>OY740766.1:91351910-91550061 GCA_963513935.1 Aphrophora alni
ATTATTAATAATATTAAAAAAAAAACGGTGACTTACCCTCATAAATTTAACAGGTTTTAGTTATAAGAAACTTAAGTTAATTCCTAGGAAAATAGATTTAGCCAAGCAAGAGGAATTTTTTAGCTGCAATATAAGTAGGATATAGGGCACCTGGGTTACGACAAACTAGGGCACCTGAGCACTGGGGCACTTGGGTTACAAAAGCCAATAGGTCCCTGACGTCACTTCCAGAGACGTCATAACGACGTCACTGGAGATGACGTCATTAGGGTACTAGAGACTAGGGTAACAGAATCCCCTACGTGAAACAGATGCCCTAAGTTTAGACGCAAACCAGATGTCCAAAGTACAATGTTAACTTACCCGAGATCTTTCCTCCTCGACATCTCGACGAAGACTAACTAAACTTAAGATATACCTAATCTATAAAGCACAATACTACGTCACAATACTACGTCACAATACTACGTCACATAGCGCTATGGGGCACCTGAGTACAGATTGACTAGCGTTATGGGGCACCTGAGTACAGATTGATGTTGCATAGCGCTATGGGACACCTGAGTACAGATTGACGTCACATAGCGCTATGGGGCACCTGGGCACAGATAGACGTCAGCTCTAGTAACGTCATTATGACGTCTCAAAAAAGACGCCACAACATCGTCACCGGAAATGACGTCATTGGGGAATTACTCTATATTACTATGCTGCGTCACCTAACCCCCATACATCACACAATATTACAATACATAATAGTACATCAAACAAAATTTGTAACTTACCAGAGATCTTACCCCTTCGTCAGTTCAACGAAGACTAACTAAAATTAAAAGATATCCTAATCTATAAGGCATACACCACTCTGCTTGTAATTTCTTCTGTGAAGAACGTGGTCTTCTTCGCAGAAGAAATTACGAGACAGGTATAAGAAAATAGAAAGTTCAAAGCACCGTCTATCAAATTTGTTTAAAGCCCTCTCACCACGACAAGGCGATAGACATCTAAGAGGGGAATTTTGAAAAATAATAAAAATAAATATTGCCAAAAGGTGTGCTTCTAATTGAAAGAACAAGTAAAAGTGGAGAGTTTTTATTTCACTCCAAATTGAATTTAAATAAAAATTTGGAGACGTACGAGTACAGGGCTTCTACACAATGGACATGTATCTACACTGTGCGCGCAGTCTCCACACAAAAGATGGCCACAGGGTCTCAAAGTAAAAGTAACCCTCTCCACCAGACAAACCGGACAAGCATTATGCAGTCCGTCCGCAGACCGATTTGTCTGTTGAGGCAATGACCCTGTGGCTGACACCGTATTCGTCCCACTAGCAGCTATGGTGGCTATGCCCTCACCCGATATCTGGTGCAAAAGTCGCACCAACGACTCCCATGGACGCTGTAAAACAAACCCTATTGTCAGCATATCATATTTATTACATAATCTATAAAGTATATTTTTAAAAAAAGAACACACCTGTGCTCGTGGAACGTATTCCACTAGTGTCTCTCCTTCAGCTTCCTCTTCTTCCTCTTCTTCCAACGCCTCCTCCTCCTCCTCTACCCGCTCCACCAGGTCAGAGACGGTATCTGACCCAGAAGGTAAAGGCTGTGCCAAATCCCTCCAGGGGATAGGTGATCTGCGTGACGCAGAGCCCCCATCAGCAACACTGTTGGTTCTTATAGGAGTTATCCCCGGAAACACCGTGGTGGTGGTGGTGTTGGAGATTCTGGTAGCCGGTACTTCAGGCATTAACTATAAACAAACCCTGTATTATATATATAGAACTAAATAAACAGAATAGAGATGCACACACATATACAAGGATACTCACATTCCAACTCTGCAGCTGTGGTGTTTCCACATGTTGTGTGATGTTTGGCATCATGGACTGAAAAAAAAGGTTTAACTATAAATTGATGCTCCCTCTCTTCACCCTCTCAAGTCACTTTATGTCAACAAACATACCTGGAGTCTTCTCTCCACTCTCATGGTGAGATTGCCTGCCATACCCTGCAGATCTCTCTGAATGAGAGACGCCACATCTGCGATAGAGCATTCGGGCCTGGATGTGTCCATCAGCAGGTATCGGCCGGTAATCTCATTCAGTTCTGATTCTATCTGCCCCAGAGCAGAACGTACATCCATCAACCAGACCCATGCCACATCACGACGAGCGTGAAGTTCCTAGAAGACAATCTGTGTTAAGATATGAAGAGAAACACTGGTTATTATCCTGTCTCGCATGTTCTAAACTTACTCTGACAGCCTGACGATCGTCCATGTCATTTGCTTGCGGACGTGGCCCCAAACAGTAAGGGCACACTAATCGTTCGTGCTGCTCCTGGTGAGTATGCAGCCAAGCAGCAACAGACATAGAGGAATTTACCTGCGACTCAAAAGGGAGATCTCTCACCCTGTGCGAGATCGCCTCCTCCTCTACCGTACGTGTTACCAGCTGAAACAGTAACATAAACATGAAATATTCAAGCAAACAGTAACATCAAACAGCACTTGTAAACGTATACCTACAGAGTTGAAACAGTATGGAGCCGCATTGATGGACGGGGGTGATGGAACCACTCTGGTGGTGGGGGGTGATGGATCAGTCCTCCGCTCCCCCACTCTTGTAGATGAATGCTGAAACAGAAAATAGCGGTACAGCACATGATAATGAAATTAAATAGAATAGTGTATTGATCAGAAAAAACACAGTACATACCGTCTCGGGAAACAGCATCCGTGACAATGCAGCTCCAGGCCTTTCACCGTGAGGGTGCACAGGGATAGGTCTCCTAGGAGTATTTAACCCTGTGTATCCCAGCCGGTGCCCCCACACGTGTCCGTGTGGGGTTATTGTTACAGGGGTTGGGGTATAGGTCGGGGTCTGGGGGCGGTTAAGGGGGCTGTTAAGGATAGGTGGTGATAGAGGTAATAGAGGAGGTGGTGGTGGTATAGAAGTCGATGCTGGTGGTAGAGGGATTGACCTCACATTGCGAAGAACACAGGTCTCACCCTCGTCATCTGACGAAATATCCACATATTGGATACCTCTCTGAAAAGAAACAAAAAAGAAACACATACAATCTGACCGTCAGCAAATGAAGGGGAGTAGGGGTTAACAGTTACAAGTCTTACCTTCAAATTTAGAGTTATAATACACCCTACACCATGAACTAACGCAAACAATAACAGGAATTGCATCATCTGAAAAATCAGAAAGTAATACATTAGCACAAACAAGAATAAACAACTTGTCCTCTGTGTTCTACGGGGTTGGAACCGTCATCTGGTACAGTGAAGCCGTATCAGAGCCCACATTACAAGCCGGGGTAAGCAGAAGGCTTACCCCTTGTGGAAATAGCTCCAAACCAACGCTATTTCCAGTGACCGCCACTCCATTACAAAATGCGGCCCCCAAATTATTTTTGTATTTTTACTTTTTTATTTTTTTTGTATTTAACTTTTTTAAATTTTTTTTGTGCATAGCCGTGCTATGTATTACTATGACATTCAAAGGTTTACGGGAGACTTAACTCCACGCCAGGGACCTTAAGGTTTACGGGAGACTTAACTCCACGCCAGGGACCATAACGGTTTACGGGAGACTTAACTCCACGCCATGGACCGTTAGACACACACACTCTTTAGACAATCATAGTAACATTTAGCACTACGCAATGCACATTTACTATCTTTTTTATTATGCTTTGATAAAACACAATTGAAATCTACTCTCTCAGAGACTTTACACTGCGAATCCACCTCTAGCACGTTCCTGTGGAACCGTCTTAGGAATTTTGCTTTCTCTAACCCTTTAGTATATAAAATAGCGAAAGGTTTACACAGTATACGTATTAAATCTTCATTATAAGTCACGCCTCCTTCTCCCCACCGTATACAATGGTGATGTCTTTGTAACCAACGTGCTGTCCTTTGAGCTTTACTATTCAATACCTCAAAACTGTACGGAGGTTTAAATACAGTAACACTAAAAAAGTGATTGCTCACAATTGCAAGTTCCTTAATAATATAGTTATTATCATTATCCATAAACGCGTGAAACTCAACCACGGCGTACTCCATGTTTAAACAGTGTAATTTCGTCGTATAGTCTGTCAGCCTCAGGTAAACTGCTAGGTACTATCTCGTCCGCGGCTAGGTTCTCATTGATGTATGCTTTCATTTCGTTTTCAAAATAAAATAATTCAGAAATACGACGTGTCACAACAGGAATAGAGTCTTCAAACGCCCCCCACTCCGATTCGTTCAAGGTTAAGGTTCGTCGCTCGTCGTTAAATGTAACATAACGAATACCAAAAATAGATTTAACCACAATCTCACCGTAGCTCAAGGTGAATCTACGATTACTTTTTTCACCTAATGCAGCAGTAATGTGAGAACCTTTAAGCAGTAGTAATACTTCATTAAACAACTCTTGTGTAAAAAACACAAAATTCTTACCACCATGTATAAGCACACCGATTTCACATCCTGTATGTTGAAATAAACCAACTGATATGAATTTTGAACATTCTTTATTTAAAAAATGTACAGTCTTTAAAAAAACCCCGAGCTGAAAGTTAGGTATTTTTACGAGCTCGTCAATATCCTCCACGGTGGAGACGTTCACATTTACGTCCGTACTCGTTGACTCCATGACTACAAATAACCTTTTTGAACGAAACTCGTACCCTATGTACTACCCCCACCCTTATTTATCCCCCCTCCTATTCAAATACAATTCCACCGTTAATTATATCCTCAAATTCTTCAATAAATATATGTTCCTTCTCATCACCAACAAGATGGTATAGTATGAGAGGAAAATCGTGTAACCTCGGGTCATCAAAATCAAATTGGTAGTATGTTAATTTACCATTTATATAGTTTTTACAAGAGGAACAATATCCGTAAGTATCAACCACGCCTACACCACCCACCATTACGAATTCACGACCCTTAGTATCCCGACAAAAACTGTCACACCTGTCAGTGAATTTTTCAAAAACACGGCTAGACAACTGCTCCGATTCAACTATATAATTTTTATCCTTATGTATTTTATAAACGAACGTTTCACACAATTCTTCACGAATCTCTTTCGGTTCATATCCAATATACGAGTGAAGTTTCTCATTCAACTCATCAAATTCATATAAGTGATATGCAGGCAGCACCCTGAAGAAAACGTAAACACTCCCTATAAACGAATCGTATATACTCATGATGTCTCTTCACTGAATGGACAGGTTCAAACATGAACAGTTTTATATATATCAATGACCGCGCATGCGCAGAAACCAAATATATGATGTCAGTATAAAACAATTACACATTAACTTTTTTAACGTTACCCGATAGGAGAGTATATACAATATGTGAGTCATGTAGAATGAGACAGTAGGCTGAAGTATTTGCAGGTATATTTGCGGCAGCCTCAATTTCCAGTCTCACATCCACAGGACCTGATTTAATAGAATCATTCTGTTTAGAACAATCAATTACAAAAATCGGAGCTTTATCCCGAAATTGGTCTAAACTGAGATACGGAGACGGTTCCGTTCCATAATAAGATTTTAGAAATCTTGCATACATCTCATACATGATCGAAACGTCGCCGTGCAAGTTGTCGTAAGGGAAATATTGTGAATTGAGATACAGTTTTACATTTGTAACATTACAGCTGTCAAACAAAGTAGCATCTGCTTTTATTTTATTCTTTCTATCTTTTTGGAAGCCCAATATAACATAACGAGGTTTTTCCAGCTGATTAGCTGTCTTAACGGTCCAAGAAATTTGTGTCGATTGGGGCAATGTTGGATATTCGTAAATTTCCCAAGTACGGAAAGGTATGTGAACAGGACTGTCACGTTCTATCATTTTCAAAATTTTCAATCTAAAAGTATCGGTTACTGTTAGGTGAGGGACTCTCCAGTGTATACTGAGTATCTCAAGCTTTATGTCTGTAGCGTTGTCACTGTAGATAGCATTCCAATCAGTGGCTGATCGTAATAGTATGAGTTCTTGTTTCACATTCACCACTATCCTCTTGTAGTCCTCAAAGAACCCCATCAACAGCTTCAATGGTACAGAGAGAGTAAATTCTTCAACCTCTTTTGTTTCACCAATACCCAACCATCCCGCGTTACCTAACTTATTCTTCTCATGTTCACGTAACGATAATAGATTTTTCAATATACTTGTAATTCCGACATTTCTCGTACGGTCCACTTCGTTAGCAGCTATCTCATATCTAATGTCATCGAATAAGAACGCTACTGCATTGTTAACAAGCTTTACAGATGCAGCTGTACTATCAACCTTCGTTCCACTCAATTTACCCTTGATATGTAACAAACTTTCAAAAGGGACTGTAATAACATCCTGTTGATTTATTGGGATACGAATTTCATCGTTATTGCCAAAAGTAGAGGACGCATATGGTCTGTGAGAATGGTATTCAAGACCTGTGATGACGTCATCGTAATTTGCAGCACTATCTATTGCCAGTAGTTCCATTTTTAACCTTGAATCCTAACGATCTAAGGAACAGAATATTCCGTCGTGTTAACTCGGCTAGGGGTCGACTTATACTGACGTCTTTTTTATACTGACGGTCGTTAAATACGAGACCCATTCCGTCGTAAGTGTAATCTGACAGACACAGTCTCCCCTCTGAAATCTACAGGAGCACCGATCTGATCTGTTAAACTTACTGTGATATTATGAATAGTTTTTACTTTGACAGGTAAATATATTATTGTTGGTGGAATGTCCACAATCTTGTACCCTGGAGGTACTTGTGGGTAAAACTCGTGTATAACATGACACTCTGTACCGTTTTGAAATGACCCCTTCACAATATTACACTCTATACGAATAACATTCACTTTAATTACATCAACTGGTAAATCAGATTCATGTTTAGCATTAGCTGCAAGGTCACCGACCTTAAAACCGAGTAATTTCCCGATAGAGTCCTCTTTAAACCGAATTAGCCTAGAACACTTTATCTCAGCTTTCAATGTATTATTGTTAGGTCTTAGGGTTAATCCATCCTTCGCTGGCAATTGTGACTGGATATATTTTTCAATATCCTCGATTTCATATGAACCAGTAGGTATACTAATGTTCAATTCAACACTATCTTTATCTTTTGGATCTTTACCGAGGTAAAATTTATTATTAATACCCTCCACTATATTAGGGATTGAATTGTAAGTGGCAAAGTCAATGAGACCAACCTCCCACTCATCATCATCCAACTCAACTGGAGGAAAGAAATCACACGAAATTGTAGAACTATTACCACTTAATACGATACTCATGATAGAAACTTTAGACACAAATGTCCGCACACGACTGAGTTATCGCTTTGATGTCTTTTATAGTTATAGTTGATATTAGCACCCGTACCAAAGTACCTAGTCAACTCATTTGGCGGTCTAAGATTTCCAAAACTGTCGAAATACTCTACACTATTACCTCGTTTTTTATAACACACCCAATGTGTACCTTCACCGTTGATACTATCTAGGTTTACAATAGCATTTTCATTTTTCAAAGGCTTCGAGGGAAGACTGTCTCTCATGTAGACACCTCTAAAATAAGGGATTCTTAGTTTCAAGACATATTTCTCCAAATCAATATTTGTTAACGGTCTATTTGGTAATGAATCTAACAACGTTTTTTTTTACCTCTCCTACGCTTTTTCTTACCACCACCTTTCTTATATGGTTTCAAGTAAAGACCCTTCCCCTTTAACTGTTTCAATAGTTGTTGTACTGTACGTTTCCCCCTTTTCCTCTTTCCACCCCCTAATTTTGTTTTAGCCTTCATTGCAGCTGCTACAGCCAAAGCGGCGGCACGTTCACCCAAAGACGCGTCCCCTGCTTTAACTCTACCCCAAGCCTTTCCAGCAAGTATTTTATCAGCCCCCCTACGTCTTTCTGAGTCACCGTATCTACTATATGCTATATCGTGTTCCTTACAAGCTTCGTCCAAAGGGTTCACACCTTTATCTCCACGAGCTAAACGTTTGGCAAGTTTTGTACCTGGGCCGCAATAGTTGTAAGACGGTAAATGTAGTTCGACGGGTAATAAATCAACTGCTTTATTCAACACCTTATCACCTACACTTAATAACGAGGATACAAGACCACAACCTTTTCTCTTTGACTTTCGACGTCTAATAGATGTTGCTTGTTTCGCATCCATTTATATACTGATCAAAAAGGTGAGCTGCATTCTATTAAGAGTAAAATATACCCCATAGTACGGCGTACGTTCTGTTCAAAGTCATATTTACGAATGAGTTTAATCAACAAATTGTTTAGACATTTATTCTACATCCTTATCCTCTGCGCCCCATAGCGATCTCCAGTTCTTTACCCCTTCTTTAGGAATAGTTTCTTTACTGTATTTTGTTTTAATGGCACGTGCAAGTTGAATCAATTCCGTGTTAATAAATTTTTTCAAACTAGCTTCCGTAAGTTCAATACTGTGAACAAAGTTGAATCCTGCGTGCGCGATTGATTCGGTTAATTGTTGGACTGTAATAGCATCCTCTGCTGAAGTACCACGAGCGACATTACAAATACGTTTTGCCTCGGCATTAAAACAGTCCTCTTTTTGATTTTTGAGTAATACATTTGTATTTAACCAATCATACATATCGTGAATATATTTTTTCAACTGTCGCAAATTGACTGCATCTACATCAGACGTACCGTCAAGTAAATCACTTATTTTCTTACTGTCAGCACTGAATATCCCTCCAAATGGGAGTAAATGCACTGTATTTTTTATAAGAAAAGCTAAATTGACCGCATCATCCATAAATAATGGAGAGCCGATTTTTGCTACTCTTTTTTGCGCAAAATTACATGATTGACCGTCATTTAGTGGCAGTCTATTGTCAACGTACTGTTTGTTGACAGCATCCTCTTTACCACTAGGCGTTTCTACATTAATGATTCTAGAGTTACTGGCATCAAATAAGCCCTCTCCGTTCTTTACGATAAAATTTTCCTTCGCGTATATAACGTTAACAGCATCATCATTTCCCACAGGTTTGCCTACATCTTGTATCCTATTATGATTAACAGAATACTCGGTCATAAGTTTGATTGGAATTAGAGACTCGAGATAACCTTTTGTTACGGCATCATCAACGTCTTTGGCCACGCCCAGACCTCCCAAAGGTACACCCTTTGTATGATATTTTTTTATTTTTTTGTTAAAAGTTAGACAATTTTTCTCTAGAGTTTCTAGGTTAACGGCATCTTTTTTAGTTTTAGGGTTGGCTACATTACTTAAGATTTTGCCCCTTATGTCGTAGTTTCCCTCAGGTGTAAGGTCATATCCTGTAACTCTAGACCCAGACACTGAACGAGTCTTACTAAGCTCTGAGTAACGTCCAAACTTGTCGACGCTCATTTTATTAATGATCTAATTTTTCTATTTCCAGAACCTTTTATAATCCCAGCTTCCCGTAGTTCTTCAATGATGGAGGCTATTTCGTTAGCATGCCCTGTATGACCAGCATCTATAGAGGCCAATAAGAGTCGTAGTCGGTTACAAAGTTCATTAGGGTTGTCCCAATATGAATATCCTCTCCCTGTGATTGTTTTAGAAGGGAATAACGGCTCTATAATGTTTCTATATTTTAGAGATCTGTTACGATTAACTACTTCGTTCGGATTGTAGGATCTCTTGTGTGCACTGGATCTCAAACAGATATCTCTATACGCTCGTAAATCGGCATCGGTATATATTTCATCATCTGGTAAACGTTTAAACACCAACTCGTACAACCCGGGCGTCCCACTATAGTGTATACCGTCAATTATAATTTCACCATCGTCCGACAACTGAAGAGTCTTGTTTCCGATCGTCATAGAGTTGTCTTCGATTTTCGGTCCGTAACTGTGATCTATAATTTGACTTCTGGCGGTATCTTTCATCATTATAAGCATATATTTTCGTGCCAGTGGATGTTTGAAATTACTGTTTACCCAATTTTCAGATGTACTTTGCCCTTCAGGTGTTGACAATAGTTCCCTTACACTGGGTCCTGGTTGGTCCGGACTCTCGGCAATTATTTCAGTATCCATAAAACTAGGAGAACCCCATAAATTCCCCTCCTCCACCTCCTCCTCATCCTCCTCCTCCCCTCCCCTCCCCTCAGGGCTGATCACGTCCCTAACCTCGTCCTTAACCTCGTCTTTGACATAGGGTATAGACGGTGACCCCTTTATTTTTGACAACTCTTTAAGTATAGGGCTGTATTGTTTATTGAGCAGCACCTCTGTATAAGCTTCGCCTTGACGTATAGCCCGATACTTTTTTTTAATAACCTCCCTTAACCGTGATATCTCCGCTGTAAGGTTAGATGACGTCATGGTAATTCTATAGATCTGAAGAAACACGGATATTGTTTTCTAGTCAGGAGGAACTTTATTATATCACCAGCTGATGCTTTCAATATGTTAGCACTCCACTGCAACCCTTTCAGGTATCCGTACGTGTCCTTGTCAAAACGAGGAATGTGCTCGATTTTGTCAGTACTTTTAAATATAAAGGTTCGTTTTA
The DNA here is from genome assembly GCA_963513935.1 of Aphrophora alni. NCBI lineage: Eukaryota > Metazoa > Arthropoda > Insecta > Hemiptera > Aphrophoridae > Aphrophora > Aphrophora alni. The sequence continues at coordinate 91,362,510 of OY740766.1, forward strand.
GATTATCACGCCATTGAGCTATTTCGGCTACAAAGAGATAATCATTCTTTGGTGTGTCCTCCATAAACTTTTTAAGTTTAGCTATAGGCTGAACACTTTGCTCACTAAGCAGATACGAGTTTAATAATAAAAATTCGTCCAAATTTGAGCCCGTATATTTCATCCAAGACTGTAACAATTTTTGGTTAGTTACAGTATAATTGATACCGTCAAAGGATAGCCCGAAATGAACACATTGTTGAGGTACTGTAGGTAAGGCTTCCTTAAGAAACTCTACAGTGAACAAACCTTGAGCTTTATTGTTTACAGCTTCAAACTGTTTACCTCTGGTTCGTTTAGGCATGATCGGGGGAGGGCCGAACTTTACATTGTAACTAATGTCGATACAGCACTTTGCCTTTAAGGCCATTCTATATAGAGCTATAGGCCCGCGTATAGGTATAGTTCTCTCTGTGACAACTACACATTTGGAAGTGAAAGGTAAGGAGCTTCCATACTGTAACATATTCAAATACGCGTTCATATATCCCACCCCTCCGTGGGAGGGGGTGACAGCTGTATTGAACAAATCGGGGAAAGGTCTAAACCTCGAAATCATATTTTGAGGGTGTCTCACTGTGCCTTTCAACATATGTTCGTTATATATAACAAGTTCAATAGGCACACCGTTTTTTTCACACTCGCTTAGAAATTTCAACCATATTTCCCTATTGTAAATCCTATCAGCAGAAGTAATCATGAGTATAACTAAAGGTGGTAAGCTTTTACTGTGACCTCCCCGCCTTTTATGCCTCCAACATCTTCTATTGAATATATCACCATATCTACCAGATCTACTACAATAGTTTCCACAAAACTGTTTTCTGTCCGTATAATACCATGAACATAAATTTGATTTCGGATTATGCAATTTACAAATTTTGGCAAAAGGCCGAATATCATTATACGTGAATATACGCATTATATATCTTTAATAAAACGGTCAAAACCTATTCTGTAACGACCAGTATCTTTTTCACTATCTTTATCTATCACAATAAAACCGTGTTTATTCTCCCAAGCAATAGCACAAATATTTCTAAACTCGTCAAATGAAACGTCTGTATTGACGTGATCTTTGTAAATGTGGCGTAAGTTCAGATCATCCTGTTTAAATACTATTAAGAGGTTTGCATTATCACGAATCAAGTGTTTTGGGATATTACTGTAAGATTGACCTAAATAGAAAGAGTCAATGTTATTATGACGCCCCATAGTAAAATAAGCACGTATATTGTTATGTTTTTCACAAGCGATATCATCAAATATCATTATAGAATTAGGTTCGGCCTCGTTTGGCGGGATTACGAATTCATTATCAGTGAATGGGTAGTATCCGACGTCAGAATTTTCAAGAATCTTTTCCAGGAACTTGTACTTTGGTTGGTGAAGGGATTTTGAAAATATGTAAACATTAGCAAATTTTAAGCCGTTAGGTTCAAAAAGCAAGTTAAATATAACGTTAGTCTTACCGCAATTTGATGGTCCGCAAAGTAATGCTCTGATTGTGTTTGGGAGTAATGAGCTGTGTCTTTTATTTACAGCCTTTTTCTTGAGAAAAGTGTCGAAATTCGTCATATTCATTGAATGTAACGAGTGCTCGACCCTCATGATGACGTAATACTGAAGTTAAATTGATTTGTGTGAGCATTATATAAGTTTTTTCTAATACTCTACAGTAACCGTAACCTAACCTAACCTATTTGACAATTTCCTTTTCACTTACCCATGAGTTATGTGTCTGATCAAACCCTAGCCATTTTACAAGGATCTTATCACCTCTTTTCTTTATAACTTTCTCAACAAGATATACATTACCTATTTTTGATCTATTTAATTCTTCACCATAAAACCCGCCTTTTAAAATTTCCCCCTTCGAGTCTTGTAGAATATAAGTTATAGGTTTTGACGGTACAATAGCGTAAACTGAGAAAACCTCGTTTGTCCAATTAGGTAAATAACCTTTAACGAACGTCTTTTTAAATTTGGAAATTCTAACTTTTTCATCTAGTTTAAATTTGGGTATAGCTTTTACGGTTTTACGATCTAGTTTTTGTAATAATAGTTTCTCATGCTTTTTCAATACGTGAGACGGTTTCATTCCTATGGTACTATGCACTGTATTATTATATGATTTTAATATTTCTTTTAAAAGGGTTAGCCATTCATAGCTGCCTCGAGCCGTAAATTCACACCACATTAGATTTTTTAACGTACGATTTAACCTTTCGACTATGGAAGCTTTTTTGTCAGAGTATGTATGGTAATGATTAATGTTATATTTTACCATTAACTGTTTCACACGAGTGTTGAAGAATTCTTTCCCTTGATCGGTTTGCAAATGTTTCATACGATGTTTTTTAAGTATAGGGTCTAAACATTTAGCTACTTCAACGCCTGATTTTGTTTTTAACGGCACAGCAAAAGCATATTTTGTTAAACAGTTTATCATTGTCAATATATACTTGAACCCTTTATTTTCTCTCGCATAAGGGATCATTTCGACCAAATCAGCCTGATACAGGTCATTTATACCTTTTAATGTTACATTTCTGGTCGGGTAACGCCTACGGGCTGGTTTATGCAACTCCGCGGCAATAGCCTGTCTCACATTCATTATGAAAATGATAGAATTTAGAGAATAGCACAGTTTTTATAAAATACGCATGGTCTTGTATCCATAGGGGACTGTATCATACTCTCCAAATCTCTTTCTTTTAGCACCTGTTATACTAAATTTTTTCTTTTCATTTATTGTAACAACTTCACGAATAACGGATCTCCTAATTTGATTACCACTTATGTAAATTGGTTCGTTAATGCTGTCAACATCGTCTTCGGTGTCAACTAATCTTTTTAAACAATCAAAGTTTAGTATCTGCGAATTTCTAAAATTTAGTGTGAAACCTTTAATTTTACAAACCGTAACGGTCTGACCTGTATTTGTAGAGACTTTGTATCCGTATGTTTTGGGACCTCCCGAGACAAACTCACTGATATATGAATCTGGTCCATATTCTGTAAGTTCATCGGTCATTTCGCCTAAATAGTCACCTGTAACTACTTTATGTTTACCCTCTTTAAAAAGATATATTACACTATCTGTGTCAAAGTATAATACTTGCTGGCCTAAAGCATCAAGATGTTCATACAGTTTAAGCCGCGCCTGACTAGTAGTGAACGCAGCCAACACGACATTTACTGTAGGTAATATGTCGGCAGATTCTTCAATATACTCCCACGATACAAATAACGTTTCGTCATTAATTTCTTGGACATTTGTTACTACAACGGAAGGGCTACATAATAGTTGAAACAGATCACTAGATCTCCTTATAATTCTAACTTTAGATTGATTCTCCTTTTGCCCAAATTTGCCCCAAAATGAATTTAACATTAATTTTGCAAGCGATCTTAGACCGCTATTCTTTTCAATTTTAGTGGAATCAAGTCTAATACTTTCATGTGTGAAATAGTCTTCGATATATTTACATTTATCCTGCTCTGTCACGCACCACGATGGAAAACCTGATGCCTCCTGTTTTATTTTTAAAAAAGTGTTTATAAAATCTGTAAACAGGCCTCCGTTGTCAAAAGTAGCCATCTTGTACACCCAAAGCTCATACATGTCCAATATAATGTAACCTTTTTGTATAGCTTTACGGATTTCACTCATTTCCCAAGTACCCGATAGGGCACGTTCTTCAATATCGTGACAACATTCATTCGCATTAACATTTTCTCCACATGTTCGACACAGCACAAACATTAATTTGTTGTTCATTCTTACAGGTAAAACCGGTAAATATAAATTATTTGGAGGCAGTATTTTGCATTTTAGGAGCCCTTCAGCGTTTAGACCTTGGGGCTTACAAGCCTCGTTACCTATGAAAATCTCAGGGTGACCTACAGGATATTTACCATACTTACATACCCACGGATATAATGAACAAACGTCCACATAATGTATGGATTCTCCTTCTTTACATAAATGATATGATTTTGTATTCCCAGTTCTACCACCAAAAAATGCATCACGTGGGTTTAGAGGTAACATATTTAGTATAGGGTGTTTTTCTAGGTAGGCAGTCTCGAGAGGTTTGTCTTTCTTTAGTTGCCTAAATCTACATTCCCACATTTCGACTACAGTGTAACCGATTGACGCAAGTCTTTGTGTTTTTAATTGCGTTCTCTCGTATCTTAAATTGAATGTATCGGCTGAATCGTTATGTAACTCTTCATCCCGATTTAGAGGAAAACAGTCGGGGCATCCGTGATAGTAACACCCGTGAAATTCAAATATAGTGTTATTTGAGATTCCATCGACACTCATCCCATTAATTTTGACCTCGCGACCTCTACCTGCGTGTTCTATCTGTGTTCCTATTTGGTCCTCTTTATATGTTAACCACTGTAAAGCGATAGATGACTGATTATCAATCATTCTGTATCCCTTTCTAGGTAAAATTCCGATTGTATCCTTTTTTAAGAAATTACGTCTGAACGCTAGATTACATGCACTAGCTATTGTGACGGCCTCTAAAAAAGGGTCCACATTACACTGATCTAAGAACATTTGTCTAAATTTAAGACACGCTTGAGCTAAGATATCAACGTCTGATATACAATAAGCTACGAGTTCTACTTGAAGATTAAAAACGTAATTGTTCTGAATCTGTATATTATACCATTTAAAAAAATCTTTTCGACTCTCGTCAAACATGGAATCAGGGTTGTAAAAATCAATAGACGGCATAGGTCCTACATAGTTCTGGTTTTCCCTTGTATTGAAAAGGTGAGGAAAGTACCCCTTCTTTTTTTCAGGAGGTAAATCGAACGCTTTAGGTAATTTTGATAATGCCATAGGCATATAATTAATGGAATCGATAAAACGAACATTATCTAATTCTAGTAATATTATCTTGGTACCTCTAGTTATCAATTCAGGTGTGAATTGAGTTTCCTCTAGAATATATTTTAAAATAAATTGTATATCAAAACCTGAACCGTAATGCGATATAATACATACATTTGTAAAATATTTCCGAACATTCATGATATACTCCATAAACTGATTAACAGGATTGGTATTGAAAATGTGTAACTTATCATGCTCTGTCGGACAATTATTAGGACACGAATTACAATATTGTTGTGAAACACACAGATTGACTTTATGAACTCTAGTTTCGGGATTTGAGGTTGATGGTGTATCTTGGGTCGTTTCTACATCGAAAAAAATCAATAAATATCCGTCCTTTTTAGGTTTTTTGATATCTATTTTCATATAACATTGATGTCCGGGGGGTCTATATTTTGAACAAACACTACAGTATTCCTCATAACATGTATGTTTCGGATGTTGTCTTGTCTTTTTAAAACTACGGTTACAATTCAGACAATATTTTAGTATGTTACACAACGTTGTCTTGTGTTGATTAAAACAAGTCTGATTAAGGAAATTTCTATTACATTGGTTACACGTTGAAACGTTACCATCTTTTTCGCAAGGTGGTGAACGCTTACATGAGTTGCAAACGTTTGAACAAACATGATCACCTATCGTGTTGTAAGGAATGTGACAGTTTTCGCAAAAGTAACTACACGCAAATGCTGAAGTTAGACTGGTTATCAGATTGAAATGATTTTGGTTGTACAATAGATTAATTTTATATTCGGCATTAGGTATATGTTGTTCAAATAGTATATCACGGCCCCTAGCCCCATATTGATAAACAGTAATTTTATAGTTTTTTAAGTGATCCTGGAATTTTTTCAATTCTGCAATACCGGCGCCGTTTTCAGGAATAGTTACATTAGCATCGTTTAATAGTTTTTGAGTTTCGGTTGTTTGTCTTTTACATCTGTATTGTCTAATAGCATTGTAATATGGGTCTTTTTTGGCGTGCGCAATACCAACGACCAGGGCTCTAGGTAGACATAAATTGTCTGTATTGTTTATAACTACAACACCCTTCCTAGATTTACACTCTTCAGTAAAGTCATTATAATAAAGACCTCGTCTACGACCTAACCCTACTGGTAGGCTAACTTTTGTGCATGTTAATTGAAATGTATCAGTCCACGAGCCTGACACTGAACCACTCTGGATTATACTACCGATAACAGCCCAAAGGGTATCTACTGAAATCTCAGTTAATGGTCTAAATGCTATATACCCTGGTGTTTGAATTCTCTCGTTTTGGAACGTGAAACCGATTCTATCATTTTCATTACCATTTTGTTTCATCTCGTTAACTAGTTTTTGTAACCCCAGTTTTAACCAATCGACGGTATTAACATGTTTTGGTGGAGTATTAAATTTGAAAAGCGTTTTCGTACCTGTAAGTCGATATTTTCGAACATGGGATGTCGTTGTACTTATACGGTTTATAGGGTCCATTATATCTTATAGGTAAACTATGGTAATATATAGAAATGTATTTGCCCCCAATAGCACACACACACACACAGATAAATATCAAAATTATGTATATAATAAATTAAAAATGTGAATAAATAATCGTATAATACAGTATATATCGATAGTATAAATCTTTTATAACTATATAATGAATAAATGATATATTAAAAGTAAAGACAATCGAACTATGAAAGAAAATCAATAGTCGTATGAATAATTTTTACATAGAGTAAACAAAACGATTTGAATATATATGAATAGTTGTTATAGAAATATAAAAGTATATACAAGAAGATTTGAACTTACTCAGATGACTACTGGAACCAAAGTGACTGCAGGAAAATCAAAATCCTGTTTCCCCAACCATACACATGAATACATGTATTGTTCCGGAATTATACAAAGGTACATCTGATGATAATCTAATACGGTCCTATACACATGCACAATTAATTATATCCTGGCAAATATTTTGCTCATATAAAAGTTATAGGACCATGCGTTCCCACACATGTATGCAATTATTATATCCTGCAAAATATTTTGCTCAATTGTAAGTTACGGAACCGTGAATTTAATATGTGCTCACAAACAATCAATTATTTTGTTTACCTGAAAGTTATAGAACCGTAATAATATGTGTTCGCAAACACGCGCTTCCTACTAATTATTGTTTGACTGTATGGATATAGCGTATTTCAAAAACAATGTATCCTAAATAATTATAGTAACGATTCAAATCAAAAACTATTGTTATATTTTACTTACATAATCTCTGGTAGCAATCTCGAAACTGAAATGGTAACTGGGAATCGAGACTGAGGCTTTTATAGTGGGGTAGTTATGTAGCCTAGGGGGGTGATAATTTGTATATATCACGGTTATTTTCGTTAGACCAATGCAATGCACTTACATGTGAACAGATGGTAAGCGGATATTTATTTTTGCATATCTCCCACGTTGTGATTTATTGCATACAAACACATGTGTTATTTGTATGTGAAGATGCGAATATTTATTTTCGCATATCCCCCACGTCGTGATTTATTGCATACGGACATGTGTGCATGCGTGTGGTAGTTGACAGACGCCATATGTTCTTTGCTAGTGCAAAAAATTTGTATGACTGTGAGAATAGTGAATGTGTAAAACTAATTACGTATAGGGTGATTCGAAAGTACCGTATCTTAAACAAATCTTGTTACTGATATAGAATTAAAACTTTTTGGGCCATCTAACGATATCTCGTCATTTGTGGAAAATTAATTCAACATAAGAAATTAAATAAAGTAATAATATTGTTATTTTTGAAGACTAGATAATTCACGGTAAATTTTGTAAATAGTAATTTACAGTGTTTCACACGATTTAATGTGAGTACTTGATTTCAATTTTTTACAGTTATTGTTTAAGCTAGAATATGGGTAAAATTTAGAGATAGGCTAGGTTTTGGTTTTTACTATATTTTTGCACCTTTCTGTGCTTGTCTTTATGGAATTTTCAGGATTAATATAGACCGTAATAAAATGCTACAAATGATGTTCCCCATTTTGTACTTTTTGTTTGTTTTTAAAATAGAAATATTTGAATTTAGGTCCGTTTATTTATCTTCAATTCAAAATATATTTTTAATTCCGTTATTAAATAGATTTTTGTGAATTTTGATAAAACTTGTCAAATAAGTCTATTATTATTATAGTGAGCGGTTTTTATATCCTACATCCGAAATTCTGATTACGCTTTTTACACACCCTTGACAAATGTTTGGATCTAAGTGGGGTAAAACTTAGGTAATATTAACAAATTATAGTTTGGACTTACGGTTATTCTTCGTCGCTACTCGATGTTGAGCCCCGGCGGAATTTTCCTGTCAACCCTGACGTTGATGGAATATCAGGGTCAAATATAGGAGGCTCTGGGGAAGGTGACGGCATGGTCTCTCTACAAGTCAGATCCTGGTCATGCTGCTGAGGCTCCGGTTCCGGGTGGGGTTCAAGGTCCATCGGCTCCTCCAGGGGCTGTTCCTGATGCCCTACGTGGTGAAATATTTCTGGAGGGGCCCAAGGTTGTCCACACAAATATGTAGGGTTGGCGATAGCACTTCCGTGGAAGCTCCAGGTGACTTTTGGGCATCCAAGCCCGAACAAATACCTCTCGGTCCGCTGAATGTGCCTGCAAAACGTATTTCTTATTATTATTATTGTTTCTATATTGTATTTTTACGAGTTATGTTTCTTTTTATGAACAACTTACCTTTCTGTTCGTCTCCAGATTCTATCCGTATCGTATACGACTTCTCCTTCTGCATATTCTTCGTCCGAAGAATGATAGGCTGAATCGTTGTCACTCATAATTAAAATTGGTTTGAATTAATTCAGTTTAGATTCGCAACTGAATGTCAAGCTAATATTTCGCATATTCAAAAACCTGGCAGTGGGGGAAGCGTGACGCTAGCTGTAGAGGTGGGAGTTAGCGTATGTACAATATATGTAGGCTTAGTCTAATTTGAACTACAGGGAGCAGCAGGACCACTATGAGCGATTACGTAGACCACTTCATTGGGACGGAACTCCCTACCTTGTTCCACGTAAGCAACTTTTATTATTTTTGGTGTTATATTATTACAAAAGTGTTTTTATTTTTCGTTATAAACATTTACAGATTCGGAGGTGGAATTATTATTATTTGGTGTTACTTTTATTGATGTTATGTTTTCAATTGTCGTAGCAAACATTTATGATTTCGGGAGTTGTTTATTATTTTCGTTATTACTATTATCGCTGCTGTATTTTCGTTATAAACATTTATAGTTTCGAAGGTTGATTATTCTTTTATGTTTTTTTTGTATTATTACAGTTGTATTATCGACTATCGTAGCAATCCTTTATAGTTTCGGTAATTTTTATTTCAGATTAACGAGGAACCGAAAAAGGAAGATCCTCCTAGGGTTCCACCCAGGCCTCAAAGGGAGGTCTTTGAATTTATTATAGAGATCGAGGATGTGGGGTGCTGGGATGAGGGCCTCCCAGGATTATTGCTTATAGGATTTAATTGTATATATTTTAATAAATGCTTAATTATTATATTTATTACATGTGTTATGGTACGTTATTTCTCAGCCTCAATCAGTATGGGTTTTATAGTGTATTATTATATAATCATTGTATCGTTCGTTTTTATTTTAGTCTTCGTCGAGATATCGAGGTGGACGGATCTCTTGTAAGTTACAAATTTTGTTTGATGTGATATTATGTATTGTAATATTGTGTGATGTAGGGGTTAGGTGACGTAGCATAATAACATAGAGTTTTGAGACGTCATAATGACGTTACTAGAGCTGACGTCATTCTGGGATCAGGTGTCCCATAGCGCTATGTGACGTAGTATTGTGACGTAGTATTGTACTTTATAGGCTGGTTATATCTTAAGTTTAGTTAGTCTTCGTCGAGCTGCCGAAGAGGAAAGACCTCGGGTAAGTTAACATTGTACTTTGGACATCTGGTTTGCGTCTAAACTTAGGGCATCTGTTTCACGTAGGGGATTCTGTTACCCTAGTCTCTAGTACCCTAATGACGTCATCTCCAGTGACGTCGTTATGACGTCTCTGGAAGTGACGTCAGGGACCTATTGGCTTTTGTAACCCAAGTGCCCCAGTGCTCAGGTGCCCTAGTTTGTCGTAACCCAGGTGCCCTATTCACTACTCACTACTCAATTAACCTTTGTCAACAATTTTTAAGAATAACAATCTCTTATCTTTTAACAGCATTCTTCTTCTTATTTTTAATCCAAAATGACTAATTGTTAGGACTCCCAGATCTGATTCAACGTTATAATTTAATTATCTGACTCTGAAATAATTACAAGTTCTTTTATACTGTTGATAAGATGGCAATTTTTACAAGATGGCAATTTTTGTGTAACACCTTCATATTTTTTTTATGAATGTTCATGATCTATGTCATGTTTTAAAAAATAGATTTTTGTTCACCTAATATAAGTTTGTGTATGTGTTCTTTGAATCTGATATTGAAGTTCGTCCTGTTTAGATTATATAAAATTGCGGACAGTTCGTAGAGGTTATTTTATAAACTTCAGAATACGTAGATTTGTCACCACCTTTTTGTGATGCGGGTATGACTTTCTTCTTTATGTTGTTTTTTTAACTCTACGTGTCTATTGAATATGAAATGTGACAGGATTTGATAATCAATTAACTGCCTGGGTTCTTTATCTTCAATATAATCGAATGGTTCCGTACTCATTTAACCTTTATCAACAAGTAATAACAAGAATAACCATCTCCTATCTTATTACAACATTATTATTTTTTATCTAAAATGACTATTTGTTGTTTCACAGATCTAATTCTACTTTCTAATTAAATTATAAGACTCTGAAATAACTACAAGTTCCTTTATAGTTTACAGGAAGTTTTCTTACCCTCCTTGCAATTGTTGTGGATGTTCGTCTGAAGTCCAAGGAAGCTCTTTCTTGCCAAGTCCGTCTGGCTATCTTCATGAACTCCTGCAGCACCTTCACTTGATCAAATTTGGCTGTCCACATTTCCTCCCACCCAAGGATTTATATTATTTTCATTGTAGCATATATGACATATTGCTTGCAAGCTGAGCAATTTCGTCGGTTATCCAGGGCTGTACCAAAAACTGTTGTCATTCTGGCTTCTTAAAAAAAACTTGCAATATAATAACTAAAACCATACTAATTTCTAACAGTTCCCTACAAGTTTTAGAAAACAGTTTTATTATAATGTCTTATCGTAATTAGTTTAAATAAGCATTAAATATACTTCACACTAAATGAAGTATTGTTCTTTAACAATAAAGATCTAAATATTATAATAATTTCACAGTTGTAAACGTTTTACAGAATTAAATTTTATATTTTCTAAATTACTAATTTCTCCATCAATTAAAAAACGAGCCCTCGTTTTATTTAAAAAAAAAAAACTTGGTGTACTTATTGTATTATATTTATTCAAATGTTAATTTATTAATTAGTTTAACTTTCCAAGCAGGTATGTTTCTGTAAGATCTAGCAAACTATTATTTTTTGTTCTTGCTTTTTTTTCTAAGTGTATTACGTAATTATCTGCCTTGCAGTACCTCTTAAGCTCCAATCTCTCCCCACTGTAAAACATAATGAAGGTCTGCATTTCTCCCTCGCGTTATTCATTTTTTCCTGTTAAATCATCACTAAAATATGGTTTAAAATAAATTTTATTTGCGTCATGAAACGTTTCCCTCGGTATTAATAGATGTATCTCCGGGTGAAATTCAAAATGTTTCATATCACTTTTGTTTTACCAGCCAATATTACCTTACTTCCGTGAAAAAGAATGTTGAGCAACTGTTACAGATTGATGTGAAGATTGTTCCAATCAGAAGCAATCGACTAACTTATGCTTGTCCTCGGCCATAAAAAAAAAAGATATAGATAAGATAGAGAGAAGCCACCATATAAGTTGTGTGAGTAGAGAAGAGAAGATTTAGGTAGATTACATAAGTGAAAGGATAATTCTTACTTCAATGGCATATAACTGTTTAGTATCAGGACCTTTTAGTAATGCTAGGCGCTACTCCCAGACCGGTAAACATTTATTCAAGTCTCTAGACCACATCTTATTATTAAAGGTTACAATTGTTCCATAGGTGGAGTTGAGAGATGGATGAAACTGTTGCAATGTATTGGATACATATCCTAAACAAAAAATATTATTGGTTGCAGCTGACATGGCTTCCTGATGTTTCGATAGATAATCCTTGGTTCTTTGCTCGTATCTCAGGAAAGACTCTACCACAACTCGCGTTTTGTCTTTAGACATATCAGGTTTATCTCAAGAGCTATGGAAATGGTAAAAGTGCAAGAATTCATTTAATTACCGCCACTGGTTCAAGAGATTCCGATGATATTTGTTTTGATGGGATAAACCGTTTAATTATGAAATAAAAAAAAAAGAGGTGTGTAGAAGGCAGCTGTAAAATATTTCAGTAATGCGCACACATTGTGGAAAATATAAGCTGGTACTTAGTGTGCAGTTCTTTGAACGTTTTCACACACGCAAGTAGTTATTAAAATTTGTGTCAATATTTTATGTATTTTATAATTCTTTTATTTTAATAGATTTATATGTTTAAAATATATGTTTGTTAGAATATAATGAAATAGTTGTTTATTTTTAATATCATACAGTGTACATGTCAACACATCTTTCACCTCTATCCTTTTGTCTAGCGTGTCCAAAAAGTACACCTTACCACTGTCAAACTACATAAAGTTTTTCATTTATTTTTCCCATCATTCTGACTATCATATAATCTGATTTAAGGGAAAAGTTTAAAATAGAAGAAAAAGAGTTAATCTGGACAGTGAAGGATCTAATATGTATGTCTAGACGTTTATTTTGATATATATTCAATATGTATTTTATATCAGTCACCTCCATTTCTTTACTTCTCCGCTTTTACGAAGCGTAAAGTTTTTGTAGGGATAAAATAAAATGTATGTTGTATTACTCCGGGAAATATCCAGTTTGATGTACTCCTGAACTTAAAAAAGAATATTTAGAATTATACCTGACTGTCCAGTGTATATTATATTTAAATTTGGTAAAATCTACAAGGTTTTTTTGAATTATTTTAAAATTTTACTGTAAATATAGGTGGTATCAAATATTTAGATTTTATTTAAATTTATATTTTATAGTAATGAGTGACCCTTGTAATTGTTAAAAAATAACTTCAATATTTCATAGAAACAGTGTTATTATTAAATATAAAATTATTTTATTAAATATTGAAAGGAAATTAAAATAATTTTCATAAAGTATTCATAGTCTATAACAAAATTAATGAAAACACAATCCAATTTCAATCCAATTTCATCCCAATATATTCTACGATACATTGCCAAAGATTAATAAAAAAATATATAATAAATGGAATGCAATAATCAAATGTACAAGTGAATAAGTGTATCAAATGTTATATATATATATATATATATATATATATATATATATATATATATATATAACCCAATCGAAAATTATAATACAAAAACAGAACTGGTAACATCCCTCTCCTCCTTTAAAAATTAATTAAACACACACACACACACACACACACACACACACACACACACACATAAGCACAATATACATATATTTTTAATCTAAACCTTACATAGAAAGAAATATACCTACATGAATGTACCTGCTTCAACAAACAGAAATTTGTGCAGATTTGAAAAATTTTGATTTTTATTATGTGTAGCTTCAGTAGTCCAAGTCGGTTTTTTCAAGTTCTGAGCTGTAGGATCTTATCACTCAATGTGATCATTCCTCAGTAGTCTCAAACTGCTTCCCTAACTTATAATATTTAACAATTATTGAAACTAATTTGATGATTTATAATTACGAAGAAACTGGTTTTATGGTTGTCACAGTATACTTCTCAAATTGTACTTTTGATTGCTTCTTTACAAGTTCTTTCTATCTTGTATCGATCATAAGTTACGTGTCGCTAAATGTTAAACTTTTTCAAAGTTTATCAAAAACCAAAACATTTTTTAATGTTTCACAATCAAAATAACAAGGTAGATAAAAAAAGAAATAAAAGACAAATACCACACAAAATCCTAAACCAACAATTGGCCTTGGCTCACTATTTACAAATGAGTCTTTTTGTAATTTACGAAAAGCGTCTCCAATGTCCAAAATTTCCTTACATTTTTCATAAGCACAATATCGTCCACTTTAAAACCATGAAGTTAGTCCAAACAGTATTTAGCCAAATTACTGTTGTCTGGTATGATTAGGATGAGAAAATGTTTCTTACCTCTCGTGTATAATCTTTAACTCTAGAATATATTTAAAAAAGCAATTCTCACATTGTATCCAGTAAATTTCAAATTTATACTTTTTGGTTGATGGTCCTTCGGATTACCTAAAAGACCAGACAACTTGTTACTGGAAACACTAAAAATACCCTGTACTTTTTTTTTAATCGTTGTCTATATTAATTTATTCCATTTCGTACTTTTTTATGCTCTTCTCAGAGTATTTCTTGATATTCTATCTCTGCTTCTTAGTTTTTCTCAGAATATCATCCACCATCATTATTGAGTAGCCATGGAAAACTGCATCCTCATAATTGTATGTCTTCTTCTTACTGTAATTATCCTGGAAGAGCGGTATTTACAGGAAACTAGTATATTAGTATTAAACGCGGTTCTTTTTTGAGCCGTTACCTGATATGAATCACACGTAATGTAACAGACAGTTCTTGTGGGTTTCCTGTAAACACCAAACTTAAGACGACCATTTATCCACAACTGTTCTCAGTCTCCATGTTGAAGTTAATTGTACTATGGAAATAATTTAAATGGCTAATAAAGTCCTGTTGGTTTTCTTTCCGACTAACTACAGGGAAAAACACCATCTTCATAACAAACATCCACACTTGGTTCATATGTCGTTTAGCATTAGTCTCAAAGCAGTTCATAAAAGCATTTTCCACGAAACATGACAAAGGATTACCCATAGCTGTTCCCTCTGTCTGCAGATAATTTCTCCATCATAGTGAAACGTATTATTTGACATACATAAATTATATATATTCCTTAACTACTTCATCACTCAACTGCAAATATATTAACCGTGATTCTATTATTTTCACAGTGAAAGTTATAAGAATACTCAAGTAGAGAGAACAGACGTCAAAAGAAAGTAGATACTAATCTGACCATGTAGATAAATGTTGAACCGTTGAGACAAACTCCGTGGAAATTTTCACTGCAAAAGATGGCATACACTACTCCAAAAATTGTAACTGCTGGAGGCGTAAAACCAACCACTTAGATAGCAAATAAGTTATTAAATAGCGGGCAATTGGCTTCATTTATTTCCCCGACTTATGAATTTTCGCCCGACAATGTAAACTTGGTAAAACCACCAACCTACGTAAGTGATTCAAGTCAACCAAACTGGTATAAATTTTAAAAAGTGTCCTTAACCGATTCAACATATTTACTTGAATATTTAATATTAGCAACATATGATCCCTCTTCAAGCATACAGATCACACTCCGTTTTTAAATCCATTTTGTCCATTGTAATAATAAAATTGGTTTAATGAAACTTTAAGTAGAAAACATCTTTACATTTTAAACTGTTAACAGTATCCATTTCATCTTTATTGGTATAATACCGGGGAAACCTTTTCTCTCTAATTCAAGCTTTATATATACGCCCTAACATTACTCTTAAAATCACGTAGTAGCGAACCTGTCGTTTGTCCCAACATCCAAAAATAAGGACTCTGTGTTTGTATTCCTAATCGTCAGACAATATTTTAGTCCATTATTCAGCACATCAGAAACGTTAAAAGTTTCTCCACTCCATTTACACACCCACACTTGACTATTACAATCAAATGTTATTGGCAATCATAGCTGACTATTCTGGTCCCTATATTAGGAAAGTTGGCCTTTAAATGACTTTTCTAGATTACTTCTCTTGAAATAATGGTTATGGCTAATTACTCCAATCATATTTCTCATTTTTTCACTAAAAATCATAAAGTCAGATACAGTCAAATTTCTGACTATTATGAAACGTAACTCGTAAGTCCTGACATCATATTTAGCTTATCTTGAATGCAAAGAATTAATTTCTAAATTCAAACCCTTCTGTGTAGCATTAAATTCCTTGAAGTAATCTGATTTGATATATGCACATTTATACATTCATTTATATACATTTTTAAAACACACTGAACTTATTACATTTAGGTAAATACCATATCATCCTAAATAAGCTTCTACTTAGTTTTCAGTTTATGCAACATATAAAGTTCACTGGGCTTCAGGCCATTTTTATTCAACTTGTAATGACCTAAATTGTGGAAAATTTAATAACAAACTTAATGAAAACACAAACAACCTGTTTTATCAATGACTAAGTCATAATTATCAGCTGCTATTTACACACAAACCCTACTGAGAGTGGACTGTGACGCCTACCAACCTCCACCCCACCCCTACCATCTCCCGGGCGTGTGGCAACCATTCTCCTAAAAACCTAACCTAACCTAACCTAACCTATCCTAACCTAACCTAACCTAACCTAACATAACCTATCCTAACCTAACCTAACCTATCCTAACCTAACCTAACCTAACCTAACCTATCCTATCCTAACCTAACCTAACAACCATTCTCCTAAAAACCTAACCTAACCTAACCTAACCTATCCTAACCTAACCTCACCTAACATAACCTATCCTAACCTAACCTAACCTATCCTAACCTAACCTAACCTAACCTATCCTAACCTAACCTAACCTAACCTAACATAACCTATCCTAACCTAACCTAACCTCTCCTAACCTAACCTAACCTAACCTAACCTATCCTATCCTAACCTAACCTAACAACCATTCTCCTAAAAACCTAACCTAACCTAACCTAACCTAACCTAACCTAACCTCACCTAACATAACCTATCCTAACCTAACCTAACCTATCCTAACCTAACCTAACCTAACCTATCCTAACCTAACCTAACCTAACATAACCTAACCTATCCTAACCTATCCTAACCAGACCTAACCTAACCTAACCTATCCTAACCTATCCTAACCTATCCTAACCAGACCTAACCTAACCTAACCTAACCAATACCAACCGATTTACCAACCAAAATATACTTTTTGCAACCAATTTACCAACCAAATCTTGGTAATTTTATCTACGGTTTGGTAAATCGGTTCCTAACAAACGTTACGACGTTATATATTTAAAAAGGGAAAATGGGGGTTGGGGGGTCGTGTCGTTTTCGGCTAAAATTCCAAAGTCACATCAAATATCTTCATCTCTACTAAAAAGAGTTTTGGTGGAATGGAGGTAACAAATTACAAAGAATATTATTTTAAAACATTTATTTATTTATTTTTAATTACAAGCACAGAAAACAATTCTTTCTTTGTGCTTAATTGCAGTGGTTTTTATCTTGTCCAATTTAACATTAAATTTATAGTTTAAATCTACATTTAGCACTTTTATTTCTCTTTCTAACCAATAATTCGAAACATACAATTCATCTAGATTTTGGAACTGCAAAATATAACGGATCTTATGTCTGTAATCAATTTGTTTGATTCCACACACTACTAATTCTGTCCCTTCTTCCAGCTCTTCCAGCCGACGACACTTTCTTGGAATAACTTTGCCTTTTATTTCTTGCATGCCAAGGGTGGATACTTGCTCCACTTCGTCCTGGTTGTAGGGGAAATCTTCTGGTTTTTTCCAAGCATCTGTTAGTGGCTTAAAATGCTCTATCTTCGGAAAAGAATGATTATTAAAACTGGTAAGTCCATTCGTCGTAAATGTAAAAATTGTTTCTTCTGTCGCTAAATGCACAATGTCCAGGTCGTTGTTGGAGGTTAAAACAAACCCCTCTTTTGTTAAATTTTGTTTGTCGTTGTAGGCATCCATTAGCCACGATTTGTACTTTCCTTTAAAGAAGTAAACACTTTTACTCCCATCTCTTTCTGCGAGTATTCCAACAAAGGCATATTTCGCTTTAGTGTTAACGGTAAATGCGGAAACCTTGTAGTCTGCATGTATATCTAAATTCTTCCAAGTCTTGTTAAAATATGAGCCCACCCGCTCTCTTGTCTCTCTAATAATTTTCTCTTTCTCCTGCATTTCTTTGTATTCCTCTTTTAAGGAAGCAGCATGTTCCATGTATTCCAATTTTCTCCGTTTTAAGTCAATTTCTTCCAGTTCCAGTTTTCGTTTCTTCGCAGACAGTAGGTAAACGGTGGAGAATGCTTCTGTTTCCTTTATATTGTAGGGTTGTAGCCTGTTTGTAATATTCGTTCTCTTCTTCAAAATCTGTGGAATAATATTACTCGTTGAAACCATCCCACAGTTCTCGAGGCTTACATCTTTACAAATCACCGAGAAAGCAGTACTAGATTTCGAGAAGAATGTCTCGCCACTCTTAATGTAGCACTTTTGTACCACACTAACATGCTCTCTATTAGCGACATCTTCCACTATCTCCAAGTAATTTACAGGCAAATAGTTAAAACTATATGCAGAGAGTACGTAATTGATTATTTTTTTCCTCTGGTCTTGGTCGCGTGGTAAAGTAAGTTGCACCCCGGTTAACTTCCTCGTGTTACTGTTTCCCCAGTAGGCATATTGTAAAAGATTATTGTACACTACACAGCAACTGTTCTGGAGACTGTCAGCTAATTTCGTCCACATTTTAGGGATGGCAACAGAGTAGAACGGGGCTTCCTGGAAATAAATTTTGCTGTCTTCCAGGAGCGTTACACAGCTGTCCAGAGGATGGTCGCCGCTACCGTTGTAGATCGTAGCCTCCAATCTTGTAATGCCATGCTCCTTACCCAGTGGGGACAGAAACGTCTGTCTTAATCTGGAGTCTGGACAGTTGACAAAATCCACAATGTGGTTACCAATTTGTTTGTTAACGCCAGGACTCGTAATTTGGCACACGAACTTGTTGTAGATTTTTACTCTTGCACCAGTAGGAGTAATCCAGGTTAGGCAATCTATCCCAACAGACTTGTCGTTGTTAACAATTGTATTGTAGTTTTCTTTGTACTGGCCGCCTTGGTAACGAAAGTCATAGTCCTGTACTAAATGCTCACACATCTCTCGCTTGTTAAAGATCCCCACAAAATCTTGTGTAATGTCCAAATCCATAAGGTAGAAGTCGTGGGTTTGCAGCTCCAATAGTATTTCGGGCATTTTTTCCTGTAGAGTAGCCAACTCAACATCCGCTAACTCTACCTTGTAGGGGATTGCAATGGGATTTTTAAATTTCTTTGCAATGGCTTGCATCCCATCTGCTCCAATAATATTGCATACACGTTTCGCCATAGGTCTCTTTCCATTCAAAGGGAATGGTAATTTTACTTTTACGCCATGTCTTGCGGAAACAAAATCCGTAAATTTCCCACGAAGATAACTGTTAAATACTCCACAGATATTCTTCTTTACGAGGCTCTTCCCTTGTTCGCAATCCGAACTGTCGGTTATTTTAACAAGCATTATGTTGTCGCAGAATGGTTTTGTAAGCGGAGTTAGTGGTTTTATATTAACTCCGGACAGCAACTCTTCTCCTTGCGAGTAATTAATATTTCCAATATCTGTTACCAGGTTGTTGTTGTGCAGATTTTCTTCCAGAAGCCATAGTCCAAATCGTTCGTTGGTTGGTTTAATCCTGCTACCCAAGAGCTCGGAGACCTTATACATCTTGGAAGGGGTCACGTTCACTATTCCAGCTACTAACGTAAACTGAGCTATCTCCATCTAATCTCCTTTCTTAAACAGTTAATCGCGAGTAGTACGCATGCGCAGTAACATTGTTACGCACTGTTGTACAATCCGGCTGACATAGACCAGTCAGAACCTGTCTGTCAAACACACCTGACCTTGGAATGGTAGCCGAAACGAGGTAGCAGAAAGCGACGCGACCCCCCTTTCTTACCTATATGACCGGCTACTGTTGTGCTAACATATGTTTTAAAGCACCCGAATGTTGACGGCCTGGCATGTACAAAGTGCCAGGCATTCAGCTTTTGCCATTGTAGGTGCAGGTATTGGAACGTACCGGTAATGGATCTGTACAGCTCATCTACGACAACCACTGTTGGCACAGGAACTGTATCGACATCGGACCAGTGTTATAGTTGTTGTGTACTGAA
Source organism: Aphrophora alni (assembly GCA_963513935.1). NCBI lineage: Eukaryota > Metazoa > Arthropoda > Insecta > Hemiptera > Aphrophoridae > Aphrophora > Aphrophora alni. Next base: position 91,382,733 of record OY740766.1, read on the forward strand.
CTGTCAAAAGTTTTATATTAAAGACTTATTATTTTGTAAACAGTCAGACTGTCATGGTGACTTGTGCAGGTGTATGTTTCGGAGATGTAAATATAGGAATGTAATGTTGTAAGTTTGTGTGTGACTCAAAACCCGTAAAATAATAATCTGGGGACCATGGATTGGTTGGATAGTTGACTCAACTCTGTGTTTTTTCTCGTTATTATTATAGTACTCTTTAATGTAACTTTTTTAAACTGAGAGAATACATTATTAAAACATCTACACGTTTTCATATTATTTACCAACCGTGTGAGTCACCTTGTTTTAACTTTGGGTGGTTGACCGGTGCTACACTCTGGTAGTAGATGGAGTAACCTGTGGAAATATTGTTGGGGGGAGTAGAGGGCAGGGATTTGGCCCCGGGCTGAGACCGATATGCTGTCACTTCAACACACGCGCTGGGAGGTGGGGGGTTCTCCCAGGGGAAGCAAAGGCCGGGCATAGGTCGCTAACAGACGTGCTGGGAGGTGGTAGTGGGGGCTTCCCGCAGGGGGGAGCAAAGTCCGCGGGTCGAGGTATATCGGTTGACAAATCGGTTGCTAAAAGTATATTTCGGTTGGAAAATCGGTTGGTAAAAGTATATTTCGGTTGGTAAAAGTATATTTCGGTTGGTAAATCGGTTGGTTTTGGTTGGTAAATCGGTTGGTTTTGGTTGGTAAATCGGTTGGTTTTGGTTGGTAAATCGGTTGGTTTTGGTTGGTAAATCGGTTGGTTTTGGTTGGTAAATCGGTTGGTAAAAGTATATTGTGGTTGGTAAATCGGTTGGTAAAAGTATATTTCGGTTGGTAAATCGGTTGGTTTTGGTTGGTAAATCGGTTGGATTTGGTTGGTAAATCGGTTGGTAATTTCGGTTCGGTAAATAGTGGCCAGACTAACGCCCGTTTGGACTGTGGTAAGCATAGGTTTAGGCAGGAATTAAGTCTAGGTTAACAATATTTTAACACGATACATAAAAACATGTGCTACACCCTGGTAGACAACGGAGGAAACTACGTTTAACAGAATAAATGTACCTAGGCCGTGGTGGGCAAAAGTAGGAAACTCTAATAGGTTAGGTTAACTATCTTAACACATTATATAACACATTATATAAATATATAACACATTATATATATAACACATTATTGTAACAGCTGATTGGCTGTGGATGGGCAAAAGTAGGAAACTTATAGGTTAGGTTAACTATCTTAACACATTATATCTTAACACATTATATATAACACATTATTGTAACAGCTGATTGGCTGTGGATGGGCAAATGTAGGAAACTTATAGGTTAGGTTAATTATCTTAACACATTATATCTTAACACATTATATAAAATATATAACACATTAATTGTACCAGCTGATTGGCTGTGGATGGGCAAAAGTAGGAAACTTATAGGTTAGGTTAACTATCTTAACACATTATATAATAACACATTATTGTAACAGCTGATAGGCTGTGGATGGGTAAAAGTAGGACACTTATAGGTTAGGTTAACTATCTTAACACATTATATAAATATATAACACACTGTATATATATATATATATATATATATATATATATATATAACACATTATTGTAACAGCTGATTGGCTGTGGATGGGTAAAAGTAGGACACTTATAGGTTAGGTTAACTATCTTAACACATTATATAAATATATAACACATTATTGTAACAGCTGATTGGCTGTGGATGGGTAAAAGTAGGACACTTATAGGTTAGGTTAACTATCTTAACACATTATATAAATATATAACACATTATATATATAACACATTAATTGTACCAGCTGATTGGCTGTGGATGGGCAAAGGTAGGAAACTTATAGGTTAGGTTAACTATCTTAACACATTATAATATAATAACACATTATTGTAACAGCTGATAGGCTGTGGATGGGTAAAAGTAGGACACTTATAGGTTAACTATCTTAACACATTATATAAATATATAACACATTATATATATATATATATATATATATATATATATATATATATATATATATATATATATATATATGTATATATATATATGTATATATATATAACACATTATTGTAACAGCTGATAGGCTGTGGTAGGCAAAAGTAGGAAAACTTATAGGTTAGGTTAACACAAGCACATTACATTTGGACACTACTATTTGTTGTCAGAGTAACCTAGAGGTACGACTCAGAACCCATATCGTAAGACGTACGCGAGTTTTTCGCGGTCGCGAAAAACTCGGTACGTCTTACGGTAAGGGGTTCGTGTCCGAACTTCTACGAAATGTTCTGGCGTTCGCGGCTTATATACTGCGTTAAACATCCGACTTGTAATACTATGCACGATAGCTCAGTCGGTAGCGTGTCCGCCTTCAAATCCAAACTTCACAGGTTCGACTCCCACTGGTATTAAAAAAGTTAAGTGTATGACGTCATGCGTGTATGGCGTCTTGTGTGTGTGTGTGTGTCTCGACAACAATACGTCACAGGTGGGGGGACCAATGGGGGAAGGGAAGGGGCCTAAAGGGAAGGGGTGGGAGGGATGGGAGGGGCCTACAGGGGAGGGGCAAGGGGAGGGGCAAAGGGGAGGGGCCTACAGGGGAGGGGCAAGGGGAGGGGCAAAGGGGAGGGGCCTACAGGGGAGGGGCCAGGGGGCAAGGGCAGGGGCAAGGGGGAGGGGCAAGGGGGAGGGGCAGGGGGGGTACCCCCACCATCAACGGCCGCCATGTTGTTCTAAAGTGCAGCACACTCTACTGGTATTATCTTAACACTATACGAAAATGTATGAAGCTTGGGTATTTTATCTACGTTATTATTATTAGTATTTCCTTTCTGTTCTTATTAGTAGATCAATTTACTTGAAACAAACATTAAGATGATAAATGCTTCCACGCTAGACAAAAATAAAGTGATAGGTTGTATTTTTAAATATTTATTTGGAGGAAAGTAGTACTTGTTAATTTTATAAATTCAAACTTTTCATAACAGACGTCAAATCTAGGATACTGTATTAAAAATGTATTTTGTTAATTTGCAGAATGGACTGTTATGTAAATAAATAAAACAAAAATAAAATACGGCTTGGAAACTTACATAAAATGTTTTGTAATAAAACTCTTTTCTATGTAAACAAAAACAAAGAGACTTAAGAATTTTCATTTTCATCGGAACTATTTATTTAAATTATTTATTCACGAACAAACTAAGACTCAATATCCACCTTGTGTATTTGCACCGATGTACGTTGTAACAAATTACAAAACATTTATATTTCATAAGTATTTCTGTAATATTGACGTCTAGTGACACGGTAATAATAGATAAAAAAAAAATTGGCTGCAGGTTTCCATGTTCTGAGAAAAGAAGTAATTGTTAATATAGTTACACCACAAGAAATATGAAAAAGTAAGCGATTCCTCAAAGTAAACAAATTTAGAATACTTTACCAAAGTGACCGGGGTGTATATTTTACTCAAATATTCCGTGTGTAATTCTGACCGAGGATCATCAATGTAATACATATAAATGGTCAGACGTTTTGACAGAGATTATTTGAAATATTTTTCATCACCTGTAACTTTGTAATTTTGACGGATCTCAAAGTGAAAGGTTAGATGTATTGATCGCCTGAGGTTTCACCCTATAGGTCTTAATCTGGGGGCACAAAGCATGGAGGAAAATAATTTAAAACACGATAAAGTGAATGAATTTTCTTTATCGTTTGTACTACTATATCATTGTACGTTTTCAAATAGCCTGCTTGTGTCTTAGTTCGAAGTGGCTGACCAAAAAAATAAAGTTACAACGTTACAGAAACATCTGTTAGTCACATCAATACAAACAGCTGTTAGTGACATCGAGAAAAACAGCTGTTATTCACATCGAGATAAACAGCTGTTAGTCACATCAATACTAACAGCTGTTAGTTACATCGAGACAAACAGCTGTTAAACGCATTGAGACAAACAGTTGTTAGTCACCATCGAGACAAACAGCTGTTAAACACATAGAGACATAAAGCTGTTAGTCATATAGAGACATACAGCTGTTAGGACCATAGAAGCAAACCGTTGTTAGTCACATCAAAACAAGCAGGCGTTAGTCGCATCGAGATAAACAGCTGTTAGTCACATATACACATAGAGACAAACAGCCGTATACCGTTGTCTCTTGTCTAAAGCGTTTTATTCGACGAATATTGTACTATGTATACAGACTTTAATCTTTCATGTTTTATTACATTTAATATCTTTATAGGACCAAACTCATATCTTTGTTAAATTAATTTCCTTATTTTTATTATTATTAAATTTAATATTTTAACAATGATAATACGTAATTTTTCATATGTTTAATGTATACAATTTTAATATATTGTTACAATTACCTGTGATTTACATACTGTTACTATTTTATTATTATATTTTTAACATTATAGCCTTTGTTGTAAAACACACTTTTGCTATCTAGTTGTATTTCGACGTATTTCTAATATATATATATATATATATATATATATATATATATATATATATATAGGCCTATATATATATATATATATATATATATATATATAAAGATTGTATGATTAATCCATATTTACGAGTCTGGACCAGGTAGTTTTTTTCTTTTTTAATTGTATCGGACAGTATTTATCAAATCTGTCTATGCCAGTATTATAACTATTGTTTTGTAATATAAGTATTTAGTGGTTTTATTTTTAAATTAACTATATCAATTACTAAACTATATTATATTTTCAAATGTTACGTATTTCATGAGATGTCACATGTTATTTATGTTATTTTTTTTGGGTATATATGGTGAAATGTTTTGGGTTATTTCCTTTCTGCATTAATATCCAGGCAGATGGAAAATCAAAAGGTATTGTTTGCAATCGGTTTTATTAACATTTTAATTTATAATAAACAATTATTAGACATTATTTTCACTAAATCAAAGAAAACGCATAATTATCCACAACAAATAATTTATATCAGAAACATTATCGTATGTTTTATGATAAAGTATTTTTAGAGTGGAAAGGTATGTGTTTTCTTTCATTAAGTTATCGCAATTTTCATTAGTTTTATACTCATTTAAAGTGAAGAGATATATAGAGTGGTAAACACATTCCTTATTTGGTGATTCATAGTTAGTTTTGTGAATATCCTATTGCCTTGGGTATTTTTCGTTTCATTTCTGATAAACATTTCTGAAGTAGATATGAATTATTGGAGTTTTAAACAAAAACTATTTCTTTCAAAATCCGGCTGCAGTTTCACGGGAGGAGATACTATAATCTATAATTTTATATAAAATATAGGAAATCAAATGTTTTATAACTATAAATTCATTTCATGCGAAATGTAAAACCGGTGCTTCCAATCTCACCTTAATGGAAAAATAAAAGCATTTGGATATTTTAAGTTTTAAAATAACAAAGAATATTCACTTGATCGTAATAAATTACTCAGGAATCTAGAGTTAATGTTCATTTAAAAAAATGTAACTGTTTGGACTTGAGAGAGTAAAATTCCTTTTCTCGCTGTTGGCAAAAACTCTATCGCATCGGTGCTTCGTAATTTGTAATATTTAAGTAAAATCTCAAATTCAGTCTACGTTTTCTTTGTTGTTGGTGTGAATCAAGCTTTTAAATTGAAAAATCGGTCAAACGGCTTTGGAGATGTCCATGGATGGAATTAAAAAACTTTTCTTGTGCATGAAAGGGAATAAATTTAGTTTTCCTTTAAAGTTGTAAAGTAGATATTTAAATGTGTGTATGCATTGAATTAATTTGTAAATCTAATTTATCGGCAAATGATATACATTTCCAAAATAAGTCTTTGAGATGGTTACCATTAAGTACGGTCACAAGTTTTAAAGATAAGATATCAAGTTTACCTTTAACATGATTAAAATTGCATTTCTTCATCTGAATACTGAGAAAAAACATATTAAAAATTTCTATTTAAATTTATAATGTGTAGGTTAGGAAAATGTTAATATTTTTTAAATTTTAATTTGATTATGTTATTATTCATTATTTCCTTGATGAGATTACGGTTTTAAAATATTTAGTCAAACAAAAGCCAGCAAAAAATACTATAATAATTAAAAAGTATAAATAAAAAGTAATTAATTATATAATTACTTTGAGTATCAATAGTAAAATTTAGTTTTCTAATAAATAATATTGTTAGTAGAATTATTTAATTTTTTTGAAGCTCGTACATTCGTTGTTTACGGTGGATGAAAATATATATTAGAATGAGTTCCATTTTGAATGATTTAGCTCAATATTTAATGTTTGTACGAGAAGTAATACTTTGCTTTAAGTGGCGTGTCATGCAACTCTGATAGTTTAATCTGTTTCATTTTTTATCATTCATTGTGTAAATGTCACATGCACTACAGGGGCAGTGATATTAACAAGTAACTGTGCATGTAAACTATGCAGATTATTAAATATAGGAGAAGAGTTTTTGCACGAATGTAACATCCTCTTAACTTCATGACAAAACCCTACAAAAAGCTACGTTGGTGTTAATAAGGGTCAGAAGGGAAGTTGAGACATATATATATATATATATATATATATATGTATATATATATATATATGAACAAAACAAGGCTATCAACTTCACACTGAAATATCCCAATAAACTGTTTACGCTTTGTTCAAAGTATGGAATCTGGCAATTTATTTAGATTTTTTGAGAGATATAAAAGATTAGTCCCAAACCTGACTGTACCAGTTGTTAAATAAAAATATTGATTAAATAGTTCATTTCTGTTTTATTAAATTGTTCTATAACCGAAAGTTAATTGATTGACACATTGGTTTTGTCATAATTGTTTATGCTGCACCAAATAGAATATAATTTACATGAGAAAATTATGATTCTATGGTTCATTTTACTTATTACACGTTTTTAATAGCAGATAAAAGCTGGACTCCACATTTATATATATATAAACTGTTTACATGTTTTAATGGCAGATAATGCTAGGTTTTAGTTATAGAACTAATTTCAATTATATCTGTCTTAACTTTTTTAGTCTTTTACGAGCTGAAAGACATCATTTAAATAAAGTGTCATAATCTACGATAAAGTGAAAAGTCTGAAGTTTCACGTGAATTAAGTTTTAGAATTTAAAAAAAGATAACACATAATTTGTATTACTAACAGTAATTTAACTACGAGGATACTGTTACTTTTACAACTTCTAGATTCATAAAAAAAACCTTTTGCATTGTTGCTGAAATGCCAAAATAAACGTGAGAGGATAAATAAACAATTCTTTCAATTAATTTATAAATATGACTAAATTATGATTATTGCACATCTTTCTTCTTAAATAACAATTGTGTTCTAACGTGAATAAAACAAACATAATTTTTAAAGTTATTTCAAATATTGTCATCCGTTCAACGGGTGAGTTTAGTAGAAAAACATTATTTATATTCAATCTTGATACTTTGAAATAAATTATTTGCACACTCTCTATTTTGCTGTCCACCTCATTAAATTTCTGTAATGATAATTCATATATTTATCTAGTTTTCACTTGAATCGATTAATATTTACGAAAATGTCATACACATCAAAATGTAGGACACTAATGCACACATACATTCCAGCAATATGTACAAAGATTCAATGAATTCGGTCGCCATGCTTATTTGCATATATTATGTAATAAATTTATTGATCAACCAATTACACCCATTGGTGGCGCTAAATTTCCATTTTATGATCTATTGACTCAATTGTGTGGCCATGACGTCACACACTGTACAAGTCAGAGATATATCCTAACCACAACCGAAGTTTATACAGATGGTACTGAGTGTGTTTCAATGTTGATTTTAGCTTAACAAAGCCTTAAGTGTCCAGTTATACAGTTATATACATAGGTTTCTACTATATGTCAATACCGTGTACAAGCCTTTGACTAATTAGAGCTTACATTTTACTCAACTTCACAAGTTCTTTGTCGTTATAGAACCTAATTTATGGCAAATCCTGAAAACAAATGAAGTATCTTCAATATCTTTGTTCTATTAATAGGTTTTTTGTTTTTTTTTAATGTTTCGAAATTTGGAAACTATAACTCTGCGTAAAACGAACATCATGCAAGAAGGAAAAAAACAATTAATTATTAGTTCATTAAATTTGTTAATATCACTACCGGTGTTATCCAGTACTGGTTGTTTACTAGTTAGCCGTGTACGGGTTAATATTCAGCTCCTTTATGGAATTTAACAATGTTTGTTCTTTTTATTTACACATTATATAAATAAATTAAAATGAATACGTTGTTCTGCTATTCCCAAGGTCGTTATTCTCACGTTTGTTGACGCGTTTCGGATATATTCCATTCTCAAAACATTTAATAGTACATTTTGAGAATGGAGTATATCCGAAATGCGTCAACAAACGTGAGATTAACGACGTTGGGAAAAGCGGAACAATATACTAATTTTATTATAATTTTCCTAACGTAGATAAAAATGATATACAAAATATGTATAGGCCTATAAATGTTTTTATGAAATAATTTTCCAAAATAAGGAGTGATTACAAATTATCTATCATAATAATTTAACCTATTTTTATTATAAAATTGACTCTTACTAATAAAAGAGTGAGAGAATATCGTCATCATTTTTAAAGTTAAGGAACCTGATACATCATTACCAATTGGTAATTGTAACGATTAATTGCGTATATTTAAGACGTATATAAACAAAATGTGAATATTTTATGAATTGTAGTTTTTTTAATGTTTATAGAAGCTTTGTTTCTTTAACTATAATCGAACTCTTTTTAATATCAATGACATATAGTAAACGAAAAAACTTAATTTGAAATTATTGTTAAAAAAATATCAGAATAATTAAATTCCTATGATTCATAAACATGTTAAATGAATAGGCTATTCATGTTGTATAGGCTTTGTTCTATAGATAATTAGCATGAAATGTTTGGCCCTACTTTTTATATAAAATATATAAAAATGGACAGTCTGTTTGGAATGATTATTGGTATTCACCATTTACAACCTTTTATCACAATAACAAAGTTTGAATTTCATTCATAAAAATAAAAGAAGATAAATCAATTTATTATTTTGCCTTTACTTCGTGGTGACATATTCCGGAGAATAGTTTTGACATTATGTCTATGTTTAGTTAACGAAATCTTATATTTCTGCGTTTACGTGCCTAAAATTTTGCTTAATCATTTTTTATATATTTTTTAAATAGGTGAGAATTTGAATAATATACGGTTCATATAGTTCATACGAAAAAGAATGTATACAATTAGGAATATTTATAGAAGTGATTCTCTAAGTCTTAGACCAAATTTATTCAATATCTGTATTTTATTCCACAAATGTTAGATTTATTGAATAAAAAATATATTACTGTAATGAAAGTAGATACTTCTAATAGATTGTATAACTACAATATGTGTTATTACAAAAATAGTTAAAGTTATTTTAAATAGTATTTAGCACATTTTGCGAAAACTAAAATTTGTTCAGACCTAATCACAATTTAGCTTTGTATATTCTTTGTCTGAATTATTATAACTTATACCAAATTACGCCATTTCATTTGCTGCACTTTTTTTTTATTCGGTGTAAATTAATAAAAAATCTTGCAGATGATTTCGTGAAATAATGACATGCTAATTTCTGTTGGTTATTGTGTGCATTTCTTTGTTTTAAAGACTTAATTCCATTAAATATTCTATACCGCCAACTTGTAAAAATGGGCTAATATATTTTATGATCGTGTAAATATTATCAATGAAGAATTTGTGATTACTTTACCATACACATTCAACGAATAGAGAAATCTACTAAGTTAAATCTATGCTAATTCTAAACTTTACATGTTAAATTTGACTAAAATTGCATCGTCTACTATTTCGTGAGAACTATCCCATTTCTGAGGTAGTGTATATCTTTACATTCGTAATAACTCTATATTTATTATTTAAAACACTTTAGAATATTATTTACTAAAGGGTGTTATGCTAAAGTGACAAGTTTATCTTATTCTACATTTTCCCCATCTGGTTGTTGTATTTTGAGTAACAATTGAATGACTTGTGCATACGGTTCGGTTAAACCCATTCTTAAGGATTGAAACAGTAGTTTTATAATAGTCATTGAGTTAAATAAAATCGCTACACATGTTTATTATATTAAGTAAGACCCTTGGTCGCATTTCCCCCGTTCAAGTCATTGTTGAGATACAGTTGAAATTAAATTGTTTTCTCTAAACTCTAAACTATATACGACAACGTATCCACATCACGCTTTTACTTCCAATGTCTATGGATAATTTTACCAATTCCGAAATGCTTGCAGTCATCCGTTTTTGTAACTCATTAAAAACTACTGTAGACTATACGGAGTGTTTCAGTGATAGTCTTATAACGAGGAACAGTGGTGTCGATTGTTGAGATCCGGAGGAGCACGATCTATGTGTACGAGTGTCAATACAGGTGTTGACAAAATTAAAGGCTCGTGGATGAATACAAACTAAAACACTTTCTTTACTGCATATTATTTATGTTTGTATCTATGACTGTAGTATCTACGAATAATTTCTTAGATATATTGTGACCGGATATGAGACGTATCTCTCACCTCACACCAGAAAATATTCTTATTCTACCTCTAAGGTAATGATAGTGAAGTAAATACAATCATTCTAAAAAGTCTAAAGAGTGTCTTCCGGTTACACTTCAAAGTGTGCACCCATTGTTTCTTACGTGTATGTGAAACTTTGAGAAGGCTACAGCTCACTATTCAGGGCAGAAGAAGAAAACTGCTCAACAAAGAAGTTTGTAAGTTTCAATACAATATGCGGTCACACATTGTTGTAATAATAAAAGGTTTTTGATAAATAATAAAGATTAGCCTTAATGATTTGAAACATTAAAGTAATTCATGAGCGGAACCTAATGGAAATATATTAGGAAACCAAAACGCCCGATCGTCGTTACCTGGTTAATTGTTTTGTCGGCTGATATCTATGACGAATGGATACTCAAGTTATTGTCACAACTGGATTTTGTATAGCATCTGTGTGGACTTGAGCGTAACTGTTTATAACAAACTTAGATAAATCTGTTTTTAAATCTACCTATAATACTCTTGAGCCACAAAATGGTCAATATTAAAAAAAAATGATCTCTTTATTCCAGCAATTTATAACGTATAATCATGATCTAAACTACAACACGATTGAGAAATAGAAACTATTTTTAAGAAATTTTATCTACTTCTAACGTAAATAAATGTGAAAAATAAATACACTTTATTTATAATTAATATTGTTGGCATTTTTAACAGTTACGCTATTTAATAGCTTTTTATACTTTGTGCTTGAAATAGAAACATAAGTTAAAATAAGATCATTTTTTTCTTTTACAAGAGTACTGTTAACGGACATTTCCATATGTAACAGATTTTAAAAGTGACCGCAGTTCCACATGTGGTCAACAGATTGACAGTTTAATTAACAACATAGTTGTGTTAGGATACACACAATAGTTACAACTCTGGTGTTTTTATCCATATTATACCCAGTCCTAAAAGTTGAAGCTCCCAACTTTGTTAACTATAAGTTTTATGGATATGATCTGTATAATTATTATGTTCTGTGTTAATTACAATCTATAAATAATATATTTTAATTATTTTGTTGTTGTGTTGTTTATCTCGATTTATTACGGCGGCGTTAAATTTATAATAATAATAATATTACGTGGCAAAGTTAGTTAATAATTTTAATAATAAGAAAACATAATATATTTTGTTATAAGTCAGTACATTTCCTTAGTGTGTTAATAGTGCATACAGTTATTGAAACGTAATTGTGTAATTGTATTGATAATTATTATGCATAAAAACGGGTTTACCCCATAGAGATTTCTGCCTATAAAACTTTTTAAATCAAGTAAAACAACAATTTTGTGGAGTTATATTATTTGTTAAATAAATATTCCCGCTAAAAACCTAAATAGTTTTAAATTTGCTCCTGGTTAATCCAATAAAATACATTAATTCGTACCCTTTCTAAAAATAGTAAACTGAATACAAGATTTTGATGGTACAATTTATTAAACTGCAATTCACGTAATTTTCGTGATAATTTGTATTCAAAACCAATATTACTGTCAGATATTTTACAGATGTTAAAATTTTACTAAATATGTGTATTGCTTTTATCTCACTTCCATGAACATTTTATCAAAAAATAACAGGTATTTAAATACCAATGTGCTTTCAACACAAGTTGTAAAATAAAACTTCCTCCAGATAGATAATCATTTCTTATATTTATTATGAATATTTAGGGTGATGTTAATTTGTATTTTGTATAACTCTGTACTATTCCATGCATTGAATTGTAACATATATATTTTGTTTATATTACGCCAAAATGTAGTTTTTTTTGTCTTAATAATCCGTATATTATTGCCATAAAAACGCATACACAGGCTAACATAAGGGCTAACAACATGCATACACCTTTATTTTGCAATCGCTAAAATCAGTTTAAAACAATAATGTCGGTGAAATCGAAATAATACACAAAACGAGAGGTAAAAGGTCTGTAATAGTTTACTTCAATAATAGGTACTTCGAGATTTTTATTAATGTCTAGTTCGCTACCCGCAATCTCGTATCTAATGTCATGGAATAGGAACGCTGCGGCTTTATTGACCAGTCTTGGTTGTAGCTCCCTCCACCCGCCTTTGTTTTGCTCCGCTTGATGTGTTTTTAATATGTAATATACTTACAAACCATGTCTTGGTACTAAACAGGACACCAAGGCTAAACCATCGTGACCCGTAGACATTTCCCTTAAATGCGTACAAAATAACCATATATTTGTAATGCTCTCTATTTTTAATAACATAGATAGTTGAATGTGATCAGAATACTCCACTTTTTAGTTATGTTTAAAAAATAATAATACCATAATCGATGATCTCCTAAATAATTATCTAAGAACAATTATTAGTCTTCAGAGTCGCGAAAACCTATCGATTGTTTATCTATTCCATTCGTAGTATGGCGTTTGCTATCCCGAAGGAAGTTAGCAGGATCTACACCTTCATTCATGTAGCCTTTGTTGTTTAAAGTTGGAGTCTTTATTGTTTGTTCTTTTCCTACTTTTTGTTATTAGGGGATGTTGATCAAGAGGTTTTTCGCCTTTAAACAAAAGGAATAAAATCTACTCCACACCATATTAATATAAAATGACTTGAATTAATAAAACAGAAAATGCGCGTACAATTAGTATGTATATGTATTTTATGTTACTGTGCATTAAACTAAATTTCCGATTCCAAGTTACAAGTGTATTAATTTAAATATTAATTAAAGGGACAGGGATATGACCTTTGAAAATTGGCTATTTGTGTATTTTGAGTTCATAGTTATATACTTTTAGTTTTTAATAGCTTATTACTATTAGATCATACAATTTTCAAAAAGATCATCCATTATATCAGTGCAACCTGCAAGATGGAATTCTACCTCTGTATTTGAAATACTCATAAATAAATTATAAGTCAATATCAAAATTCCTGTGTTAAATTTTTTGAAAGTAATACAATAATTATATAAATATGCATAAGCTTTATTTCCATTTATGTTTGAGCCAGGTTTAAGATAATAGCGAACTAAGAGATTTAGTAAACTGCTATATGCATCTGTTTATTGGAAAATGCCGTGAATTTCGATGGTGTCTATAGGTTTGTTTACGATATCAGAAACTTAGTCCATCACCTAAAGTTGTGTTAACCAGTATAAATAGTTTAGGTTTAATGTCATTTATTACACACCAAGTATCTGTCTTGGAGAAGAGTAAATTTGATTTAAAGTTAAATTTACGTTTTGATAACAGTTATAGCTGGAATATATATATATATATATATATATATATATATATATATATTACATGAGTTAAATGTATTTATTTATACATAACTGATGTATAAAATAAATATTTGTGTTTTAAATATATGTATGTTATTGTTAAAATTACTAACATTCAAAGTGAAAAATTGTAGCATGAAATTTTTTTTTCTAGGTATGTACCAGAGTTCAAGCATTTTTACATCAGATACATTTGTTTTTGTAAGTATAGTAATATCACATTTCAATTCAATCTTATAGATATGTAGAATTTAGTTTAAACAGATATAAACAACATATCATCCCAGTCTTGTTATTTGCAAGTACAACTTAAATATTTTCTGTTACTTTATGTAGGTTATGTTAATGACGATGTTAAAGTACGTAACACACGCGTTGCTGGTTAAGTTTAGTTCTCAGATGTGTTTCAGGTTTTAATTTTAACGTGAAATTCCATTATAGTTAATATTGCTATGGATTCATTTAAAGGCTCCAATATAAATTGTCCTTACATGAGTTTTCATAAACTTTTGTTAATATTTTTTATTAATTAAATACCTTTAGCTTCAGGTATTCAATATGTGTTCGACTCTATTTCATTACATCAGTAACAAACATACTTTTGTAATTTCTTAGTTTTAAAACTGATTCTTATGTGACAGTTTTGATTTGTAATAACCACGTTCATAACATCTATTTATTAAATTTACGCATAGGTTATTAGAGTGTTTAATAAAACAATTAATGTAATTACTGTAATTAATTTAATTAGTAATTAATGTATTACTAAGTAATATGCCTATATTGATAAAAATTTTTTTAAATAATGAAGTAATAATAATTCAAAGTTAATTGTTAAAACGAATATAACATATGAAAATTGTTCATACAAGATTTTTTTTTTAATTGTAATTAAAGTAATTTATATATTGGGACTAATATAGAAGATAATGATAACAATATGAGGGAGAGAAGGATGGTTTAACCATCTTCTATGTTACCTCTACATATGTATATTACTGGTATTCGCCGTACGGCATACAATTTACGGCATAATTAAATGAGTAACAATGCAATCCTTAACTTGCGGAAAGTCAATTATATCTATAATTATTATGGTAGTATTTTAATAAATATTATTTATTTCTTGTTATGACTATACTAGTACAATTAAAATTTAATTCGAAATGTCGCCTCTACATAGTAAAAGCCTTTAATGGTGTTGATTACAAATCAAATATAAGTTCAAGCAATAGAATAATTATTGCTCACAAGAATAGTTATTTCTTTTTAAATTGGTTTGGATATTTAACACAATTTGTGAATTCTTTTATTTCTTGATTAAAATAAGCACACTTAGCCTACGTATATGATGAATTGAAAATATATAGAACGTTGTTATGACTTTAACTTCAAAATATTCAAAATAAGATTATTTATGTCAATAACATTTATTTGTCATAAATTGACAGTAACTCGGCATAAAAAAAATTCTTGTACAAAATATACATTTTGGATTTGCAGTATAATATGTGAAATAGTAACAGTTTAATTACGTAATACTTTAAAACAATGATTATAAATCGAAAAACATTGCCATTTTATTGAATATTATACAGATATAGTATTTATTCTCATCAAATAAATTTGATGAGTTTAAGAAACAGAATGCAACTCTTCAGCATCAGTGCAAAAAAAAGACTTTATAGAGTACATTTACTTAAACAAATAAAATGGTTATCACTGATAATCATTTTATTTTCTAGATTTCAAAATCTGTTTGCAATAATTTTATTGTTCTTCCCTGCATACTTTAATTAGAGCATTTTGTGACAGGGCAAGAAATTAATAAGCTGCATGACATTAGCCAAACTTTGTCACTCAACCAAACACTAAAACCAAATTAAAACTTACGAAAACTATTCCTCAAAAAAAAATGTCTGTTCAGTAGTTGTTAGTCAAAAACTGAATTTGGGCCATGCAAGCAGTTTTTGTAGTAAAATATAGTTTATTTAAAATAAATTTACTTAGCGTATGTCACAAACGTAAATCATATTAGATTAAAGTCGAACTTGTAAGTACGGCTCCCAATATTAATTTCGTTAAACTCTAAATGAACTGTAATTGAATTTTACCTGCAATTTTAAACAAAATTTCAAGTGAATAATTTTTATATTTCTCTAAAATTTAAACGAAACAACAGAGTCTGTTTGAGATAATACATTTTTGTATAACAGCCGCATGGCCGCTTTTTTTATTTTTTTACGTAACTAATAAAACCCCATTCTTGGGGTAGATAGCAACCAGTATTATTTCTTTGGGTTCTTAGAGGCTGCACTGGTGCAAAATCTCATTAAAATCGTTTCAGTATATTTTGATAAAATCACTTTTTTTTCTTGCGGCATCTTAAAAATTATCCCGTAATATAGCCAAGATACCCACATGCCAAATTTCATTACATTCGGTTCACACGCTCTTATTTTTTTCTTGTGGTAGCTAAAAATATGTCACGTTATATGGCCAAGATATACCCACATGCCCAATTAAATTCGGTCCACACGTTTGGGTTGTAGCTAATACATGACATACTACATAATTAAACACACACACAAACCTGAGCGCTCGCTCGCACGCCAGCTCCTCACTCATTAACTCGCTTACTCACTCAACCATTCACACACTCAATCGCTCACTCTTTTGGACTCAGGGGACCTGTATTCCATAAAACTAGACGTCGGTTTTTCGACATCATGTTTCTTTGTACTACGCACATTTGAGAAACTAAACATAAATAAAGACAAGATAAGCCAAAATTTCTATTCAATTCTCACTCTATATATATATATATATATATATATATATATATATATATATATATATATATATATATATACCACTTTTCCCTCTCAGGGTCGTCATATTTATTTGCTTCGATACCTTTGGGAAACATTTATCAGCAAAAACGGCATTGCTTTTGATATTGCAATGTAATATAGAGAGAATACTTTTATTCTCAAAAGTCTATGTACTGATTATTTTGATTTCGTCTTTCTAAATTAAAATAAGAGTTTTAGGAAAAGAAAGAAAGTTATTAACAGAAAAGATTATAAATATGTAAGTAATTTTCAATGAAGATTAAGCAATCAATATAATCAGTACTTAATAACAAGACTACCTCATTTATTATGTTTATTTTAAAAATATAATTTACATCACTACTACTTAATCGGAGATACTATACAGGCGTGCTGAAAAGTCTGGAGGCGTCTTAATATCTATTATATTAATTTGGCAAGATTATATCTTCATTTTATAAATGTTAATACATATATTAAAGTCGATTTTAATATACATATTTATTACTTGACTCTGTTTCCATATTAGCTTCAATGTCTTCATCCTAAAACATAATTTGTTAGAATTTATTAGAACAACAATTACCATGGTGAGAATAAAGTGTACACTACAGCACCAAGTATACGAAATTATAAACCAAAAATTACGAATGCCACCAAACAAGAGTATACGATAGGAACATAGCAAGTTTTTTGTATTATATTTATGAAGACCTGGATATATATATATATATATATATATATATATATATATATATATATATATATATACTGGGATGATGAAATGTCTGAAGACGGCTTAATATCTATTATATTAATTTAGCCCAGAAGAGCAAAACTCTGCAAATCTATTTGGCAGCTAAACATCAATATTCTAAGGCTCTTACCAACTCTTCACCTCCAATGGGAGACGGCTCACGTAGACTCAATAGAGAATCATACATGTAACCATAGGTTGTTGATATGTACATTATTTTAATAAGCCTCGTCACGTAGAGATAAATGCCGCAAACAGCACTTTAAAAAGGTTATTCATTAAAAAATGTAGGCTGTTCAAAGATTTTGAAAATAAGGTGTAAAATACCAGTAATATTGCTGAATACTTGTTCATATACATGGGCTCGAAAATTAAAACTTCGCAAAGAAGTATTGAACTCTAATGGGGGACGGCCCGCAAGGAGTTAGAAGAAAATATTAGACGTAAGCATAGGTGAAGACGTACATCATTTTAAATGGCTGTTCTAGTAGCGATTAATGCTATAAACTACGTTCAAAAGGTCGACCTGTTACGAAATGGCAGTTACTTTAATTTTTATATTATCTAAGTTTCTCAAACGTCGAGGCAATTGTTGTATTACATTAGGTTTTCCTAAAAAAGTCGTTGATGTGGTACTAATAATAATAAACGTGTACTGTATAGTGTTAATGAACAAACATTGTATTTACAAATAATATTTCAAGTGAAAAATATACGACCTAGACTGGGAATTTTTCTGGGAATTACGACCTAGGTCGTATATTTTTCACTTGAAATATTATTTGTAAATTCAATATTTGCTAATAAAAAACGTATAAGCGAAAAATCAAAATTAAAAATTACTAAACATTGTATAATTAAAGTGAATAACCAGTTAAAATGTTTATTAAGAAATTGTATCAGGCACAATTATTAAAAGTTAAATTCCTTTGTATTTAGCTTAGACATTTTTTCAACAGGGAAATTATCAATACGTTGTTCATGGAGGGAGTCATCCAAATTGTTATCATTTCGTTATCACAATCAACATTTGTTGCACATACAAGTCCACAACTTACACATATATACACACAAACACAAAATGTTTCATCAAAAGACCACGTTCAGCAAGCTTCCTATATCCCTCATGCTGAAAAGGCAGTCCTTTTAAGAGGTTCAAAAATACTCTAAGGTTTTTACACATCCTGATTTTATCAGGAAGTTAATTCCAAAGCCTGGGTGCAACTAAATTGAAATAAACTGTTAATTTTACAGTTTTTTTTGGGTTCTGTTCCTTTGTTTTTGTATCTAAGAAAATAATTAATTTTGTTGTAAAGTTTTAAAACGCTTGATTTCTAATGTAATACACTTTCAGAACCTCATAAACAAATAAATAAAGAAGAAGCAATACATATATAACCGTCGAAACAACGGTAGGTATGACACCAGTCACATTTTATTTGCTTTCAGTCTTATGAACCTTTTCTGCACTATAATCAATGTTCCAATATTCGCCAAATAAGTACCTTAAAATTAAAACGTATATAATACGATTTATCTGTATTTAAATCCATATAATGTTTGTTAAACCACCATCTCAGCGAATCTCAGCATTGCAGTTTCCACCTCGTCCGTTGTGTGTCTGATGTATCACAACGCAGTACCCTCCAGCCTACCTTTACACAAACAATATTGACCCAAGTACCGAACTCTGGGGAATCCAGTACTTTATCTTCCCTGTATTCCAATAGTTCCCTGAATTCACACACTCTGTTCCCTGTCACATAGTGTCACATTACTTGAAAACCAATTATTTACAACACCTCTAATTCCAAAATTTATATAATGTTTACAGAAGAAATTTATAATCAACGTGATCAAAAGCTTTAGTTATATCTAAAAACAAACTACTAACACATTTCTCTTTATCTCTTCCCTCCACGACTTTACACATACAATTAAGAAGAGCAATCACAGTATTGCTACGAAAAAAAACTATACTATTTCACCATTTTATATATTGCTACTAACAATGCCATCTTTAATCTGCTCGGAAAAGTACCAGATTGAAAACTTAAGTTGTATAGATAGACAAATACTTTCTAGATCTGTTCTGAAAGACTTTTTAAATCCATTGACCTTATTCCATCTATTCCAGGAGATTTATTAATACCTAAAGATGAGATAATCTTCTCAATTACATTTGAAACAACCGGCTCAATAAACATAAAACTCATTAGAAAGATCATGCTGAAGCAATCCCACTCAGAATTACAATACTCACATTATATATTCTTTCGTACACTAACAAAATAATTAAAGAAAGTATCCGCTACCTTCAACAAATCAGAGATCATATCAGTATCATCTCATTTAGGTCTAACGTAGCCTATTAAAAACTACTTTTTTTTTTTTGCCCTGACATGTCAATAATTATCTTCCATTTAGCTTTTGATTTTCCTCTGCATTTATCAAATAAACACTCATAATAATTTTGTTTTGTCGTTCTAATTTATTTGTACAATTTATTTCGAAAATACTTATAATATTGCTTTATTTTAAATATGTTTGGATGAAGATTTATTTTATTATGTATTTATATCGTCTAGATTTATTTTGAAACATATAATCAGATATCCATATTTTAAGTTTCACATATCAGTTTTTTTATTACCATACATCCTGTACCGAAACTCTTAAACAATCTACAAATTTAGCCATAAAGCTATCAAGGGCCTTATTTACATTAGACTGGTTATAAAAATCCGACCAATCAACTTTGGCAATATTAGTCTGAAATAAAGTGTAGTTAGTCCAAGTGACCTGGAATTTAACTTCATTATCAACATACATAATATTGTTACTAAGAGATAAACCTAAAACTATTAGATTATGATTTGTTATGCCTAAGTCTACAACAGCGGTATTTACGTTAAACTCATCTCCTCGTATTACGTCATAAAGGCAAGCAGAGCTTTCATTCAGGCCTTGATGTAAACTAGATAACACCACTTTCTATTCATCAACAATTATTTACTTTCCAAGTAGATTGATGTATATATCTCCTACTATGATCATATTATCAACATTACTTGTTTGTACAGTAAATATATGTAATATATAATATATAAAGCTAAGATTACTAGTTTTAAATTCAAACATTCAAAATTAAACACACAGCATCATAACTATAAAAATCTGACACTTTATATTCGAATTAAAATATTTCTTTGATTTAAACTATAACACCGTGTGCTCTATAGCTCTCGTTACAATTAATTATGTACAGGAACAAATTCATCAATAGTATACAAATCCAATTCATCCCTCTTACCCATACTTCCGTTAAAACAATTATGTCCGTCATATTACTACATTTCAACAGATTTATAAAAAAAGCGTCAAAATTCCCGCTCATGCTTCTAATATTTTGATGTATGATCACTAATTCCTTATTAAAAAATTCAACACTATTCAAGAAACTAGTAATTTATAAACATAGATAGAATTAACTGCTCCAATCTAAAAAACTTGGAAACGTTATACACAGTAAATATCACATATCAATAAATATTTACAGAAATTAATCTAACAGTAATAATGACATAAGTAAATAGAGAACATGTATGAGCTACAAGCCCTATAAACCTCAAATTGCACAAATTTTGACAACAACCATTTAAGATTTTTAAACAATCTTTACAGACTACCTTTATTTGCTTGTAAGAAATAAACTTTGACGACATGCAGATTCCACAATTTGACGACATGTTAAATATTGCTAACAAAACCAACAGAACAAATATAATCAAGTATACAAGAATGCAAACAAGGAGAAAGAACAAATTTCTAAGTTAAAAAACCACATAAATAATTCATCTGCGAAAGTAAAAACCCCTGAAATTTGTAAGAGTAGTCGTAACTTCATATCTGATAGAATTATCACTAATTAGAAACTTTCGGGCTTAGATCTCATAAACGAGTAAAAAATTTAAAATCTTGTTTAAAATACAAATTAAAAATATTAAAAAATGCGGGTTTCCATAATAAATTTAAAAGTTGGCAGTAATATTGTAAAATGTCGAATTTTAATACGTCAAACACTCCATTCTATAACACACAAAAAAAAGTAGACAAGTTCCTCCATTTGAAGTTTATTGTAAAATTTATAGTTTATTTTAAGTCTAACCTCATTTCTAAACTTCTGTGAAATTTATAAATGTAAAAATTTTGCATGCCATCTTAAATCCATCTTTAACCCCCTTCTAAATTACCAGACTTTTAATTTTTAAAAACACATTACAGAATGTCCTCTAAAACAAAAAGAGTAGTTAAGTTATACTTGGTCGCTCACTCTATCGGTACTCTTACCAAACTAAATATCTTAAAATTTGTCTATTTATCTATTAAGTAATTATGAACAGGTAGAGGACGTGCTCAAAATTGTATAAAATTATATTTTCATACCTTAGCTACTGATCCATATCAGACTATTACTATTTTACATTATGTGCTGTTAGAGTCTCCGACTTTACTTGACTACATTAAACCCAATTAAAATATTCCAAGACATTACTGTCTGGAAACTCGAGTTTTCAGTCATGTTTATAACATGACTCTTATCCTAATTAATGGGACTACAAACCAACATGTGCTGTACATATTAAAATACGTTTATTGCATAACTCACAAGTAATGGTACCTCTTTACGACATAGAACCTAAATTTAGGTGTTACCAAGGCTAGTTCGTTGTTCATATTTTAACACCAGTTTTGCAAACGCTTGATATATTACAGGAAATGTTAAGGGTTACATTAGTATACGTCATCGAGTTGACATTGAACTTTAAAACATATTAAAACTTCAATTCGTTTCACGTGTTGCTTTATAACAGTGTTATTTAATGGCTTAAATGACATTGCAATATGCACCATCTGCTTTATTAAAAATTTAAGAATATATGAAAAATGTGCATAAACTTCTTTTTTTTAAAACAATCAATAGTATAAAATAATAAAATTATACCACTAGTAAGTTGATTTAATTAATAACTGGTGACACACATTTGCATTCTTGAAATGAAAAATATATCACGTACAAGAACGATTTTATGAAATTGAAATTCTGTAGTACTAGAAAACTCATGAATGACAATTAAAAGTAAAATCATTTTAAGGAATTATAATTGTTAGTTTGAAATTAAATTGCGTGTATGAGCTATGTGTATTTTATATTATAATATTATATATATATATATATATATATATATATATATATATACTGCTGCTTTTCACAGTATAGTCCATAGACTTATTAGTATACCTCTTTCACCTATTGACTTTTATGATGAATTGAATGCCGTTAAACAAATTGCTGTCATAAATTAATAAGTGTGATGTTTGTTTAATAGATAATATTTTAAGAAAAAAAAGTTAAAGTGAAGAACTGAAAATTTAGTCTACTCTTCCCATAACGAGAGCATTGAAATAGTTAAATATTGTAAATGATCTTATATCAACAGAACTAGTTATAAAATCAGTAACCTTATTTCAAATAAATGTAATCGTAAAGTTGCCTTTTATTGTACAAAATTCTAGGGGAAATGTTGATTAATAATAACGATAAAAGAGAAATGTTAGAAAATAGTGGAGTTTATAAAATATCTTGTCAAGATTGTGACTCTGAGTACATAGGTCAATCAGGTAGATCTATAAAAGTTAGAATTAAACTACATGTAAATAGCTGGAAACATGGCTATAGAAACTTTGCTAACCACCTTTTGGACTCGGGTCATAGTTTTGATCCGAAATTGAATGTTAAACTCTTACATATAGAAAACAAAAGCAATAGATTAAATAATTTAGAATGTTTAGAAATAAATAGATCTATTTCACTTAGACCTATTCTCAACTTAAATGACCAAATTGTATTAAATTCGTTACCCCTTCTAAAACCCATCCGTAACATAGTTCATTAACCTTTATCTACCTGCTAGGTCATCCCCCTACCTTTCCCGATTTCTCTATTGTATTTCAGTTTCCTGTTACTTATGTTTAAATAGTTGTCTATACCTGGTAATTATCAGTTGCCCGATGATGCTGCAAGACGAAACAATTGTAGCACATTTATATTAATAAAATATTTGAAACTTTAAGCTTTTGCTTTATTTTATCCTTAATAGTAATTGTTTGTTAAATATAATTTAAATATCTATATAAATTATTGTTAACTATGATTTAGGAATAAACTGCAAAACATATATTTTTTATATTTCGATGACTCAGATAATTTCATTTTGATTTATGTGTAAATAAACAATTTTTTGAGTTCTGTAAATTCTCGTTTATTTATGTCACGTAATGTTTTGGATGTAGTCTAAATGTAAAAGCAAACAAGTTGTTTTTTATGTTCTTTATATCCAATTAAAATTAAGAGATCCATCTTGTGTGTCAAAATGAGATATTATTCTTTGCTATTTGTGAATATGCAACGTTTATTTAATGCTACTGCTTTGCTACGTATCGTGTTAATTCCGTCATGTAAATGTTGTCATTTGTTGCACTAAGTGGTAGCAGGAAATACGCATCAAAGCTAATACTGTTCATACAGTTTATTTTCAATACCTACGTCTTTGAGTCATTCTGTTGTGACGAAAATAATTTTGATATTTAAGTAGGAGGACATGGGTGCTTTTGCGTAATCAACTCCTTGTTTACATAAATCTGAAATTCGGACAATCTCACCATTTCTCTCTCTCTCTCTCTCTCTCTCTCTCTCTCTCTCTCTCTCTCTCTCTCTCTCTCTCTCTCTCCCCCCCCCCTCTCTCGGAGATGATCTCTCTGTTTAATTGGATTAGATGAATAAAAGAACACACGTTCCTAACTACGGCCTTTTTAATGATTATTATTATTTTAATTCGGTCTCTATTCCACTATGTTTCTCTTCACCTCTCTTTTATTCAATCCCATTCCCATGTCTTTCACGTAGGGGCGGATTAGACCTTAAAACTTCTCCCTAAGTTGAGGTAATTTATTCCTACTCTGTATTCTCCTTTTTGTATTCATTCTAGATTCTAGATATCCCTAATTAGCTAACATGGTTGTATGGATGTTACGACATATACCTTAACATTTCGCTTATAAAATAACAATTAATTTCCACTCTCCCTTCTTTTAAAAATGGTTATCTCATTATTTTTACTTCTTAAAATCTAGCTAGAGTTATGACCTCTTTTTCAGCACATTGTAATTCATTTTCTCTTATGATCTTTTTTTTTTCTTCTTTTTTTAAGTTGTAATGTTTGAAGATGAAGCTGTTCTTACCGCTTTTTTGTGTTTGTCACTTTTAACATGATCTTCTATATCAAGTTGTCCCCTATATTCTACTGAAACCCCAGACATTTATTAATCCCAGACAATTCACCAGACGTAAACTTGAATCCTGGGCTGCCCTGGGTAAACCTGGACGTATGGCCTAACTGACCACCTTCAAAGCAGCACAAATTATTTTGTTGTTGGTAGTGAATTACTCTACCCTTGTGCTTCACAGTATACGTCGAAACAAGCGAGAAAAAATGCTCCCGCCTATAGGCTTTCTATCTCATACGGATAGAAAAAAATAAAGTTAGACCGCGCAAACTATAATAATGTAATTTGTAGTAGAAATTAGTAGGAAGTAGTAGTAGTATGAAAATTTACATTATAAAATCTATATACTCTATTGTTTCGTGTATCAAAATTGCTATTTTATTTCTATTATTTTTCCGCATATCCGCCCGTTTGACGATTTTAGTCTTATTAATCGTATTAATCTATGTAGCAGATGGGCTATGATAGCTACTAAATCTTGTTTTCTATTAACATAGCTATTTCTTATCGTAGAAAAGCAATACAAAATTAGTGAAGTTAGAGTACCTGCCCGTAGAAGTCTTTAGTTGGTATTTGAAAATCGACTGAAATTATTGTAATTTGTAAAACAAATTTTTCTATTACGAAGTTATCTGTAAAACGAACTTGTACCATGATTTCTAGAATCTCTCCTTCCAAAAATGAGAAAAATGAACCAAAAATTCAATTTCTTCAGAATTAACTAACGTATAAGTGCAAGCGCACGCAACACACACACACACACACACACACAAACACACACACACACACACACACACACACACACACACACACACACACACACTCACTCACTCACTCACTCATCCATCCATTCACCTACTCACTTACTCACTCAATCAATCTATCATCAATCAATCAATCAACCATCAATCAATCACCCACCCACTCAATCTGGTTTATTCACGTTTTTTCTATTTGTATATTTTTTAAAAGTCATTTTCTGCTTTCTATGACATTAGTTGTTATTGAGAAAATGTCGTTTTGTTTCATGCAATGATTTTTTTCCAAGTCACATATTTGTGATCTATTATATTTTATTAAACTTATACACACTTCGTTAGTTTAACACATTATTCTAAAAACTCTTTTTTTCTCTCTCACCTTTGTGTACATTAAAGATATCGTAGAATTTCTCAGAAAACTGAAAAGGAGCAATCGAGATGAGAGTAATAAAGAAGTATGCATGCAGAATGTTCACTGAATCGCGAACCCGTAGTAGTTCACTCTACAGTAAAATGTAATAAAGATCAAGTTCAAAAGAAGCCAGTGAGATTCATAAGCAATACATTTAGTATTTCTATACAATATATTGACGGTATTCTTTTATTTCATTGAGCGTCATTTTTCCAACTAAAAAAATTTAGCTTTAATAAAGAAATTGTTTCGTTTTAATATAACAATTAATCTTTATTTTCACTAAAAAATTCAATACATAAACGCTTTATGTCTTTTATAAAATTGTTTATTTACTACTACACAAGTGGATCAGAATAGTAGTTTTAGGAAAATTCTCGACATTTTGAAACTTCCTTAATTCCATCGACAATGCAACTTATTTCGTATAAAAAATAAACTATAGCGTTGTTCCTAAATTAGAAAAAAGGACATAATAATATATCTATGGAATCTATTAAATACGAATCGAAAAATATGACGGTGGTTTCATTATAAACTTATATTTTTATAACAAAAGATACAGATAATAATTATTTTTTTTACTTTACCTACTAACATTCATTATATAGTACTCCCTCCTCCTTTGTTCAGGTGAATGTCAATTTCCGTTCAAGTACATTTGACATATCAGAACCAACAGTTACAATGGCAGCATTGATTCTCTCTCCTAAATAGATTTATGATTCTCTCACTGTATATAAATATGTATGTTATTAACGTAACCCAAGATGCAAAAAGTCTGTAGGGTCAGATCGGGCTTCTTGGTGGACGAAAAACTGGAGCAGTCCTCTAATCTAACAGAGCCACATGGCACTAAGAACTTCTTATACTGTGAGATCGTAATGGGATAATCTTGCTGAAAAAAACAGTTATATCCAATCCTCTGTCTACTTCCTCATTTGAGAGGTAAGATGTGTAAACATCTTTATTTTTTGATGACTATCTGTAATTTGTCCTGTACTTACTCGCCATCAGAAAAGTACGTGTTATTGACAAAATTGGTGAAATTTGGAAATTAAAGTTCTTTTTAATATCAAGGTTTTTATGTTTAGAATAAATGACCGATTTGTACTTTTATTCAGAAATTGAGGTAAAAACTAAAAATTGGTATTTTAAAAGAAAAATGCATATTGTTTATTTGAAAATTAATTGATAATATTTAAGACTAAGGCGAAATGGGCTCTCTTGTATTCTTTATTCCCTAGAATACCAACTATATCTTTTTAATGTATTAAAGAATAATATTATACATAAATTACTTAGTTTAGTTGATTATTAATTGAATTTTGACAGCAGTTAGAGGTAAACATTGTCTTTTAGTGCAAGAAGAATTTAACTAATGATTTGCTTTATTTTTATTTTGTTATAAATAATAGTTATATATGTAGAAAAGAGAAATTAAAAAAATAATTTCTTATAATTATAGAGGCCTTGTTAACAAACAATACAAGTATAATTAAATTTATAAATGTACAAATTATATTTGTATAATTTAGGGCGATTTTATTCTTTCACGTTATACATTGTTGTGGCTGTCACATTTTATTATTAATTTTTTGAAACAAATCCTATATAAAGTGAGAAAGAGTTGAGGGAAGGGGTGAAAGTAATCTAGATAGCTGAAGTGGTTTGAGTGAAGGGAATATTTCCATTTTAGTGAGTTATATTTGCACTACACATTGAAACATTTCAATCATTACTACAAAATAGAGGGATGAAAATTAGTTTTTTTTATCCCATTTTTTTTGAAACAATAAAAGATAATGTACTTTTAATAGCTACAGGAAGTTCGAATTTGAAGTACCTTTTTCATATTTGGTCCTTAATCTCTCTAAACATAAAGTTAAAAATACTTGATTATTTTTTGCATTTCATTATTTTTATTGAAATATGATATTTATATTTTGGACAGAGTTCGAATTAAACATTTTTTTTTGTTTATATATTTGGAAAGTCTTACACTAACAACTTCAATAACTAGATGATCGGTTTTTACTCATAGAAGTGCTAACCTTATTTTAAATAAAAAAAAATAATAAAAAAATATTTATATATACACAAAAATTAAAGAAATCAAACCTCATGATTCACTGTCAGCTATAGGCCACGATAATATGCAATACGTCATTTTCGAACAAATATAAAAATATGTTTCTCAGTACTGTCTTTTTTCTGTACCTAGAATACATGCGCGTGATAATAAAACAACAACTACAACTACAAGTACGTAGTTGTAAGTATCATATGTTTATCTACTATATTACATTTTATTTAAATTTACCAATAAGTAGATTCATGATTGATAGAAATTCGAAGTTATAAATATGTTATTACTGATATAACCCGCGAACAGTTCCATGAATAAATAATAAAGAGGCTGAATTTCCAATCAGCTTAATGTTTTCCAATTCATTTAAGATGTAACTTTCAAAAACATATTATTTACTAGTATTATCTGCTTCTGACTCACTCATACATATTAAAAGGAGAGAATTAAGATGCGTGGTTAATTTTCATGGACACAACATGAATCAGAACTTTCTAAAATAGAACTTTCTGAATAATAACTGCGGATAGGTTACAAACAAGTCACGTAAGAGGGAGTAATATTAATCCGCATTAAGGAGCTGGATGTAAGTTTAGAATATAAATGAGGAATGTAAAGCAAATAAATTTCGCAGTATTAGATTTAAAAGTTTATACTTATTAAAACACAGTATATAGTTTAAATTTTATTGTCAAAAACATTTTTTTAACGTTGTATTTTTTTTTTTAAATATAAACAAGAAATATAACAAATATTGGACATAACAACTCAAGCAAACAATCGGATTTTGTCTAGATATGTTACATTACATCTTGATATTTATGTATATATTAAAAGGAAAATGGAAATATACTTCTTTGTATTAGTGATTTATCTGTTACAGTTATAACTGATGATTTATGTATGTGTTCAAAATTAATTATTTCATGCGTCGGATTAGGATTTCAAAATATCTCTTATTGTATAATTTAAAATATAGACAGTTAGGAAATATTAATTTAATAATATTTATTAATTTGTAAAATAAAAAGTAAAAGGTATTATAGCTATATTTTTTATTGTGTTTGAGACAGAAGTAAGTGCATGTATATGTTATTAAAAAAAGGAGGTGTTTTAAAATGTTTGCTTATGTATGTAATAAGAGTTTAGAGGTTTGGTGTAAATTGGTTGAAGTTAGATTTTAAAATACTCTGTATAGTTATCCATTTTAACAACTAGATTATTAAAGGATAAATAAAGCAAAAGCTTAAAGTTTCAAATATTATGATCCTTCATTTGGCCTACAGCTGATAACATTGTATTACCATCAAACCGTGGGTTTTAAGATTTTACTTTCTCACACATAGATATAAAAACAAGGTTTCTGACGAGGAAAACTCGATGACGAGGTTTTCGTGTGTGTTTTCTATTTGAGGATCCCTGAGTACGAACTATGTCGTTTATGCAAAGACGTCTTGGGTATGACTGTCACCTTATCCGCACTGCAATACAACACAAACTTATGCGCAGTGCCATAAAACACAAACGTATGCACAGTGCTATACAGCACAAACTTATGCGTAGTGCTATACAACACAAACGTATGCACAGTGCTATACAACACAAACTTATGCGTAGTGCTATACAACACAAACGTATGCACAGTGCCATACAGCACAAACTTATGCGTAGTGCTATACAACACAAACGTATGCACAGTGCTATACAGCACAAACTTATGCGTAGTGCTATACAACACAAACGTATGCACAGTGCCATACAGCACAAACTTATGCGTAGTGCTATACAACACAAACGTATGCACAGTGCTATACAGCACAAACTTATGCGTAGTGCTATACAACACAAACGTATGCACAGTGCCATACAACACAAACTTATGCGTAGTGCTATACAACACAAACGTATGCACAGTGCCATACAACACAAACTTATGCACAGTGCTATACAACACAAACTTATGCGTAGTGCAATACAACACAAACTTATGCGTAGTGCTATACAACACAAACTTATGCGTAGTGATATACAACACAAACTTATGCACAGTGCTATAGAACACAAACTTATGCGTAGTGCTATACAACACAAACTTATGCGTAGTGCTATACAACACAAACTTATGCGTAGTGCAATACAACACAAACGTATGCACAGTGCTATACAACACAAACTTATGCGTAGTGCTATACAACACAAACGTATGCACAGTGCTATACAACACAAACTTATGCGTAGTGCTATACAACACAAACGTATGCACAGTGCTATACAGCACAAACTTATGCGTAGTGCTATACAACACAAACGTATGCACAGTGCCATACAACACAAACTTATGCGTAGTGCTATACAACACAAACGTATGCACAGTGCCATACAACACAAACTTATGCACAGTGCTATACAACACAAACTTATGCGTAGTGCAATACAACACAAACTTATGCGTAGTGCTATACAACACAAACTTATGCGTAGTGATATACAACACAAACTTATGCACAGTGCTATACAGCACAAACTTATGCGTAGTGTTATACAACACAAACTTATGCACAGTGCCATACAACACAAACTTATGCACAGTGCTATACAACACAAACTTATGCGTAGTGCTATACAGCACAAACTTATGCGTAGTGTTATACAACACAAACTTATGCACAGTGCCATACAACACAAACTTATGCACAGTGCCATACAGCACAAACTTATGCACAGTGCTATACAGCACAAACTTATGCGTAGTGTTATACAACACAAACTTATGCACAGTGCCATACAACACAAACTTATGCGTAGTGATATACAACACAAACGTATGCACAGTGCTATACAACACAAACTTATGCGTAATGCTATACAACACAAACTTATGCGTAGTGCTATACAACACAAACTTATGCGTAGTGCTATCCAACACAAACTTATGCGTAGTGCTATACAACACAAACTTATGCGTAGTGATATACAACACAAACTTATGCACAGTGCTATACAACACAAACTTATGCGTAGTGCTATACAACACAAACTTATGCGTAGTGCTATACAACACAAACTTATGCGTAGTGCTATACAACACAAAAGTATGCACAGTGCTATACAACACAAACTTATGCGTAGTGCTATACAACACAAACTTATGCGTAGTGCAATACAACACAAACGTATGCACAGTGCTATACAACACAAACTTATGCGTAGTGCTATACAACACAAACGTATGCACAGTGCTATACAACACAAACTTATGCGTAGTGCTATACAACACAAACGTATGCGTAGTGCAATACAACACAAACTTATGCGTAGTGCTATACAACACAAACTTATGCATAGTGCTATACAACACAAACTTATGCGTAGTGCTATACAACACAAACTTATGCGTAGTGCAATACAACACAAACTTATGCGTAGTGCTATACAACACAAACTTATGCGTAGTGCAATACAACACAAACTTATGCGTAGTGCTATACAACACAAACTTACGCGTAGTGCAATACAACACAAACTTATGCGTAGTGCAATACAACACAAACTTATGCGCAGTGCTATACAACACAAACTTATGCATAGTGCTATACAACACAAACTTATGCGCAGTGCCATACAACACAAACTTATGCATAGTGCTATACAACACAAACTTATGCATAGTGCTATACAACACAAACTTATGCGTAGTGCAATACAACACAAACGTATGCGTAGTGCAATACAACACAAACTTATGCGTAGTGCTATACAACACAAACTTATGGATAGTGCTATACAACACAAACTTATGCGCAGTGCCATACAACACAAACTTATGCATAGAGCTATACAACACAAACTTATGCGTAGTGCAATACAACACAAACGTATGCGTAGTGCAATACAACACAAACTTATGCGTAGTGCTATACAACACAAACTTATGCATAGTGCTATACAACACAAACTTATGCGCAGTGCCATACAACACAAACTTATGCGTAGTGCTATACAACACAAACTTATGCATAGTGCTATACAACACAAACTTATGCGTAGTGCAATACAACACAAACGTATGCGTAGTGCAATACAACACAAACTTATGCGTAGTGCTATACAACACAAACTTATGCGTAGTGCAATACAACACAAACTTATGCGCAGTGCTATACAACACAAACTTATGCATAGTGCTATACAACACAAACTTATGCGCAGTGCCATACAACACAAACTTATGCATAGTGCTATACAACACAAACTTATGCATAGTGCTATACAACAAAAACTTATGCGTAGTGCTATACAACACAAACGTATGCGTAGTGCAATACAACACAAACTTATGCGTAGTGCTATACAACACAAACTTATGCATAGTGCTATACAACACAAACTTATGCGTAGTGCTATACAACACAAACTTATGCGTAGTGCAATACAACACAAACTTATGCGTAGTGCTATACAACACAAACTTATGCGTAGTGCAATACAACACAAACTTATGCGTAGTGCTATACAACACAAACTTATGCGTAGTGCAATACAACACAAACTTATGCGTAGTGCAATACAACACAAACTTATGCGCAGTGCTATACAACACAAACTTATGCATAGTGCTATACAACACAAACTTATGCGCAATGCCATACAACACAAACTTATGCACAGTGCTATACAACACAAACTTATGCATAGTGCTATACAACACAAACTTATGCGCAGTGCTATACAACACAAACTTATGCATAGTGCTATACAACACAAACTTATGCGTAGTGCTATACAACACAAACTTATGCGTAGTGCAATACAGCACACACTTATGCGCAGTGCCATACAAGACAAACTTATGCATAGTGCTATACAACACAAACTTATGCGTAGTGCTATACAACACAAACGTATGCACAGTGCTATACGGCCCAATCGTATGCACAGTACAATACATGCTGGTTAATTGAGTTAGTGAAGTTTTATATGTGGACATATTTTTGCCATATATATATCGACATTTTTTAGATATTTTTTTTCTATTTACAACTAAGAATTTATGGGTATAGCTCTGCCTTAAAGGAAAAAAGTACAATTTTTCCAATTTCGGCTCTAACGTTGTTATATTTGTTATTTTTTAAGTTTAGCTTTTAAGGTCCAAAATAAAACGTCGCGATCTCTACAAAAATACGGATTTGTAAGTTATATGTACAAAGATAAAAAAGGTGACTATGAAACTGTTATATGATATTCATTTCTCAAAATTGGTTCAACCGATTTCGTTCAAATTATCGTGATGTGTGAACATTAATGACTCAAATCTATGTACTATAATTGCTTATAAAAACATAATTATTATAGTTTAGGAATAATTGGCAAAATTCAAACCTTGACCCAGTCTTTAAAATCTTAATAATTTTAATCAAAGACGACGTTTTTATATGACAGTAAATTTATGCCTTTATTTAAATAAGTAATTATGTTTTCAATGACGGCGTTCACGGTTCATGTTCAATTTTTTTTTTTAATTGATAACTAGGGAAGTGATATTTTTAGTGGCGATTTAGTTTGAATAAATATATGATACCTGATAGGCACTGGGAGTAACGATTTTTTTTAGTGGGAAGACCAGATTAGAAAAAGAAACCAACATGAGTGCAGAGATAGGAGCTTATGTTAAAATATATAAATAAATTTACGAGATTCACTGAAACTATCTAAATGAGTGTTGGGAATTTTAGCAATACATAGTTTTAATGACGATATTACAGTTTATTAAAATTTTGTGAATAATGTTCCGATATATTTTCTGTTGTTTACTTAATACATATGTCTCATATCTTTACTCAAAACTACGAATTTCTTACGACTTTCTTTTTTAATTTTGATAAAATGTAGACTTTAAGAAACGAAAGAAACCCAAACATATGTAATACAACGAAAAAACTCAACGATAGATTGCACGCTTCCCCTATATCTTTTTAAGATACGCACTAGTCTCAAATCCTGAATTTTTTCTTTCAGGATCCGTTTCCGCGTGCAAAGAAATAAATTATGCAATCCACTGGAAGTTTAGGCTTCTTTATCTTATCTGGCCTGGATTGTATAACTCCTTCGACAGTTTAAGTCACCCCAAACTGCCAGTACCCCCTTTTTATTTAATTACAACATAAAATATTCCTTTGACAAACTTATTATTTTACTAACTTTATTTGATTAATAGCAGAGAGACATTTAACTAAATTTAAAAGAAAATTTTACATTTTACTTTACTCTGTTATCTATGAATTTACTTTCTTTAATCTCTGGACACGAATTTCTCAGTTAATAATCTAATCATTTGTCCAGGATTATCATACAAATATTTTAATTACAATAAAAAAGAAATATCCATACACAGATATTAAATTCCTTACCCAAAACAATTTTCATAAAATTATATAAAAAATTTTATCCCAGGAAAGTCAGTAATATTTTAATTTAATTTTAATTTTTGGCCAACTTCGCCTTAATAAGAAAAGAATAATTTAGATGGTTTTTCAAACCTTGACCGCCGTCTTGAAGATCCTGGTAATTATGCTCTTGAATGGTTGGATGGTCTTACTCCTCTGTTGTCTGATTGTTGTAATGACGTTACAATTAATTGATCCATGTATCCTAGTAAAGTTCCGGTGACATGTTAATTTCCATTAAACACTGGATGTTGAAATTTTCTCACTTTTTACGAAACTCACTGACGATTTACTAATTCCACATATCACTTTTTCAACTTTTGATTTATTTTCATTTAAATATTTTTCTTTCAGCACTGACACATTAACATTTTCCTAACAAAATTTCTAATTACGACTTTTAATTAACTTCTTCTCAATTAGTTACACTTGCTGTTCCATCGGGCATAGTAATCCCTTACCACCTTGTAACAATTTATTTTTGAAATAGCCGTCGGGGATAGTAACGCCTTACATCTGTTACAAAATTATTTTTCGAGAGACCCGTCGGGCTTAGTAACGCCTTACATCTGTTAACTTTTTTTTTATGAGAGATCTCCTTAGAGCCTGTGCAGCTATAATTAATTATAGCCTGAAACTATCGTATTCCATTCCCAATTTTTTTTCCCTCACAGGAATAATACAATAGTCCATTATTT
The DNA here is from genome assembly GCA_963513935.1 of Aphrophora alni. Taxonomy (NCBI): domain Eukaryota; kingdom Metazoa; phylum Arthropoda; class Insecta; order Hemiptera; family Aphrophoridae; genus Aphrophora; species Aphrophora alni. The sequence goes on from OY740766.1 coordinate 91,418,071, forward strand.
TCTTATTTATGACGTAAATTTTGCGTTATTTTTAGTTCTAGTGCTTAAGATATTTATCTATTAGTTAATAACAACGGTTCAAGACTTTTAATCCTTTGTTTTAATTATTTTAATTTAATTAATCATTTTCGATACTGTAGCTGTCTGTTGGTACGATAGCTCCTCCCCTTTATACGTCACGAAGTCCTGGAGTTTGGAACTCAGGATCTCAAAACTTGCTACTGTAGAAATCCCTATTGTCTTTTCTGTAACCTCTTCTATCAGTTTTCCTGATATGATTTTCACTTTTTCTTGATCAGCATTTTGTAGTTCTTCACGTCGACTTTCATAAGAATTTCTCGTGATGTTTGTCGGTTCGCCCGTTCGACATAATTTTCAGTTTTTTATTTTACACCTTTTGTTTTAAAGTTTTGAAACATCACCATTTTGTTGAGTTTCCTTAATAAACACACTGGCCGTAACGAATATGCTGTCCGACCATCCGGTCTTACGTAATTTCGCACTCTTTTTCACACTTCTTTGTTTAGGGGTTTATTATTAACCGATCACCCTGAGACTTACATATTCTTTAGTATATACAATTTTAACCATGTTTTATTAATCTTGAAATTTTATCTTTGTTCGTTTTCACACCAGGGTATGAAAACCATAGCCTTTCAATCTTATTTAATTTATGATTTTTTACTGTAATTCCTTGTTAAACTTTAATCTTTTAACTAAACTTAGGCCTATACAACACATTTTTTAAATTTATATTTATTTAAGTTTTATTCAACATTCAAATTATACCATTTCATCTAAATTTTTCAATAGCCTATTCATTTTTTAAAAATTATGCAAGAATATTTTATTCTTAGAATTCTATATTTATTACAGAAATACCAAGGGTGTTTTGAATTTGAATAATTTTGAAATTTTTGAAATTTTTCATTTAGATTTTCTGTAGGGCATGTTAGTTTATATGAAATAACCGTAATAGATCTGTATTACGTATAACTTGTACTACAATTGCACATCTTTTAACTTTATTATTTCATATTTTTATAATTCATCAAATACGATTTTTTTATTCAAAATCTACCGATATACGATTTTACTGTCAAAACGAGTAGGCGAAAGTTGACTTTAGACCTAGCCATAAGTCAGTTTCACCGACTCGCCCTGAGCAGCAAAGTTGGTTAAAATTAAGCCAAACCTTGTATTTAGGATTAAATTTAGATTTTTCTCATTTTTTTCCAAAATATAATCCCATGCAACGAATTTCCGTTGTAGTACATGTAAAATAATTGGTTCAAAAAAGACTGAATTTCTCGAAATCGGCTTTACCGACTTTGGTAAAATTCAGTGAAACCTGAATATTAATAGCCCACAGCATTGTGGATATTTGTACGTAAGAGGAAAATACAGTTCTGGAATAATTGGAAAATTTGAAAACAAACCTTGGCCGTTCAAATCTGGATTTAAATTAAAATAAAGTTTGGGTCAGTATCAATACTGTGCTATTTAAATGTATGCATGTTCAAAACAATACAACATTTCCACAATAACTTTTAAATTAAGTCACTTTATAAGCCTACATTACTTCCCCAAGACACATGAGGAAACCTGACGTATTAAAGAATTACTTTTTTGTTATTACTCGTATTTTTATAAGAATCCTTATCTATTATTATTGATATTTAGATCTAACATTTGGCACTTAAATATCTTATTATTCTTTTTACAATAATAATTGAAAACATAGGTACAAGTAAAAAGGAATGTTTAAATTTCAATCCTTGGTTTTATATGAATGGTTTCTTCTTTATATACTAGTATATATAATAAATATCTTTCACCTTTAAATAAAATTTATTATTTATCATAAGTACTTAAATATGTAATAAATAAATTAATAAATTACGTAAACAGTAGTACAGTAGAGGTAAAATATAAAATGATGCATTGCCTCAGAATTAATCGTAGCTAAATAGGTTTATCAGATTTTTTAATATATCCATAACATTGTTACCTTTAACCTTTATCACGTTTAATAAGTGTGTTTTTAAATTTAAAAATCATATAAAGTTGAAAGGAGGTGACTTCGGGGTTTTTACGCAAAGTAAATATTATTAATATGGGGGAAAGTGAGCCTTTTTAAAGTACACAACGTTAAACAAATTTCACTCCTTTGTCATGTTAAGCAGTTATGGACCATTGATCACCTTCATTTTAAGGCTTTTTTGCAATTACAATAGTATCATACATCGGTTTTTAAAAATTCCAATTTAAATTTAACTAAGTATTGTTCAATGGTATGTTTTTTCTCCAACCTGTTTCCTCTAGCTATTAATTCTGCTGACTTAAATAATAAAATATATATAAAACAGAGTTTCTGGTCTATGCAATAACCCAATTTTCTAAACACAAAAACGACAAATTAAATAGGTATGATAGATGCTTGCTTTTAATATGCAACAGCTAAACACATATTCATAATACCACCGACTAAGCCATTATATCACTGGACTGTATTTAAATTAACTCGCTAACTTAAGTCAACAAATCCCAAATTAAAACAAAAGGCAATGTTATTCTGCAGTATTAATGGGATTTATTGCTAGAGGGCTGTGGGTTATTTGCTTGTGCACTGGGATTTGTTCATTCATTCTGTTCCTGGAATGAAAATGATGTCATATTAATAAGATTATAGTAATATATTCTAAGTGATAATCAATGCTTATACTGTATATATATATATATATATATATATATATATATATGTCTATGTAATATATATATATACCATGCTTCTTAATCTTCCTAATAGTTTATTTCATTGTAATAATTTGTTTTTATATTCTGAAATTACTTTCCGCAAAATAACTTGTTTTTATATAGTTAATAATATAGTTTATATAACTTTTTCTCTAATCAAAAAGAAATGACTAAACTTAGAAATATAATTTTTTTACCAGATGATTTTTACATGAATTGATAGAGAAATATGTTGGTGAAAGATAAAACTGGTTACCTGCAGTGGAGTTATAGTACCGAAGCTGTTTCTTATTATTGTTCCTCATAATTATTTATTGTTAGACAGGGTTCTTGGAATTAAAACATGTTTATAATGTTTAAAACAAACTTGCCATGATCTAGTGACGTTGCACGATCAATACAATTATAACGATATATTACTATAGGCTTTTAAATTAATACTAATCCAATTAATTTAGTTTTATGTATGAATATAATTTGCTATGTTAAAACAAACGTGTAATTGCAACATTATGTTCTTTAGGCGAAAATAAATACATTTTATTTGTAATTTCGTGATTATGATGGTTTTCAGCAAACTTTACAATATTATTCGACCAATCAAAGATAAACCAATATTCCCCACAATGAAAAAAGTATACATCTTTCTTCTTATCGAAATATGTTACGTATATTTTAAATGTCAACATTTATACATTAATGCAATTACGTGTAATCCATTAATGTAATTATACAAAGTCACTATTTTTTGGCTATTATTTCCTGTACATTCCACATTTTAAATATTGACTTATATTTATATAGTAAGAAATGTGGTATTTGCTTTATGAGGAGTTCATCTACCTCGCTGCAGTTCGGACTTTTGGTAAAAGTTTTCTACAAATTGTGAGATTGTATCATGTTTGAAATGGAATGTATGATGGTCACATTACGTTCAAACCGTCCACTCTACATATCCACGGTTACGGTAACAGTAAAATATGTTGCTCATTTTACAAAGCGAGTGCTTACAATATAAGGCGGTATATCAACCTGTTTAAAGATTCAAGTTTTAAACGTTATAAAATTACGACAGTTTATTTCCAGATATTTTCGTGTTACACGATCGGCGTTGATTATGGTGTTGTTTAATAAATAAAATGTACTACGGGGTCTTACTAAAGGTAGAACTTGACATTAAAATATAATTGGAACTTTAAATAGATCTGAAACTTCGTTACACTCTGCGGTGTAAGAAACGTTTCATGGATTACTTTAGATTCAAATCTCTTGCTGTCTCAGCTGGTCTTTTCAAAGCATTAACTATGAATAGCTTTTTTAAGTCCTTGAGGTGGACTCTAAAACCTAACCCCTTACTCTAACGTTAATATATACGACAGTAAATGTTTATTCAAAATGTATATTTGACATTTCTAACCGCGAAACATATATATTAACTTTGAATATTATAGAAAACAAATAATAATTTAAACTTATTGCTACCGTTTGGACGAACACATAAACAAACGATCGTATTTTTATTGTTCAGCATTTATTTGTGATACAGGTAGAGTATATATGTGAACACGTTTCTGACATCCAGGAAACTAAAAGTAAATCTATAATCTAATAAAAGAACCAAGGCCTAAAGTTTTCACTTTTTTTTTACTATAGTTTTATCGCGGGATATTATTTACATTATCGAATCGAAATGTATTAATTTTAATAATAGCAAATGTCTGAATAAACGATATTATAATATTAATATGAACAATACATCATTAGCAAGTAACTTTAAAACCGTAATATATATGTTATGAAAATATATTTGATTGAATGAGAAGGTAAGCTTACAGCTAAACGATAAGTTATCGTTAATAATGCTTTCTTTATATTTATGAAGGACTTCTAATTGGCCAACTACGAATTACATTTGTCTGCATTCGATTAAAAAATTGCGTTATAACTTGTTTATTTATACTTCTACTGTTACAATAAAAATATTTTCTATCTCTCATACACTTAGGTTGGTCACAATATCGAAAGATCATTGTCTGTGCTTTTTACAACTTGTAAAAGACCATTGAAATTGTATGTAGAACATTTTAGAACGCTTCAGACCATTTTAAGAACATACCCTCTGAAAGGTATTCAGACATCTTTACGTGACATCTCTAATATATTAACAGTTCGATCAATTTCATAACATATCCATTTATCTTGTCTTTAAACAATCGATACATGCATACTAAAGCCCCCACTATTATTTTTATTTAAGCCTCTGAAAAAAATAATAAAAAACAATAATTTCAAATTAGCTTAATAAGAAAAAACACACTTCCTAAATACTTTTGTCCCATAAGGTAAATAGGGTATTCTTTCTATTCTTATTTTCATAAAAAACTGTTATTTCCCTACATATTTCAAATTCTATGAAAACGGTTCAATAGTAAAATTCTCAAAAAAAAATCACATTACTTTTGTTGAAAATTATTTGTTATTTGTGTTTTTGTTTTGTTTTTTACAAATGGTAAAAATATTATAATCATTTTTGGAGATTTCAGCCAACGGAACTGATTTTTCAAGGTCATCCTTAAATATATTCATTCGCATGAACTTCTTTAACACATATCACAGTCGTATGTACACACACCACACAAGTATTAACATTTAAAAAATTAAAATTTTTGACAGATCCGTACGGTCAGGTGACATGATGTTTAATCATTAAAAATAATATCAATTTACAAAAATATGTTTTAATCATTGATGAATTCATTATTGAATTGTTATGTATTCAAGCAAAAAATCTTACGTTCTGAAATCAATAAGGTACACGAGAAAGATTCAATTACATCAATTGTGTAAAAAATGATATTAACATGTAACATTTAGTATAATTGAATGAAGTGACTCTATCTTCAACTAATTCTAAATGTCAGATACGAGATAGTTTTAATTTAACCCTGAGTGAATCACGTTTGAGAAATTTGGGATGAAACTGAATTTTTATTCCATTATTATAGTTTTATATATCAGCAATATGTGATTATCTTACAATTGGTTTGTATAAACCAATTCATGTACCATTGATCTTTCATTGAGAATGCTAAAAATGTGAAGAATGTGATGGTGTAGTCATTGCGATGAAAATATTTCTAAACGAGACGGCTTTGAAAACAAACTCTTGAATACCCTTCTCTACTGAATGATAACGAACCAAACGTTTTCGTTTGATCGAAGTGTACTTTTATCGTAGTAAATCTTATATTGATAGTTTTTTTCTTGATTCTAAATATTTTGTTATTTTTTGTACGTTGCTGGTTTTTAAAATAATAATAAAGACATAATTTGAATTAGACATTCTGTAGATACGTGTATAGCTTAATTTTGTATATATACTAACATATGAAAATTTTTTTCTAATAAATGGATTTTAGATTGAATAATCGTTGTAAGTCATTTTGTTAATATAGGTAAAATATGATATTCCTATCAGTTATAAGTTATTGACACGCATATTCATAGAATGTAAATAATTTTTCAAAACATTCTTTTTAATTTACAAAAATGTTTATTGTCTGTCACATTTAAATCGCAAAAAAGATACGATTGGATATTCTATTTCTTAAAATTATTGCTTTTATTAAATTATATATATTCAAAAAATACACGTAAAATAATTAATTTTTCCATCATATCTGAAACAGAGGATCTGAAAAGGATGCAATAATCCACACATTTATCCCTCCTAAATTTAATCATTGCTATAAAATTATATTAATTTATATTGATGGGTAGACATTATTTTTCACGTTAAAATAAAATAATTATTTTTTTTTGTTATTTTAGTTTTGTCAAAAATTATGGAATAATATATCACTTTTATTTATGGAATATATAATGTTTTAATATTTCACTCATGTATAAGTTGTAAAAAAACTATTCATTCCAAATTGTTCTGATTTAATTACCATCCCCGCCCCTTAGACAAATTATATGAGAGTTAGATTATAAAGGTGCAGCAAACATCGAGCTATGATTGTATGAGGAAATCATTTCAAATCAATATTATGAGGCAAGGCCTACATCGAGTGTTACTATAATCTGTGATACAGTTTAATATGTTATGTTAAGTAAGTCTTAGATAAGGATCAAAGACGTTTATAAATTCGACATCATTATCGATTTTTTATTTCAAATTGTAGATTATGATTGAGTTGATACATTTACTTAAAACCCCTTAGACAGCGGGTAACTGTTTAAACAGCTTCAATTTTGAAAAGTAAGAATATCACACGTATTATGTGTGTAAATGCTTTTGAAGTATATCGATATTTAAAAGTAACAATCGATCATGGATACCATTTCTTTTAAAATTTTAAATATATTTTCTCGAATTATTAAAAAACTGTTTGGGGTAAATTTTGAAGATAATTAATTCATTTTACTTGTAATTAAGTAAAACAGTTTTGAAGTGGGTATAGAGTCGTCACTAGGTTGAATGGTTTGTTTGACTGTTGGTGGTTTGGACAGTTTAATTCAACAGGATGTGTTACTGTTTTATCAAGCTAACTGAGCAACCACCTTTTGAAGGAAACAATATAACTTGACTAGGGATCATGTAACAGTGGTTGCACATCTATTTATGATATTTCTAATTAAAGTAATGTTATCAAGTCAAAAATAGTTATACAGATCATAATGTTATTTACGTCAAAAGATTATGGTTAATCGGATAATATATCCCTCGATTTTATTAAAAAGTATAGCTAGCAAAAGTGACAATATTATTTCTTTTAGGGTTCAAAAGTTGTGTATTTCAGGAAAACAGACTGTCTAACAAAATTCAGTTTGAAAGTATAATTTTCAAAATAATATATTTTTAGTGAATTTGCGTAAAAAGAGGTTTATTAATTGTCTATAACTTTCACAATTTGTATCGTGTAACAAAAAGTAAAATGAAACGTACACATGTCTACCAGATTTTGGTAATGATTTCCCCTAAATATACTGTATTAGCTATTTTTAAAGTAAATTCATGAAAGTGAGTATTTTAATTGTAGAAACGATTACATAAGTGATGTTCAAATGACTGAAATCCGAATAACTTATATCGCATCAGAACGATTGAAAATGTAAATTTTACGCCTTTCAGATAAAAAAAAAAGAAAAAAAAGCGTTTGCGTACTAGCTGAATCGATTGAGATGTCGCGCAACAATTTACGAACCTTTGACAGCAGGCATGTAGTCCCGAAAATAAATATAACAAAGAAATTTAAAGGAGTTTATTATTTTCATAATTTTAATGAAAATCTTATTAAAAATATGTTGGTATTTAATATTTATTTTTACCCGCTATTATTGAGAAGAAATTTTCTTCTTGGCCGACATTTTACATTTCTTACAGACCAAGCCCGACATACATACTAGGAAATGTAACCTAGTGGAGGTAAAACTAATTTAAGCTAATTCTGAAAATAGTGTTATTTATTCTAATAAAGGTAAAGAATTTACATTTTCGCTAAAGCATTTAGTTCTCCCAAAAAGTATTTTAAACAGAACATTTAGTATCTACGTCTAACTCTAAAGTTAGTTGAGAATCCGAGGAAGGATGTCGGTTAAAATAAAAAACAGCTGAAATCAGTAATGAAATCAAGTCTAGTCAACCACCATTTCAATATTCAGAGGACAACCATGGACATAGTCTATCAAACAGTATAAGAGAAACTTGCTTGGAAGACTAAACACATTAACGGGAGGGGATATGTAAAAATATTTAATCTACGAGATTATATAAATATATAACATCCCAACATCAATTTGTATTTAATATAGTGTCGTGAAAAAAATATCCCCTTCAGGAACTTATTTACAAAGAGGACAGGCTTGGGAATCTCAAGGAAACCTAGCTAGTTAACTTATATCCTTCTCATTAATCTTTCCTATCAGGTCACTCTCCTGTTATTTTCTAACCGAGGCGCTATTAGAGTAAGAGATTCTAAATATTTATTTGATTTAGTGAAGTGACATTTCTAAAAATATAGAGATTTTTTAAAAGCTGCATAAATAAACGGTAAAAATTTTGTAAAGCTTATAGTGGAAATTTGAAAGCCATCGTTAGGTAAATTAAATTCAAATATGTAAATAATTTAGTCTCAAGAGAGAAGGTTTTCTATAATATATGAATAAATTATAAAACGTTTATATTACGATTCTCATAAAAAAATAATTTAACACTCTATGTAATAAACGCATGTTAAGAGTTTTGGAAAGTCTATTTTATTTATGTCACGTGAGGGTTTTGACGTGGTCTAAATTAAAAGCAAATGACATGAATGACAGTTTTAAGAACTTCCTACCAATTTAAATCTTAAAAAACCCGTCTTCTGTGTCAAAAAGAGATATTATTCTAAGCTATTTGTGAATATAAAATGTTTATTTACTACTACATCTTAGCTATGTGTCATGTAAACGCCTCAGAAAGTTGTCACATGCTGCACTAAGTGGTAGCAGGAAATACGCATCAAAGCTAATACTGTACATCTGGTTTATTTTCTTTTGCTTCATCTGTGATTCATTCTGGTGTGACGGAAATAATTTTGAGATTTAAGTAGGAGGACATGTGTTGTGCGTAATCAACTCCTTGTTTACATATCAGAATCACTGACACTCTAGTTATATCTTTGTCTCCCTTTTGCATTCCCTACCTCGCAAATGGAATAGGTTGAGATGACAAAAAAGGTAGGCACCTACTTAGCCCCGCCTTTGTAATGATAAATATTATATTAATTCTCTCTCTCTCTCTATCTCTCTCTCTCTCTCTCTCTCTCTCTCTCTCTCTCTCTCTCTCTCTCTCTCTCTCTCTCTCTCTCTCTCTCTCTCTCTCTCTCTCTCTCTCTCTCTCACACACACACACACACACACACACACACACACACACACACACACACACACACACACACACACACACACACACTCTTATCTCTTTCCCTCTTTCTCTCTTAACTTCTTTCTCAATTCTCCCTCATACACATATACACTATCTTTCTCCGATTAGGAGAATAATCCATATTATGACATTTGATTTTGACATTATGTTTTACCAGTTTTCTTATTAATAACTTCCTTCTTTCTTGTCGTATAAAACATGTTTAGGTATTGTTTGGTGTCACATTGCAAGAAAGTGTTGACATTAGTAATTATCTTAAAACAACAGCTTTCCTAAACGTCAAAGTTATGGGTACACTCCAAATAACTCTAAGAAACCAACTTCACAACAGGTTACGCTATTCATAAATGAAACTTCAGTTAAGAAATCTTTACAAGCAAAACTTATTTTAATTTCGGTATTTTCGAACCATATCGGAGACTTGGACGTGTTTGACATTTACTCTTTACGTGATGGAATAAAAAACAAAAACCAATGAAGGATCCTGTTTTCAACCGTATGGTTTGTATTGTAAGTACGTGACCATAAGATCTCAAAACATGTAAGGTAGAAGGTTTTTTGGTTGCTATCGCAATAGAAAATCCTTTGCTCAATGGAAAATATTGTAAGGAACATTTTATCTTAACCTCAAAGGGTCTTTGTTAACATTGAAATACATATGTGCAACACAATTTTTGTGGTACATTAAAATGTGTACACCATTTTTTACTTGTTAACATAAAAACCAATACCGCAACAAAGTATGGCTTTATTTTTCTGTTACTATCTGACATTTCTGAGAAGGGTGTATTTAAGGTATTTTGTTTCTACATTTTACAATCGTTGTCCCAATTCTTTTATAGGCAAAACATATTTCAAATAGATACATTTCAATCCCTCACTCCCAATTGTTTAACAAAATTTCAACTCGGATTTCTGCTATATATAAAGGGAATTCCGCAAAACGAAAAATATAAATAACCAGTATAAGTTTATCATAAATAATAAAGAGAATTAGCCTCATAACATAATTAATATGTACAGTTTAAAAAAAAAAAAACTAATATTATCTACACCTCGCCCATGGACATGTTTATAAACCTATAAATATAAAAGAAATATCTGAAAACTTGAGAGAGCTTTCAATTCAAATCAGAACTTATAAATCTCTGATTAGAAATAACCTTAGGTTACATACAAGTCACGTAAGAGGGAGTAATATTAATCCGTATTAAGAAGCTGGATGTAAGTTTAGAATATCAATGAGGAAGGTAAAGTAAATGAATTCAAGGAATTAGATTTATATCTTTAGAACAATGTCTACAAGATACTTGTTATTGTTTATATTGCAATGTCTAAAAATATATTTTAAATATTTTTCACATAAAAAAAGAAAGAAATGTAATGGAAATTGATCCTAACACTAGGTTCTACTGTAGATAAAGAGCATTCCAGCCATTTAGGAAGTGTATATTCCGTGAAGCTGTTTAAAAATAATACAACAATAAAAATATATTTTATTTAATTATTCATTATACTACTGTAATAAGCTTTACTTGGTCCTATATACAAATTATTATTATTAATTTAGTTATTTAGATTATTAGAGCAATATATCAAAATAGATTTTACAGCATGCAATTTTATGGAGTAAAGGTTTATAAAAATTTATTTTACAACACTTACTAATTCCTATACGTCGCATATGTAATTATACGTCGTATAAGTAGGGCTATGTTACGTGGAGAATAATCTGAAATAGTATTATTTAGTACTACATCAAATTAACGGTATCACAAAAGTTATTGTTGAAAAATGAAGATAAAAACCGTCATTTCAACAAATGTAGCAAATGTAGAAGTTTGATATAAATATTAATACACAACTTTTTATATTATTTATCAACTGACTCTATAAAGTGAAAATCCTAGAATATGACAAACATAAATAGGGTTGATATGCTACGGAATATGTTGTAAACTAAAACTATAAATAGTAGTCAAAGGTAGGAACCATTTTTTGCTAAATACTAGACCTGAACGGTTAAATACACCAATGACTAAAAACGTAAGTGATCAGGAAAAACCACAAGTCAACATAACTACACACCAACAAAAGAAACGACCTTCACAAGATTGAAGCGAGATCATACAATGGTCAACTAAGACGGGTTTAGTGCCAACGGGATATCTACCTTACGCTTTTATCAGAGTGAACAACCTATTGTGCTCTCTGAATTTAAATCATTTAAATCTTGTGGTGAATAAGAAATATCAGCCTTACTTTCATAGATGATAATATTTAATTTAGATATTTTAATAACATTTTTTTTTCTATTTAATGTTAATTAAATTTCTTCTTTTTTTATTATTATATGTGGTCCGTTTATTCGTCGATTACTGCCTTATATCATCATTCTTTGTATAGCGCACAAAAGTGGCCTCTTATAATTATTACGTTAACAGAAGAGAAAACAATTTTAAAACAATCTCGAACCACCGTCATTTAAACATTTTCCAACCTTCATTGTAGAGTAGAAACATGAGCATTGAATATCAAAACCTGGTTTAACTGCCAAACTTGACGTAAATCATGTTTACCCGTCTTTATGTAGTAACAACAACTTCATAGAAATACTACTAAGTGAATATGGGTGGTAACACAAAGTTACAGACTGAGGTTGGACAGTATACCATAATTATAATATAAGAATACCGATTATAACCCGAGAGCTTACTGTTATTGTTTGAGCCATGGGTAATATATATATATATATATATATATATATATATATATATATATATATATATATATATATATATATATATATATATTATTGTACGGAATACATCTTTCGTTAACACCACTTCTATATTTCTCGTCGTTATTTTCAGACCTTTATCTTTGAGTCAACGCCGGAGGAGGAAAAAGTCTAGAGCTTCCAACAAATTATGGTCAAGGTACTCGGTGATGGTTTCTGGGGCGGGGATGATAAGTATCCTCCCCGTTTCGTTGCCTATAGGATTTAGTTGCTGTGAAAAACGTGATTCAATATATTAATGTATGTGTGAAAAGTGATTGGATTATTTCCTGTTTCTAGGGTAAGATAACAATATTTTATCCTGTTACGGGAATAGCATTCTCTCTCTCTCTCTCTCTCTCTCTCTCTCTCTCTCTCTCTCTCTCTCTCTCTCTCTCTCTCTTTCTTACTTGATATTTTTGACAGAGTGATTCTTTCAACTCTGAACGTTGAAGGATATAAAGTTACGTAGAAAATGTGACAGAAAGCGTAATGTAGAAGGTCTGACGTCACTAAGGCTCAAGTGCCCAATATTAGACTGGAGGTCGAATACTAGTCTACTTTATAATATTTTTAAATCCTACAATGATGAAACCACAAACACGATTAATTTGAAACAAAGCAAATAATATAGAAAATATATTTATTTTTTAGTTCGATATCAACATTTATTTCCCCCAAAACATATTTATTACTGATAATCCCACAGACAAAACTATTATCCCACTATATTGTCATCTAAATTAAATCACTCATTTGAATCACCTCATCTCAAATTAAAACAAAAGACAAAGTTATCCTACTGTATTAAAGATATTTATCGCTAGAGGGCTGTGGGTTATTTGCGTGTGCAATGTGACCCATTCATTCATTCTGTTCCTGGATTATAAATGGTGTTATTTTAATTGGATTAGAGTAATCTATTTAAAACGTAAATTAAGTCATGCTCTTTAAATCCTCTTAATCGTTTGCTCTGAAATATTTTTCTAGAAACTACTTTCTTTAAGGGAATTAAAAAATAATTAATTATTAATTTCTTTTAATAACTTTTGGTGAAATAGATTTTTTTTAAATAACCTTAATAGTGGTAATCAAATTCATTGACAAGATATATTTTTACATTAATTCTTTTGAAAAACTATAACAATCTAAAAAGTAACGTAAGATTATTCTATAGTAAAATATGCAAATGGTAGCATTTCAACTTCTCTGTGGAAATAAAAAACAAATGTACTGTAACTATGTGAAGTATATAAAAAGCAATGATAGTCTCTCTATTTTTCTGTAACCTAGTCTAAAACAGTTATTTCGATTTTCATTAGTTTTTTTATACTATGTAGGTACGATATGTAGGTACTTTAGTCTATATTTGAATGAAATTGGTTCAGCAGTTCCCAAATCATAACGACATTTGTCTGTAAGTATAATAAGAAAACGAAACTATTATATTTTTTTCAGATTTTCTTATCAAGTTCATGAATTTATAATGTTAAAAGACATGTATAATTGCAAAACCACAATCTATGGACGAATATAATATACAATATATTTTTTAATTTAATATTTCGTGTTTTGATGCTCTTCAGCTTTTTTTATGATGTGATATAATTAATCGATACAAACAGTAATCTAAAATAAAAATTAAAACCTAATTGTCCTCCTTCTCTTCATTACAAAATATATGGACGTTTATTATTTAAGTACCAACACTTACAAAAGTTACGTTTATTCACAAATTGTGTATCATTAATATTTACTAGTTTTGTATCTGTGTTCTCGTATTATAAATAGATTTTAGGTTTACATTTTTATCTATAAGGATGAGGTGGTTAAGGAGTGCGTCTATCTCTTAACAGGACATTATTTGTGAAAAGTAAAATTTTGTACATGTTTCCATAATTTGTGAATCCCTACTAAAACACCAAGTTATGGTAATAAGATGTCATGGTCTACCACTACGACCGACTTCTGTAGATATCAGTTCACAATACGAAATCAGAGCATACAAATCTATAGCTTCCGAGTTTTAAGTTTGCGATAATTTATCTCACGATTTTAGTTTCATTTGGTCGATCAAAACAGATTGCTTATGGCGTTTATTTTAAAATATAAAATCAACTTCGGGTCTTTTCTACGGGAAGAACTTGTCGTATCAATGTAAATGAATCTCTAAACAGATCAGAAGCTTCAATACACTATACGGTCAAATGAATCTCATCAAGAAACGTTTCGAGGGGTTTTCAAGATGCATTAGTTGCTGTCTTAGCTGCTCCTTTCAAAACGTAACTTAAGAAAGGTATTTTAGTATTCCTTTGACGTTTACTCTAAACCTAAGTATCGTAAATCTAGTTAATACGACCATAAACGTTTGTTTACTACTTATATTTGCATCATTATAATGTAAAGGTGGGTTACATTTTTATTTGATTAAAATTAATTATTATAACAACACTAATGGGTTACTTTAGTTCCAACGATATCTGAATAGAAAGATATTTTTTCTCGAAAATCATTCATGTCAGTTTGTGTTTCCAATAGATGTTTGGTTCAATGAGAAGGCGATTTTATAATTGGACGTTAATTAACTTATCGTATCTAAATCCCCTATTTGTCTGTATTAACTACAAAATAATGTAATCTGAACGTGGAATTTACACACATTCCAGAGTTTCATGTTAAAATTATTGTTTTGTCTCAAAGGCGCCTATGTTGTCACGAGAATGTTGGGGTATTGATTTGTAGTTGAGGCCTTTACACAGACAAAAATGTCCAAGCATCTTTGTTTCCGCTAGTTGAAGTTTGTATTCTAGAATCAAAATATTGTGGATACTACTGATCTGTGTCCGGACGTCTGTATATATCATTTCTAACACTAAACGATAGCACCATTTCCATGCTGCTTTCACTTCCATTGTAATAAGTATATACTTAACAAAGCCAATTTTTTAAATATATTTTTAACATGTATACAACAGTTACTGTACAATATTTTTTTCGAAGTTGAAAACATTTAAAAGTTAATTTTTAATTTTATTAGTCGGAGAAGAAATAAGAAGTACTTTAAAAACATTTTTTTAAGAAAGTCATTTTTTTTTTTTTACTTTTATAAAACCTAATATGAATTATTAATTGAGATTGACAACAATTTGTAACAAATGTTTTTGTTTTTATTTCAAGAAAGAAAGTAAATATTGGCTTATCAGTAGTTCTTCAAACAAAAACAAAAATATTTTAAATCTATATTTTATTTTTTCGGAATTAATATCTAAACCTAACAGATTTACAGCCATTTTATATTTTTCATGTTTAAAATCTTGAAGTTGTGAAGTTACTGAAGTATACGAGAAAGACTCCACTATAAATCAAGTGTTCAAATAAAGTTTCAGCATTTTAGAATAGAGGATAAAACATCATTGAAATGAAGAGACAATACTTGTTTTAAAGCTTAGAACAAATTAATTATAACAATAGAGATCAGATAACAAATATCAGAGAGATTTAACTAAACGCTAAGTAAAAACTAATTTGTAAAATCTATGATTAAACTGAAGATCTATTCCACGATAATAGTATTATTTTGATCAAAACTATAACTTAAAAAACATTCTTTTATAAGTAAGTTCGTGTACATCTTCAGTCGGTTCGTTTGGAATACGACAAAATGTAAGGACTTTATGATGTACTTCTTGTGATTAAATATTTCTTAGCGAAACAATTTTGATAACAAAATATTTATTATTCGTAATTTTGTATGATTCTAAAGCAAACGTTTTGGTTTGAATGAAGAGCGGTTCTTGGAAGTTTTATTTACAATTTTAAAATCTTGTGATTTTTTTGTTTTTTTTTTCTTAATAAACATATGTGTATCCTTTTTTACATCGTTCAGTACCTTTAAGTTTTTTAAAAAATAATTCGTTTTAAATATTTAGGAAAATATTCGCTTAGAGTGAATAATCAGTATTAACTTACATAACAACAAATAATTGGAGATGAGCATGTTGTAGGGATAATCAGATTTTATTCCTGCCTTAACTTGAAGTTTAATGAATATGTAACAGATGCGTTTTCCGTCCAATTAGGATGGGGAAATACGAAATGATTGAGTTAACTACAACAATTGAAACGCCCATGTACAATATTTTATTAATGTTCTAAATAAAAAGTTTTGTAATTAAGACTATATGTAATTTATTGTTATTACAATTACAACATAATATGAGAATATTTTCCTAAAACCAGATCATTTAATAATTTTTATTTATATTATTTAATTACATATCTAAAATAATTGTAAAATTCTGATATCTAAAACACATTCTGAAAACTCGACATTAATTCAAAATGTTTGATGTTATTGAAAAAATCAATTTCTAAAACAATAATTATTACAAAACTTTTCATACAATGATTTACGTCCCGGTTTGTCTACCAACCGGGGAAATTAGGGAAATCAGGAAAAGGCAGGATGTGTGGACAATATGTGCGCAAGGTATTTTTTTATTGAAATGACCACTTAATGGTGAATGTCGTTTGATGTATACTTGCTTTAACACATACATGCTTTCATAAAATCCTTTGCTTATAATATTTATGCGTAAGTAAATAAATTTGTAGGAATAATCAGTGATCATCATTATGTGTTACTTTATAAAATATAGATATTATTACAAGAAAAGACAGTAAGAATTAAATTTAATTCTTAAAAATCTGATAAATAATTTGCATAAAGTGATGATGTATTTTAATCGTTGCCCAAGATTATTTTCTTGGGCCGTTGCTGATATTGGAGCCTTTAACATCAAGAGGACTAGCTCTGAGAGATGACAACGATATTTGTTTTCAAATAAGAATAGAATTTCTCATGTCATTAATTTTGTGTTCATACTTACAAACTACCTTTCCTCTGCAACATGTATGGAGATATTGATTTACTTTACATAGTCGGTCCTCTTCTACCGGTAGGTGTCAAGGTAAATTTACCTCCTAATATCACAGTTTAATCAATCAATATATACAAAATAACGTTTCTGAAAAAGCAACTACTAGGTATGAGGAGGTGCAAGATACTATTTGACGGCTAAGAAAACTTAAAACTGCGTTAATGGCAAGTATAGCCGTTCAAAGTGAATCTACATGATTATAATTATGGTGCAAGATTTGGTAAAGTTCACTTGAAGAATATTTCAATGAAGAGAGAAATGACTTTAAACGCTAAAACATTGACAGTAGATTTAACAAAACTTACTTTAAAAACTGTAAAATGCACCCTAAATTGAAAATGTGTCATTATGAAGACCGATATGGATTTTTTACTGCTAGAAATATCCTAAAAATAAACACTTTTTCATTTATCATTGATACATTTATTAGTGAGTTCAAGAAAAGACGAGTTGCTTATAAAGTTTCAAGAAAGGTTGTTCTTCCGAATACAAATATTTGGCAACCCGGCAAACGCTGAAGGGAACTTAAGACTGTTCCCTACTAACACATCCACACATTCGATCTGGATTCTGATTTATTTGAATAGGGCATACATTTTCATAAGCATTTCATAGGATGAGTCAAAGAAATCTTTATAAGCAGTTCCCAAATTTATAAGATGTCATTTCTTACAAGTCGTTTACACGAATTTGGACATTGCACTGAGATACGTTTGTGCATACCTGCCATCGGTTGTGGAAGAGAATGTAGTTCTGAAGTGTTATAAACTACCCGAGGTCGATAATCTCCTCTTGCTTTACTGGGTATGAGTCAAACATAACACAAACACTCTCATAATGAAGACTTCTTAAATTAGTCCGCAAACAAATGACGTATGAAACTTTTTTTAAGATACACGGTAGTATAAGTTTTAACTATTATAATGACATTCAGTTAATTAGTTTCATTTACTGAATGAAATATCATTACTTTTATTACTAAGAATTCTTTAATAACATGTAACAAGCCAAATATTGTTTATGTTAATGAAAATTCAATTTTATATATTGTATAATAAACCGATCTTTGGTTGAATTGTTTTGTTAGTTGAACAACTAATACAAATCAATGTTATGTAGCCGTTGTGATTGTAAATGTACAGCGAAGCAGTGGTGGATACACAAAAGAAGTAGAGACCAATGCCCTCTTTGTTTTAATGAAACAAGATACCCACTAGTAAACGTTCCATGTTCTGTTTTGGAGGCTTATTTTGGATCACCACAAAATAAATGAATAAGCTGTTAAGTACTCTTAGTGCTCACGTTTTAAAATTGTAATTTTATAACTATAATATTAGGTTTTGAAACGTTCTCTAGTTCGATTGATGGAATTCAAATGGCATACAATTACATTTTCATGTACCGTATTTTTTTTTAATTTATCTTGAGACTATTCCAGTATTTTCACTATTCACTAAAATTTTTGGGACGATGAGTTTTGGTTGGTTTTTATTTGGTTTTGGGGATCTGTGAGTGAGAAAGTTTGTGCAATGTTTTGCACCGTTTAATAAACAATTCGCTACTACTACTACTACTACTGCTATAACTCACGATTGTCGAGATTTTGTACACATTGAAATTATATATTAACACAATTATAATATTAATATTATATAATTTACATTCATAAAATTTGTGAAATAAGTTAAACTACATGAACACTTTAAAATATAAATGTAACAATACATAACACGATTCAAACTGTATAGTGCACAAACACATCCATTTTGTGCTAATATAAATTCGTATTACATACAAATTGTAAATTTTACAAAGTATTATTTCTAAAATCATATTTCATTACTAAAATACGACCTCAATAAAAATTTAATTGTATTAGTTCACATATTTTAGTTGTATTGTTTTTAAACGTTTAATTTCTGTAGTGTCTCACAACATCAGTCGAATATAGAATTGTTCAACAATAAATACTACATTCAGTGAGAATAACGGTATTTCACAGGGTGGAGTCTTAAATATTTATAATGTTAATTTTAAGGTTTTTTAAATGACTTAATACTGGTTGTTAGAATAGTTATAACTATCAAATATAATTTTTATTCTAAATCCCAAGACAATTCTCAGAAGCCAGCCTATCATTGTGAAATATATCAGAACGTGTCACAATAGCTGACTCTAGACAGAGTACAGCCTTCGTTTTAAAATGACCCTCCTAATTCGATCAGTAAAATGTTCAGTAAATTGTTTTCCTAAAGAATTCAGTAAAATGTTTTCAAATCTCAAAAATACCCGAAAATGCTTTTTTGGGGGGTGGGGGTCGTTATTGGAATAATTTTCAAACAAAATTATTGGAGTAATTGTAATGTGAATATGAAAGACTGTTGTCAACACCCCCCCCCCCTACCACCCACCCGAAAGTGGCAAATGTCATTGAATAAAAGGCAATAAAGAGTGTTTAAAAATAAGTTTCCCAGGCGCATATTGAAACTGTTGGAAATAAAGTCAAAATTTAATTATTTTTTTTTTAATATTTGTTTTTGAAACACCTTTCACATGATGCACTTTACGACTAATGTTACTATTTGGAGTTTTTGAGTTTTAATCACTTTTTTTACAAAATTGTATGTATTTTTAAAAATTGAAAATTTTTGAGCAACTTAAACACATTTTTCAAAAGGGTATCTTCTCATGAATCAAGCATAACAATTTGGTTGATGTAGGCTACGTTATGTGGTATCAATAAAACTAAATGTAAACCACTACTTTTTTGACGTTTTGGAACACCCTATACATACGCAACTGATAAGTTAAAATCTTTTGTCCAAAATGATTCGAAACCTTTAAAATGAGGTATCACTCGACCTACCTTTACAATTGAAAATCTTCCAAAAACGACCCCAACCCAACAAAAAGCACTTTTGGGTCATTTTTGAAAATTGAACAAATTTTTACAGAATTCTCTATGGTAAAAATGTGGGGGGGGGGAGGTTAAGCTAAAACGAAGGCTGTAGCTTAATTGGTTCAGTTGCTATACATTGCGCACGGGTAGTCTGATTCACCCTGTATAAATTAAGTATGTGTTTAAATATATTAATTATATCAGATAGTATACGTAATATTGTCATTTAGTAATAGCTACATTATGAAGTAAATGCTGATAAAATGAGATGGACATTGAATCTGTTACACAAATAGTTATATGAATGAATATATAAAATCAGATTCACCTAGTTTTGTTATAGAGACTTCAATGGGTGTGTTCAAGATTCATATTTCTATTTCATAAACAACAACTGAATTGGTATTCTCTTACGTTCCATGTTAAATTCTGTTTAGAAAGTTTCTACATTACTTTTTGAGTTTGATAAATAACTTGGTATGTTCACGAATGGAAGAAGGGGTGACTAATTCAATGGAATGCGCGGAGAATATATGGGTCATAAAATTAATCATATTTGTGTAAAAGCAGTTTGAAAGGAATGTGAGAATATTAAGTTATTTTCTACCGTATATTTATTGTTCTATATTCTGTTAAATGTTCTGTTATCAAATAATTAAATAGTTTAACTTATATAATATTGATTTACCGGTTTATTACGGACGCAAAGATTATTTAAATATAAATAGACAGTTCAGAAATAGACGCAAATTTATAAATAGACAGTTCAGATAATCTCATATTAAGTTATTTAATAACTACATAATAACGCTTTAATTGTTCTCAACTGCACATTAACTTGTGTTCCCTCCATCAAATATAAACTCTTTGATACAGAGGTTTAGGAAGAAAGTCAAATGAACCCTTTCTTCCTACAATATTACTATTATTAGCAAGACATCTAGTTGTAGCAATGAATTCAACCACACATAAAAAGACCTTTTTTTTTAACTCAACCATCTTTGGATATGTACACAAGAAGCCTGAGTCCCTTCCAGAATAACTTATTAGCGAATTTCCATGGGACTATGCAGTTATAACGGCGTTTAAGATAGTACTAAAACCCATATTCTCGGTTCCCTTGCTTTGAAATCTTTCCTCATAAATATGTATGTTTGAAGATTTTTTAAAAACTGTGTTTTACTAGTTAAATATTAAAATACCAAAGTATATAATTGTTATTGCAGTGTTTTGATACTTATATTGATTATACTATTCTGCATATGCGAACACAAAACACTTTGAATATAAGAAGGTTAGCCAAGAATTCATCTTCTTTATTCAGATGTGACTGAGACGTCGTCATGTAGGGCGAAAATGTTCAAAAACTTTAGGCGCTCGTAAAATAATAACTATCTCTCATATACTGAACTGTGTTGTTAGAAGTATCGAGTATTGTTAAAAGTTTTAATGTTATTCTTTTAAGTTTTAAGTCTTATTGACAAAGCGTTCTAAATGATTTAAAAAATTATATTAATAATCCTACAGAATGACAAAGATGGAGGAAGATAGAGACGATAGTCTTTATTAACTTCTAACCTCTAATAAGTAGTTTTATCACGAATGACATCTTGGCAGATTGACCCAAGGCATTATTATTTTTTTCTGTCTTTTCATATTCAAAGTACTATAAAAACAAAAATATATTAACTCTACTAATTTTGTTAATATTACATAATTTATAAACTTTAATTACAACATCACATTATCTATATATTATATATATATATATATATATATATATATATATATATATATATATATATATATATAATCGAGATCAAATCTAGCTCAATAATATGCCCTGCCCTAAACTCTAATGAGATACTTCCGGACAGCTCAACCTCTACAATTTCTAAATATAATGTTTCACACGTTTTATTGGTATTCTTAATACATGTGTATTTGTAATTAGTTCAGTTCAAAATTAATATCGGTTTTTATGCAGTTAGTTTTTATTAGGGCATCACCCAACATAAGTTAACAAACCTAACATTTTAATAAAATATTTTTATCATGTTGATTGAATCTATACCCATGTTAATTCAAATTTGAACTCGATTGTATAATAAAAAATAGGGGCCTTAGTCCGGGGTCTTTAAAATATGGCATGACTCCTCTTTCATTAATACCAACCCCAAAGTTTTAAATAGGCAAACAACAGGTAGGAATCAACACGCGAGATCAGCAAACCAGAAGTGCAAAGAAAGTCTGCATTCTTACAAATCAACCAAAACTTTAGTTTTTTATAGTCCTTATATAAAACTAAGTCCTAATTCCGATTTCAGAAAACGATAGACTCTATTCCTTAATCATAACAAAGGAAAATGTAAGAGGTCGGCAGACGAGGGGTATGAGTTCTTAGATTGAATACTAATTAAGGCCAATTCTCAGGTTAGATAAAGAGAACATATTTTCCTACATCCGAACATAGAGAAACTCCGAAGTTGGCAAACGAGTGTTGCTAGTCTCACTTCTTATATTTCAACTGAGGCCAGAGTAATTGACCTCCAAACGAAAGATGCGAGTCCCTTTCTTATACAATCAACCGAGTCCGAAATCAAAGGTAGATTAAGTGGTACTCTGCTTTGTTACCAACTAAGTAGGGCCTGATTCATATGTCAGAAAACTAGATACGAGATGAACTCTTTTTAAAACTACAGTTGCGAGTCCCTCCATATATCGCAAAATATGTCAGAGGCCTATGTCGTGAAAGGAGAGGTATAGTCTCACCCCCCACCTTACAAAACAAAAAGGCCATAGAAATGTGGTCAGTAAACAAACATTGTCAGTTTATCTTCTTATACATCAACCGAGGATAAAAACCGAGGTCCGCAAGGAGGAGTGTGAGTTCCCTCTTCACATTCTTACCGAGGTCAGCTAATGAGAGCCATGAGTCACTCATCTTATACGAACGTATAATAATCGTGTAGTCCGAGGTCGATTAACGAGAATTGTGAGTCTGTTTCCATCCAATTCAACCGAGGCCATAATCCGAGTTCTGGAAAAGAGAGGTATAAGTGAAGCGTTTTACATATTAACTGAGAAAAAAAGAATGAGTCCCCTCCTTGAATATCTTTATATGTCATAGTCCGAGCTCAGCAAACGGGAATCAGGATCATTCTCCTGATATATTGACCGATGTCGACAGGCGAAAATTTTCAACCATTCACCTAATTTTATCTATCGAAACCGGAATCCAAATTCAAAAAAAGAGGTATTAGTTATTCCCTTATATATCATCTGAGGCCATAGTCCGTGATCAGAAAATGGAATTCATGGTAGGATTCGAAGATAAGTGAACGAGAGGTGTGTCGAACAATTTTCATACTAATCGAAATCAGAACAGGAGTCATTATAATAAAATTACAATAATTGAATAAAGTTTAAGAATATGGAACGTGATGGCCTAATATTAATATTTTGGGATCGTGTACCAATTTTAAATGAAACCTATAATTATAGATTGCAGTAAATATTATCTCTATATAAATTATAAAAATTCATATTGCATACCTATCTAAGAAAATTTAATCCTCTGTTTAAATTGGAACCTAGTAAACTTAAAAACAACAAAAAACAATTGGAATAAAATAAAACTATCGGAATAAAATATCATCTAAAAAATACAACCAATAGGCCTACAACCAATACTTTCTTGGCTACCAATACATAGTGATATTTCTAATGCTGTATTAAACATTCTGAAATTAAAAGTAAAATATGATTATATTATAAATGCAACAATCTAAAATTTGATAAAGAATTCAAGGATATCTATATCAATGTCTGCCTTCTAAAATCTGTAAATTATTTGTTTGTAATATATTTTCAAATTATATATCGTGCATCAACAGAGTTACTGCTAAATTCCATGCTATAGCAGAAGAAGTTGTTATAAATCTAGTAATATAGTATATCAACTGAAATATGACTTACCATAACTTAATATTCTATTAAAACCTGATAAAAATAACTTATAACTATTATTTAATATTCTTATTCCTAAAAAACCGTCAAGATTTTCATATTAAATGCTGCAAAAAAATACAAGGAATAGGCTATCTTTTAGTGTAAAGGTATAGAAAAGTAAGAAAAGTAAACAAATTCACATTAGATTATTTTGGTATCTGTGATTATTTATTTCTTCTTCGTTAAACAAAAATTAAAACTAATAAATGTATATTTGTGGTTACCTGTCCTTTTATATTTTCAAACTTACTCTTACATATGTATATGTATAGTAAAATCCAATAATAAACATTTAAAATATTTAAAACCACACCAAAAACAAGGCTGTAACCCAAAATGATTTCACATAATACTTTACCATAGTTCTATACGATTGACAGGTTGATTAAAATGTATACGGTATTTATGCCTTAAAAATCTAAAATATTACCTTTCTACCATAGAGTGTTTATAGGTGGGTTTTACCTTATAAAATATGCATTTGAGCCTCTAGGTGGCCATATGTAAATTAAGGAAGAATTTGGAACAATATTTTATGAAGGATGGCTAAAGTTTGGTTACCAAATTTGAGATTGAAAATATTTTCTTAAAATTACGACACATAAGTTTTTACTTTATGTTACTTATGTTACGTTAGCAATTAGGGGAAAAAATAACTTAGTCAGTACTGCAAATTGTACTAATTTGAGTCAGTAGCAGTTGTTTTAACGTTTTTTCACAGGTGGCGTAACGTGTGAAGAGTTGGTTGTCAAAGTTTAACTCTAAAAATTACCGTTTGTCGCACGAAATTCCATTAGATTTTTTTGCAAATTTATTCATTTGTGCTAACGCAACAACTGTAATATCTTACAAACTAGTTTTGTAGTTCTGAGTCGTACAACTGTTTATTATTTAATTTTTGTTTTAGCTAAAAGTCATTAAATACACCAGAGAAGTTTAATTTTTGTTTTAGCTAAAAACCAATAAATACACCTGAGAAGTATAATTTTAGTTTTAGCTAGAAGCCATTAAATAAACCAGAGAAGTATAATTTTTGTTTTAGCCAAAAACCATTAAATACACCTGAGAAGTAGAATTTTAGTTTTAGCTAAAATCCATAATACACCAGGGAAGTGTAATTTTTGTTTTACCTAAAAGCCATTAAATACACCAGAGGTTTAGCTAAACACCATTTAATACAACAGAGAAGTATATTTTTTTTTTTACCTAAAAGCTATTAAATACACCAGAGAAGTATAATTTTTGTTTAGCTAAAAACCATTAAATACACCACAGAAATATAATTTATGTTTTAGATGAAAGCCATTGAATACACCAGAGATGTATAATTTTGGTTTAGCTAAAGGCCATTAAATACACCAGGCAAGTATAATTTTTGTTTTGCTAAAAGCTATTAAATACATCAGAGAAGTATAATTATTGTTTAGCTAAAAACCATTAAACACACCAGAGAATTATAATTTTTGCTTTGCTATAAGTCATTAAATAAACCTGCGAAGTATAATTTTAGTTTAAGCTAAAACCTATTAAATACAACAGAAAAATATAATTTTTGCACCTTGTAATCAAACAAGGTGCAAAAAGGTGTAATTCATTTGATAACAAAAGATGGGAAGTACATTTAAGGAGTAGAATATTCCCAAAGTTCAAGTGAGATTGTATATCAACGACAACACATAGATCGGTGTATATATATATATATATATATATATATATATATATATATATATATATATATACCTTTTTAATATATATATTAAAAAGGCTAAAATTTTTGCGGATTTTAACGTTATCGAAAATGTGTTTATATTGTTCACAACAATGTGTTCAAATGAAACAGACTATAAATTAAACGGCACAGTTAATAAAAAAAAAGTTCTGTTTTTGGTATATAATCCGATGTGGATTTTAAGTTTCTCTACGGGATGTTTTGGTGTATCGTATACAACCACGGGTTAATGCAGTCAGTATTCTTTGACATATTCTACTTGGCTATATTAAAGGAATACTTTTATTAACAACTGAATTATCAACACCCATTCACAGGTTTTTTTTTTCATTATAGAACTTGGCTTCAAACCGAAAATGTAGTTTTACATAAATAAATTGGCACACTGGCGATGTTAGATTATGTTTACGATCAAATTGGCTGCTGGGAAGAATGGCCTCCACACAGAATGATGTGATCGTTTTTCTACATCAGTAGATCAGGGTCGTAAAGAAGTTCCTAATGCAAGGTTCCGTATTTAAATAAAAAAGTCTTAAAGAAAATGTGTCACATTGTATTTGTCTTCTACTAGAAAGAAGTTTTCAGGTTTTAGTTTTAAATTTGTTATGTTGTTTATTAGGTTAAATATGTTGTTTTTATTGTTATTCCAAATATAATTCTTACCCCATTTTGTCCAATAACCTTTAGTTCAATGTTAGAATGGTTTAAAAAAATGTAGGACAAAACTTTAAATAACGCAATGAAATAAAAATATTATACTATGGTGAAATATTATACTATGAAATAAAATATTATATTATATTATATTAACTATGGTGTAATTATATGCATTAGATGATAATCCTTACGACCTAGAAACTCGATTCTTACATCGAATGTATCAATTGTACTCAATTTATCAATTGTATCAGTTGTTATTCAATATTTCATCTGCTATAAATTACTTATTGGATAAAGTATCAAATGAATATAAAGTTACAACAATTTTAGTTAAAACATTTATATTTAAGATACTGTTAATAAATTTGATTTAGAAGGTAGTGTTACTGTGATTAGAATTATTACTAAATAAAAATTATATTAAATTTTAAATACTAATTGTATGATAAATTGAAGAAAATAAACTATTTAAAAAGAATCTAGTTTTACGAAACATTTACGAAATAGATTCATTTCACTGTTTAGTTTTCAAACTGTATCGCTTTCTTCGACGACTACTACAATGCTTTCTCAATTACTCTTATTACATCTTTTTAAGCATTTGGTATGCTTTGTGAGGAATGATAAATTTTATAATTGGAGTAATAATAAATAACACAATTTTACTTATAGTAGTAGAATTTTAACAATTATCAATTTGTTTAAATAACTATTTGAAGATTAGACGCATGTTTTGCATGGCTGCTTTATAAACTTACAACTGACAGATATTTAAACGAATTAAATTATCTTCTTGCACCAAAACCATCTAGTCATATAATGAAGTGCTAAAAACGTCAACATTTTTAAACTTGAAAGTAATAAAATCTTTATATGTGTACCTAACACTAAAAGTAAATCAATAATGTTATTTTATCCGTCTCTAGCAAGACTATTAATCAATCTACATCGACTACATTTCCCCGCTTGAAGCAACAAGCTATCGACTTACAGTCCAAAGCATTCATAAATCAAGAATCACGAACCCAATTTTAGAAATACTCTGGAAACGTCTAATAATATTTCTGCAATTGTTGAAAAATTAAAACATACACATTTAATTTGTACTTTATAAACATATTGAGAGGACTGTTTATGCATCATAGCTCCAATGCGACTTTTTTTTTCTTTTTACTAAAACTGTCTTAAATTAAAAACCGCAGTATTCTCTACCTTAAAAGACTTAACAAATTTGTAAATATTTCAGTGCACTTATAAATTTTAAAATTGAAAATTTCAGAGATATTATTATTAAGAATTTTGTTTACCTGTTCCCATTATTTGTACTACATTATTCCGTTTAAATGTTTTAAAATTTAAACATCTTCGAATATTATTAAGATTGCTTGTTACTTTTGTAGTTTAAAAACATCTGGAATGAAAAAACCGCTTATTAAATTAGACAAAAATATTGTAAGCATCGTTCGACTGTATATTTAATCACCATAGAAGTCAAAATATTAATAAAGCCATCTGGGTCATTTGTGTTTTGACATCCTTCATCGCAGATTAGATTTGTTTATTGGAAAAGAGTTTATTTAATTATTATGTGTTTTACCGATTAATTTATGTTCAACAATTCACTTGGAATTTAGACAAGCCGATTATATAACATTTAATTCTTTATCCTTATTAGCCATAAAAAAATTATCGATAAATTGGATTATGACCATTTTGAATATATCATACTATCACAATAAACTATTGAAATGTTGTATACTCGTTAGCTTGTTTAATTGCCAACGTGTACCATCAAAATGTGAGATCTTGTTCAAAATTTGGAGTAACAATAGAGAGAGAGATGTCGTAAGTTAAAAATGGTTTCTCTGGAGGTGACTATATTATGTTCCCATCTCTGGGCTAAAAATTTAAAATTTCTCTGCATAATGGGAGTTACGTTATTAACAACAGTTATTTTCAGACAAAACGTTAGGATTTCTCTTTAAACTTGTGTCATCCTCTCCGTAAAAGAATCGTTTAAATTAGTATGGTGGATTGTTTACGAAAATCTATTAAGATTATGGGGAAATTGTTTAGTGCACTTTGATCGCTTTTCAAAATTCCCTACATTTAAATTCTGTACTCTAATTGTGAAATGTATCTGGGTTGACATAAAGTTAGTACTAAATTTTGAAACAAACTTTATATTTTACACTCACAATTTTCCATACAGGCTGATACACAGGTTTCGCCGGAAACTGTTAAAATATGTTCTTGTAAAAATTAAAGAATCTTCATTTAAATAAATTACGTATGTAATAGGAAGCAATACTATGCTAATATAGCCTACGTATATCGTAATAAACGCATTATATTATTATTTTTCAAAACAATATCATTATTTTTTACAGCACTTGTACTATATTTTGTAGTACGACTACCATGTCTTGAAACAATCACTATATATTTTAGTATTTAATATATCTTCTAGCACTGACATTTGCACTATATTGTAGCAATCGCACTACATTTTATAGCACTCGCAGTATATTTTGCAGTACTAGCACTATATTTTGCAGTACTGGCGCTATTTTCAGCATTCATTCTATGTTTTGTAGCCCTCACACTATATTTTTTAGCTCCCACACTATTTATGTAGCACTCACGCTAAATTTGGTTCCACTCGCAATATATTTTGCAATGCTCATACTATATTTCCCAGCTTCTAGAAAATATTTTGTAGCTTTCGTACTATATTTTGTAGCACTCACGCATAATTTTGTAGAGCTCACACTATATTATGCAGTACTTACACTGTATTTTTCATTGCTCATACTATATTTTGCAGCAATAGCACTATATTTTTCAGTACTGGCACTAATTTTACAACACTCAATCTGTTTTGTAGCCCTCACACTATATTTTTTGCTCACGCACTATTTTTGTAGCACTCAGGCAAAATTTTGTACCACTCGCACTATATTTTGCAATGCTTATACTATATTTTGCAGCTTCTGTACAATATTTTGTAGCTATCATACTATATTTTGTAGCACTCAGGCTAAATTTTATAGAGCTCACACTATTTTATGCATTACCTAACCATATTATTCATTGCTCCACTATATCTTGTAGCACTCGCACTATATTTTACGATACACATACTACATTTTGTGACTCTTACTCTTTATTTTGAAGCATTCTCACTATATTTTGTAGCACCTATACTATATTTTGTACGTCCGACACTATACTTTGTAGCTCTTCCACTATATATTGTAACACTGACGCTAAATTTTGTACCACTCGCACTATAATTTGCAGACTCGCACTATTTTTTGCGGTACTCATACTATATTTTGTTGCATTCACAATATATGTTACGACACATATATTATATTTTGTGGTACTCGCACTATATTCTGTAGCCCTTGCACTATATTTTGCAAAATCACAGTATATTTTATTTCACTTCTACTATATTCTGTAGCAATCTCACTATAATTTGTAGCAGTCGTACTATATTTTGTAACATCAAAATAACTAAAACCTGAAATATCGCTCGTAGGGATAAATTAGTGTCTGAGGAAGTCACATCACAACTAGTCGTTCAATGACTTTAATAAATTTAATTTCGGGTCGCTTTCTCCTATAATCATCCCAATAAAAAGTTTATTAAATTGCGTGTTTAACATGTCGCACTACACACTTTCCAATTTGTCAAACATATGCATACTTACCTATAACAATAATAAAAATAATTATTTGGCTGAGCAATATAAACGTCTTCAGAATAGGACTGCACCATTTTCCATTAGAACATTTAGAATCCTTGATAATTTGTGACTTGTACTTCCTCCAGTGAATGAGTGTGAATGTTTTATTCCTGTATGACTCATTCAAATGACAACTTTTTATTTTTCCATGTTCAGGTTCAACAAGCATAACACTCCTGATGTAGTGTATCGTCAGGAGTTTCATTACATAATTGATGAATAACCATCCAGAAAGTTATTTTCACAGATCGTTCTAAACTATAAAGTAAAGACCATATTAATCATCTGGTCTGACGTATATGTATGGATTACTCTCTACATAATAGTGTATTTTCTGCCGAACTATTAGATATTTTGACTATTATTCAAATAGCACTAGTTTAAACGAGAATAATAATAGTTTAAAAATTACTTTCCTGGGACACAATGTATAAAGTATGTTTTAGTGTTAGTATTTAGTATTTTATGTATTAGTATGTTTAAAGTACCTTTTATAAAGCAATCAGGAACACTTGTATACAGTTTTCTCCTTTTTCACTCACCGGTTCAATTAATAAATGATGTTGAAATGATAGCCAGTAGATACATATATTAGAGAAATAAAGTTAAATTAAATTTTGTTTTATGTTAAACTCTAGGGTAACATTTCGTTTAGGACATTGAGTAATACGAGTTGATTAAAAGTTAAATTTTTAAAAGGGAGATTGAAGAGGTGCGTGTTGTTTATCTACGTCATGTGTGTTGGCAACAGTTACACTTACAATACATTCATCCAGCTAGATGACAACTTCAAATTAGCCGATGGTGTTAAAAGATTAACGACCACAATACATCACCTCCCACTGCCAAGTGGATTCAGCCAAATCTTCCATATTCCTGCTGCATCCTGTATACCTTCTTAATAAACTCACTTTTTTTTAACGGAATTATCAAGCCGAACTTGATCTATTTATCTCTCTGTGTTAATAGTGATTAAAAAAAAACTGTACTAATTAATATTTAAATTTATTTCAAAATATTAGTATCTAATTGAGATTTATTAGTTTAATTGGTAACATTTGAAATATTCACTTTTTTTTATTGAAAATTTTGCAATGACATATATAGAAACTAATAATATACTTTGTTCTATAATGACTACTTCAGAATGTGACAAAAACAAAGATTCAAAAATCGGATTGGTATCAGTTAATGTGTGCTGACATATTCAATCTTACAAAGTTGACTGTAATATTATTTCCAATCATTCTACTAATTAGATGATTTTTTTATTTATTTATTTAATTTTTTTAAATTGATGTGCGACTTTTAATTGTTCAGATTTTCACAATTAAGCTTTTATCCAAATTTTTACTACCTCTTATAATAAAGTATTTTATAAAAAGTAAAACAAACATATCCTAAAAATAATAATTGTATTAAAATTTTACAACAAAATCTAAAATATTTGTGATTGCATTCATATTGTATGCATTTCTAAAAGAGTGTTGTCGTGATTTTATTACGTGTTGAAAAGTTATTAATCTGGTTTATCAACGTTCAAGTGCACGCAGGAGTAGTTTCTTAAGATTAAGCGAGAAATTTAAGGGCGGAACCATTACAAAGAGTGTGATTTATTACACTTGTATATTATGAATATTGCCAGCTACTTAATATGTTGGAATATCATGAGTGTTTACCACGCTTGATGAACGTTTATTTGTAGAATCTCCTGTATTCACTGAGCAGTAAATGTTTGAAGGATGTAGAGTGTTTATAATTTATTTTTAATATTCAATTTGATTGAATAGAAAAAAAACTAAAATTATAAATCTGACAAACACATTGGTTAACTGTGCAGATTTTTTACCGAAATATGTTTTTTTTTCAGAAATAATGTCCCTGTCTAGTTTTCCTGACATAGTAACGAAAAATACAGATTGAAAAAAAAAAATTGCCTTGATAACTATTGGTTATATAAATTCGGTATTTTTGTAAACAATGCTTGTTAAATATTTTATTAGATATAACCATTAGTTCGCAACATTTTGAACAACAAAATTATGACAAAATAAAACACATTTGAAGAAAGTTTTATAGGTTTATATACGAGAACTAATCCAAAAGGCTAAACTTAATATTCAATATTTGCTCTTTACCTAAAACTTTTTGTATGGATTCTTCAAGACCATGTATAACATTGTGTGGTTTAAATCTAAACTGATAATCAAGACTCCAGGTATATAATCAGATTTAAAAAAATCAAATTCAGCACGTTCTCACAGTTATGTAATACTGGTTAAATTTTGTAAAAGTCTTGGTGTTTCAAATCAAAGTGTATATATATATATATATATATATATATATTTTTTTATATTTAGTGAAGTAGATTGTTTTAATATTACATGCGATTTGCTTTATTTACGCTGTAAAAAATTCACCTTTCACTAATTTACTAAAATTGGGCATTTTAATTTTTTTGTTTTTTCCTTCAACGTTAATTGCATATGATCTCTTCTCTCATTGGATTATATACTACTATTTTCATACAATAATCTGTCTTAGACATATTTATAATATACCTCGTAAGCTTTTTACTCCACCTATATTGCCTTGTCTTCATTTAGCTGTAGAACAAAATACGGATCGATTCAATGAATCTTAATGGTTGTTTATAATTATAACCTAACTTTATCTCCAATTTCTTTATTTTAACATTTTAAATTAATTTAGATATTTTAAACTAAAGGCAGTAATAGTTTTATTCAATTATCTCTTTATCTAAACTGAGAGTTCGCTAAATAACAATTTCGTTTATTGTTATTTCCCTTTATTTATTAAAACACATCAAATATGTTGAACTATATATTTTATTTATTATATCGTTTTGTAATCAGATGTGTTAAAGAATTTATTACTCACAAATAAAAGCATTGTTGGGATGATTTTTATGTTATTTGAATTACGCTTGGGTTGTGTTAAATAAGCTTAAAAACAAACAAATCATAAGATGTTTATTTGGTTGTAACTAAATCTAACTACAATTTAGACGAGTAATGCAATCGTGTTTGTCCATAATCATTAGAATCATAAATTCCTCGTAAAATAACAATGGCAATAAAACAGTCTGGCTTGGAGCGTTTATTATTGATTTACAAAGTTATATGCTTACTCAATGTCAAACATATATAAGTTGTTTATCGTAGGCTACAATATAGGTTTGTGTTGTTTTCCACTTCCTTTCATTTCTTTGCCGAAGGTGGTACGTTTTATTTATACACGCACTTACCATATTGACACGTTTGTTCAAACAACTTAACAAAACAAAAGAGATAAAAATGTATTTGCTTTTCTTCTGAACTGATAGGCTGAACTAAAGGTTGATTTGTAAAATTCAATATCCATTCGTTCTCTTTTATTTGATCTTTGTTTCAATTTCTATATTATGCATAGGTTAATAAATCTGAACAAAATTGAATTAAAACAGGCTAGATGTAAAAGTACAGTAATTAGAGATTAAATTCAAATTAATTACAATATTTTTGATAAAATGAACAAATGTTATTCACACAAATGTAATGTATCATATTATTGCAAAAATTATCGTAACTTAATTGAATTCTAGTTATACATTGTTCACTTATAAATTACTATTTGGGCCATCTGACGCATCCCTTTTTTGTATAAAAAAAAATTATTTTTAATATTACCTCGGTTAATATTATTTTTCATTTTAAATACTTTTTTCAATTAACAAGTTTATGGTTCAGGTATCTCGGAACGTCAGCTTTCTCTTATTGGTTTTCCGATATGGTTAATTTTGATCAATTTATTAACATAATACATTAAGTAAATTAAAATAATACTATTGCAGATCATACTACATCATAATTATTTTACTAATGGCAATGACTACATAAATACTATAAGACACGACATAGGATAGGGAAATAGTCTACGCTTTACGGGTGCTGGTTGTCACAAGTTTGACACACAGCTATCAGAAAGCGTTAGCAGCAGGTGCTTGACTGTACGCATCCCACTTGGTTGAGACTGTACAACTGTTGACCTCTCTCTCACAAACCTTCTCACTTACTTCCGTCAGCATAGTCAGTGTTGTCAGTTCGTGCGCTGAGATAATCGATTCTCGACCTTCCCTATATGGTCCCATATGTGGCATCAGTGCGTTTTCTCTTACCCGCCTGAAACATTGTTTGACCGTAGAGCCACCTAGCGCCAGTCACTTCAACTTCTGATTGGTCACATCAACGCCCCTAGCGGGTATTGGTCAACTCAAGAATAAGCGTAGAATATTTAACATGGCCATGTCGTGTCTTATAGTATTTATGTAGTATATTATATATTTATGTAGTCATTGCTAATGGTAACAAATATTACGTTCAGAAAGAAGGAATAGTCATCAGATCCCCGCTTTCAGGCATATTGAACCATAATGAAAATGAATTATTGTATCCCATAAGAACAGATTCCATAACCAAATTATACACTACAAACCATTTAAAATGAAAATACAAACAACGAACACCAATAATTATTGAATGGCCTATTAAACTCTGATTGTAATTAATTGTAATTACACAATTAATCAAGTTTAATAATTGGATGTAGTCAGATTTATTTTTAATTATTGTTATATCAACCGGTTGAAACTTAAATTATTAGTTCCAATAAGTCTTTATACAAAAGGATATTTAAGATTCAATACCAAGGGGAATTCCTATTCTATATTTACTCTGATGAATTGTAAATTAATATTAAACATTTTTATTTTATTTTCCATTTAAATTGAATATTATATTACCAATTCAAATATATATTCTCAATTGGATTACCGTTAAATAATGTATAACGTCTTTCAGTTTGCAAAGGAATATGATTTTCAAACGAATCTGTTCTTGAATGTTATAATCTGTACTTAACCTTCAAACGTCGTAATTAGAATTTCCTCTATTAGAAATAATTATTCACTATGAACTTCGAAGTTTCACTAGAAAAAAATCGAAGTCAACATAAAATCGTTAAGATATATTTTACGTTTAAATGACTTCTAAACATTGTAAAAATAGAGACACAACAGATTTTTTGATATGTAACATTTTAAATACTTTTAAAAATTAAATTGAGTTTTAAGAACTAGCTTTCTAGGTTAGTTATAAAAAATATATCGCAAAATCAAAAATTTCTGCTATATATGCTGAATGTATATACCTGCTATTCACAACTTGTGTAGATTTGTTAATGTTCATATATTACCAAAATGTTATAATTTTTTGGAGCTAATTTTTATGTTTTAAGTTTACATGCATTTGGATTAAACGTCAAATTCGGATTTTTTGTGCGTAGGCCTATAGATGACCAATATATTAGATTTGTACAACAATAATGACACTCTTTAATGCTTAAAATAGGAATTGTGTTTTACTTATGGCCAAATCTATAAACTTGTACGTTACGTTAATCACATAACATCCCAGGCTTAAATAACACCTCCTTTTTAAACTGAACGTAAGCTACATAGTAGTATACAAGAGCATAGACCTGTGTACACACATTTGACAAAATGTTTGTTTTAAGTTAAAAGAAAACAGACATTTCAAAAATATCATTATATTTAGAATTTGTGTCATTTGGAAACGCATTTCTGTACTAAAATTATCATTTATTCATTTTTTGCGAGTTCTCTAGCAACGCGATTGTATATTTTATGATGCCATGTGTTAATTAAATATTAACCTGCTTATATTAAATATTTCTGGAATACTTCATTTTGTCTCTTAGTCTAAAGTGGATAATTGACAGTTTGGACATCCCAAATAACATGTGTTTGTTTTTATCCACATCAGACATTGAAGGCTTTTCACACTTCAGACTCTACTCCACCTCCGACATATTTTATTCATCCTCCTTAAGAATTTCACTAAACTTGAGATTAAAAACGAGGATATATTTATTGTTTCGTTTAGTTTTTAAATGGACCAAATTTGTAAATTTAATTTCGAGTTTTCTATTTTTTTGTAGCACAATAAAATATATTTTTTGCATAAAGTAAAAAAGGAATATTTTCAGTATTTTATTATCTTTTAAAATAAGTACTGTTTCACTTCTTAGCTTAAAAAATAATACAGATACAATGGATTAAATGAAGTAATGTACCCACGCGTCCTAGGCTCCTCTCACGTGGTTCGAAGGGGAACCATTTGTGGGCGAAATAATGTAACTTTTATGCATTACTATATTACTAAAACTAAAAACATGTGAAATACATTCCAAAACTTTAAATAACGACAAATATAACTATCAATGTAAACTATATCTACTACATAGTTGCAGTTTATTTATTTATTTTATAATATTACACAAACGATTCAAAATTATTAGCTTACTAGACATTTCAGTTCGTTCCATAACTTGTACAAGGTACTGAAATATACACATTTAGTTTTTTATTCAATTAATATTCATTATATATACGATTGTATGTTTTTTCTTTAAATTATTATTCATGTTTTACAAAATATATACAGATTTTACCTATTTGTAATGAATACAGAACAATAGTTTTCTCTCTATATATAGCTAACAGAATTTTCTATATACATATATGTCAACCGAACTAACTCATAGACATAATTTGTCTCGATTTTACAAGGACAAGTACTTTACCCAATAAAGTTTGTTGTTTTATTAAAATAATTGTAAACAAAAGAACATATTGATATAGTTATTTTAACTCTATTGATTTCCTATTCAAATATATAATTAATAAAATGTAAGAATTCATTTTGTTTACACTAAAGACGTATTGATATAATTCTAATTCTAAACAAGAAAATATTGCGGAAATAATTAATAAGACTCGACGTGTTTAGGATGGGAGACGGGATATCAAGTTTATTAAGTAGGAATTTGTGTTAAATTATTGGGGGGGGGGGTAGGGGTGGAGGCAGACAAAACCAAATCCCGCCTCGTAACAAACACTACAGAGCTGTTTCACGCGTAGCTTGACCGCCATTCTTGACTGTAGTGTACAAGTAAACGGTGGGAAAATACTTTATATATAGTCTTTGGAGGAAATTTTATTATGAACATTTTATTGATAGTGTGATAGTACGCATATTAAAATATCTAGGCTTCGTAATAAACCAAATAAATTCGTTTTATAAATCACCGTTTTAGAAAATACCCAAAATTACATTTATAAATAATAATATTATTAAAGTTTATTCTTCCTTTTTTTAAAATATGTACTTAAAAATCAAATGAAACGTCTTAGAAAAGGAAACTGTTTTAAATCATGTTCCTAAAAATCATACAATTAAAATTAATAATATTTGTAAATTTGTAACAAATGCTAAACATGAAAATATTACGTTGTTAACAATCTACGTAAATACAATTTGAAACTATGGACGTTATTTTCGTGCCTAACAGGTGGGCAGTACTTCAACGTCAATATATTACTAAATTTGAAAAATGGGTCGTAAAATTACTATGATCATTCATTTTAACTTAAAATAGACTAATAAAGAAAAATGTTTTTTTGAAACAATATTTTAATATTTAAGGAGCTGATATTATTCCAACACCAATATATTAGTAAATTGGAAATTACACAAGTTATAAAAACATAAAATTTAAAAAAACAATAGCCTAATAAGAAAAGTAGATTTTTTAAAATTATGTTCTCTCTCTCTCTCTCTCTCTCTCTCTCTCTCTCTCTCTCTCTCTCTCTCTCTCTCTCTCTCTCTCTCTCTCTCTCTCTCTCTCTCTCTCTCTCTCTCTCTCTCTCTCTCTCTCTCTCTCTCTCTCTCTCTCTCTCTCTCTCTCTCTCTCTCTCTCTCTCTCTCTCTCTCTCTCTCTCTCTCTCTCATCTATATATAAAAAAAGCTTCAAAATGGAGTTTACAAATATTTTTCTATGCATAAAATAAAGTTCACTTATTCTAAAAATTTGCCTACAATGCCAACACTGGTTTCTCGAGATATTAATGCAACTTCAAACCTGTTAAGGTCATTAAATAATTTAATATTTAATTGTGTTAGTCAGTTTTAGATGTCGAACGTGTAGGTTAATTGAAGTAAACTAAGTCTAGAAACAAAGAAGCTTCGATCCCTGAACAGTGATCCAGTGCAGATAAGATAATGTGTGTAAACTCAGCAAATCTGAGTTTAGGGTTAATGGCATTGCATACGTATTGAATTTAAAATATCAAACAACCAACGATATCAAGAAAGGATGGGAAGGTGTAAGAGCGAGAGAAAGGGTTGATTTAAACGTATACGTTTATGTCTAGTAAGCTTAGGTTCTCCCGCCCTTGGAAATTAAACTAGGATTATGTTGTGCAATGGTCGCTGCCAATATGAATTATACTAATTCCCAGATCTGTTATCCCCTAAGTATTGTCAATCTCCTAATTTTATTTCACTCCCGCAGAACAAGAACAATATATTTTGGCAGAATTTTAAATCAGTGCTTTCTGTTTCTAGCAACAGAGGTAAATTTAGGTCAAATTATTTAAGATGTTGTATACTTTCAACAATTAAATTTTCATTTTTTGTTTTATAGTACGGTAAACATACAATTATGTATTCGATCATAAAACAAATGTCTTATATATATATATATATATATATATATATATATATATATATATATATATATATATAAATATATATAGGCCTAATATATGTTTCCCAGTTCCTCAGAATAGATTAGATGTTTCGCTTATTAGATTTTTATTCGATGATTAGAAGTAACGTAAACATTGTAATCATAAAACAATATTTATTTAATTGTTTGGCACCTAGCCAATAACATTTTTCATTTAGAATTATAAATGCGATTTATTGTGTTTTAAAGCTTTGGAAAAGGGTTTAGATAAAACAATCTGGGACTACTGTATAATGATGATTGCTATGATGACATTGTACGTTTTTAATAGTCTGCGTTTAATATGAAAGAAATTCAATTATATCCTTTTTAATTTTCTTTAGTTAAACCTATCTGGGAAAGAAAGTATTTCTGATTTGTTTTAAATGGTACGTGAATAATTGTATTTGTAATAGACCTGATGTTTCAACTCTGTTAAAAATTCGTAACAGCTTTATAAATGTTTACTCTACGGTACTTCAAAGGAGTTCAAAATGTGTTCTGATATAAAATAACATTTATCCCTGTAAATTAATTGTTAATTTGTATGACTGTTCACAATTCCAAATATTTTATCTTCTCACATTTATAATATACGAAGTATATACAAAGC
This sequence comes from Aphrophora alni, assembly GCA_963513935.1. Lineage (NCBI taxonomy): Eukaryota > Metazoa > Arthropoda > Insecta > Hemiptera > Aphrophoridae > Aphrophora > Aphrophora alni. Next base: position 91,457,794 of record OY740766.1, read on the forward strand.
TGTGTAATGGGTCGAAAAACCGACTTAGAAACTTTAAGATATATTAATTTTGACAACTCTCTGAAACTTTAAATTTTTTTTTTTTAAGTCTATTGTCAATCAGTCTGTCTCTCTGTGCAGTGCTCTACAAGCTCAACAGGTGTATATAGTTTAATTAAACCTTCTATGTTGTTATATTATCCATATCGTGAGGCTTTTTTCGTATTTTTTTCCGTTATTCAAAATTTGAGAGTATCTGCCATAAGAAAAAAACACAAACTTACGATATTCTCAGAATAACCGAAAAAGTCCCAAACCAAATATATTGGTCGCCATCTCTCCAAAAATGCCAGTTTGTGATTTTCGAAAAAAAAAACTAATATTTAGCAAAGAGGCTGTTGTAAAGTGTGTAATTTATAAAAATCGGCTCTACCGATTTCGTTGAATTTGAAGTGAACTATGAATATTAAGGAACCCATAGCGGAATATAAAATATAGCGTTTCAGGAATAATTGGCAAATAACAAAAATAAACCTTTACTACAGCCATTAAATGTTGAAATGTATTGCAATATGATTTATGCTTAGGACGAGTTTATTTCACAAGAGAATTAAGTTTACGTTTCATTTAAATATATAAATATTGTTTCAAAGACTGCGCCCATGGTTCATTTTCACTTTAATATTGACACTATAGAACTTATATTAATGGTTTTTTGGTGGATTTTTATTTGCTTTGGAATTGGTTAGCGAGAAAGTTTGTGCAAGGTATTGGCACCGTTTACTTTTATTGTAATATTACTGTAAACTAATATTATGACAAAGGGTAATGTTTTCTCTTGAGTAAATACGGCAATGACAATAATTACAAGACTTGTTTATTTTTCAAGACTCGGGTTAAGACGATTTAGTAATTTCGAAAACAATATTCAAAATGAGTCAAACATTAAACGTCTTCTACATTTTTTTAATAAATTACGAGGTAGGTTATATTTTCTTTTTAGTCTATAAGCGTGTAGAGTCTATTTCTTTTACAAGTGATATTTCAGTGAAGTTTTATCCCAATACTATTTTATATTTAGTAATTAACAAGTGTTATTGGACAAACATAAGTACAACATCAATTATAACATACACAATGTAAATACTCTATATCGTGTTAAGACGGCCAATAAATGTGTTTTTTAATTAGAGAAAAAGTGAAATGATGATTATTAGATGTTATTAGATAAATGACAATATATGTGTAACATTTAATTACTTCCGTAAACCATGAGGAAAAAAACGAAACAACATTCTAGATAGCAGAAATAAATAATTTGTACAACTCCAACTTGTAATTTTGTAGAATACAAAGCCTTATGAAAAAGAAGAGAACGAAGCCATATCGAATCCTACTTTTCAGTACTGGTGTTCCAAGTTTTAAGAGACACCACATCTAATGAAAGCGGCGAAACACTGCTTGAGTTCTTCATATAAAATTACTGTATCAGAAATGCAAGGACTCATAGAAGATTTTAAACCTAAAACATTATACAAAATATTATCTTGTAAAACATAATGTAGTAGCTAAAGTTATTATTATTGTGTATAAATTTTAAAGATTACAACTGTAATTATACTAGTTATAATATTAATTTCCTTTGAATAAATTACTAAATAAACGTTACTTTAAATAAATGACTACATTATTCACGCACGGCTTGACTTTTCTATGTACGCAAATTAACAATATATTTTAAATGTAGTAAGGAATTAAATATTAAAATTTGTATCTTTTCAAACTTAATATTTTGAAGAAATTAGGTGTAAATATTCCATTTCATCCTTAAATCTGTTGATATGTTTTGGGACACAACCTGTAACAGGGACTAAGATTGTGATGTCATCCTTACCAAGCTAATCCAATACCGAAATTTTCGGGAATGTTTTTAATTTTATATTTGTAAATATGATACATCACTAGGAAACTAGTTGAAACACCTTGGTTTGATCAAATTTACAATTTTAGATTCAAAAGTTATCTATGTTCCCTCTCTCTCTTTATTCCCTCCACAAAAGCCAGGTAACGACGGAAGTGAATTCTAGAATAATTGTAGGTTTAAAGAATACATTTAAAAAAAAAAAAAAAAAAAAAGTTTATTCATATGTTATTAAACATTAGTTTACAATAAATAATGGTAACGAATATTGAATTTATCCATAGTATATTGTACAAGAAATAAAAATATTTTAAACAAAACTATGACTTCTATGGATTTCATTGAAAACTGTAGTTTTTTTGAGGCACAAGAGTCACACAAAATTTTCTCAGATAATATGAAAACTAAAACAGAAGAGATATTAGGATCTATTTTTTTTTAGTATTACTCAAAACAGATTATTCATCAGTTATTACTTTTAGTTTATTCGAACTAACTAAACTTTTAAAAAACACATTTAACCTCATTAACAAAGTTATTTCCCCAAATACTGGAAATATACAATCGAGATAAAAGATTACATTATACAAGTAAATGAAAAATTTGGCCGTTAATTTGGTATTTTGTGCGCTTCCGGGTTTATATTTTACGAAATTATAACTTTCTTAAATCTAAAATCTCTTAGAAAATATCATTTTATTCATGTAATATGGAGAAAGAATCCGTGACTAAGTTCCTTCAATGAAATACAGTTTTTACTACGTCTATTGAGACGTTAATGGCTGACATTAGTTTGTGATTTAAAATAAACAATACCTTATAAGTTCAGTAACATCGTGTGAGGTTTCTAACAAGTTGATTTTATAAATAAAGATTGGTAACACTTACCAAGTAACTGATTCCCTAATGTAATAATCCATTAATTTGTATTATTATTATTATGATTATTATTTATAAATTCACTTTTTTACCGAAGTTAAACTTCGATTTTTTTAAGTAAAACAAATTGACGTAATACAAAATCTAAGTTTAGGAATAAATTATGACTTACATCAAATTAAAATGACTGCTCCTAGTAATCATTTGTAAATTATCTATTACTAGTGGCATATAAAATTAAAATAATTATGAATCTGTTAACTAGAAACTCTTCAATAGTTGGTTTAAATGTTTAATACAAAAGTTTCTAAATTGTTTAACATATAATCTGTATATTGAACTCAGTCTCAACGCGGTACAATTAAAAACCAAATATACATTTCTAATCCAAACCCAAATTTAAATATTGTAACCGAATATCAAGTCAAATAAACTAATCAATAACAATTTTCAAAATTATACCTGTTTAGGCACTGAATCCAATCCCTGAATTATCTGTACTTTTTCTTATGCTTATACATAAATTATAGCATATACTTAACAACTTACATGAAAATATGATTCAAGTTTGTTTTTTTATGTAGGAATAAGTTTATTAGTGTTAGAGTCAGATAGTATAAAGTTTCAATCTCGTTATACAAATCATGATTTTACGAGGTAATCTGAACCAATAATAAAAGGAGAACAATAACGGAAGCACGTAAAGTTATCGTCCCCGGTTTCATTTGTATATTGCGGACATGGCTTTATTCAACAGATTTATTTGATGGTAATAAATTTACACTAAAGATAAAAACCAGATAGGCCTATTAGATATGCCTCCATTTCGAATCACTGAACCAAGGAAGAATTGCAATCGTTCGTAAGTGGCAGTTATTCGTAGGTTAACAATATTCATCATGAACATTTACTTTTTAATACATCTGATTTCTATCACTCAATCCTTTTTCCATGTGTATGTATGTGTTATAAGACATGAAATTTGGAATTTTTAATATACAATTGGCTATCATTTATAATTTACACGTAATATATAAAACAAACATTTTTTTAAGATTTCAATTTATCATATATTTATCAAGAGTTAAAAAAATTGAAAGAAAATACATTTACTTTGATTAAATATGTTTCTCTTCTTCTTCCTCTTTAAATCTGTTTGTTAAATCAGTAATATATTTAATAATTTGTCACATTATTTATTTATTTTTATCTTTGTCAGACTGGTAATATTTATTTTTTAGTATAATAAAATATTTATTAAATATTGGTCACCTGATATTATTATTGTAACAACATCGTCCATTGTCATTTTACAGAGACACAACAATTTCCATTATGGATCACTACAAACCAAACTTTCCTAGTAAACGTGGTTATCAGGTCTTTAAACAATAATTATTCACATAGTTTGTCATTGTTATATATCAGTTGTTATTGACGGTGAATTATCTCTAATTGTCAGTAAATTGAAATGTTGAAGCTAAATCTAATCTGAATTTGTGACGTCATTTATGATTAAAAACAAATAATGGAGACAGATATAAAGCATAATATCAATAGAGCTGACATGTTTATTTTGTGTAATTATGTGTACGACCTCTTTACCCATTAACCCTTTTATAACTGGATTTATTTTTGTTGCATAAGTATATACATATTAATAAACTAATACAAATTTGTAATGTATAAATTAATTAAAAACTTGAGTTTACACTAGAACTTGAGCCTGTAATTAAGGTAGTATTGTACATAACATTCCTATACACTTGAATTTATTTTGACCACATACAGAATGGTAAAATGTTTTGCAACCCTTTGTTCACTTTGGAAAGAGTGGAAATGAAAACGTCTCACTTTCCCCTAACCTCATTAGTTTTAACCTTACTAAGTCCTTTAACTTTTTATGCAGTGAAAAAAATTCATTTTTTAAAGGGGAGGAATTGGGGACCTATTTGTTTTTCAAGCAGCAACTCCCATCGTTAGGAATGTTTAAGAGCATAAAAAGAAAACCTTTAGTGCCTTAGAAAAGTCTCTAAAATATCTCTTACCGGAATTATGGAGGATAGAAGTTGATTTTTGTTTTTTTTCTATTTGTCATGGGTATTAATGAAAAAAAGATAAAATTTTTACCAGTGGATTTATTTAATTAAATCAACACACTTTTATATATTTCCCTAGTTTACCAAATAGGCCCAAATTTTAAAGGAGAGAACCAAAGGAACAATTTTTTCCCCATCATGTGACATATCATTGTATATTGTATTGTCAGTGGAAACTGATTATGTAAATAATAAGTCTATAGAATTTCTTTAAATGACTTAATTTTTGTGTGTGCGTGTGCGTTGTCGTGTTCGTGTGGGCGTGGGTGTGGGTGTGTGCGTGCGTATGCGTGTGAGTGTGCGTATGCGTTGACGTGTGGTGTGCGTGTGCATGTGCGTGTGAGTGTGCGTGTGCGTGTGCGTGTGTATTTTTCATTAAATTCCATAAGTATAGTATTATATTTTTCCTTTCTATTCAAATACTGTGTATTTTACATCTTTGTTTACAAAATTTCTCCACATCTATTAAAAGTAATATAAGAAAACAAATAAATTTACTATTTGATATGTATGTCAATCATTTACAAAATTTAATTTTTACTATTATTACTACTATTTTCATACTATAATCTGCCCCTGGGATATTTATAATATACCTCGTAAGTTCTTCACTTCAATAAATATTATCTATATTGCAATGTTTTGAATTAGCTGGGAAACTTAAAAAATAGTTATTGTTTGGTTATTTCATTAATTAAACCAAATAAGTCTGGGGACTTATTCTATACGTCTTCAGTTTCCTCATACAATTATCTCTTAAAATGATATGTAACATGATTTTTAAAATAATTGTCCCATTGGTTCCGTCTTTCAAAAAATTTGGGCCTATTTGGTAAAATGGGCAAAATACGTAGATGTGTGTTCATTTAGTTGTTACTGCTGTTAGAAAAATTAGTAGTTTTTTTTGTTATTATATACATGACACACAGAAAATTCAAAATTTGACTTAAAGCCTCCATAATTCCGTTTAAAGATATTATAGAGACATTTTCAAAGTACTAAAATGGTCGCACGATGGTGGTTACTATTAAAATTGAGCTAACCTCTTTTAACACATCTTAAAATGAGGTTAAAATGTTTTTACCCCATAAAAAGTGAAGGGCAGAAGTTATGAGGTTTGGCGTAGGTCAGAAGTTTCCATCTGTAATCTTTCCGAAATTACATAGATGTTGCAAGACTTTTCTTCCACTCCGTATAAAAATTTCGTGGAAATTAAGAGATTTAAAACTTCAAATGTTACTTCTTTCTTTTAATAATGTTTGACAAAAATTGTTCACCCTTCTATTAATTTCATTCTATTTTGTAAGTGATTAAGTCGAAAAAATATATATTCGAAATTTGAATTTTGAATTCAATTGAACAAAACGTTCTTGAAAGCGTAAGAAACAAAATTCCAGAGACAGGTGGACAGGGAGTTAGACGGATATAAAGAGAGATATATTTAAATGAGATAAAAGGTGTCTAAATTTTCACAATTCTTCCCTAACTTTATAGTTAGACCGTAAGTCTCCAAATTTAAATATACATTTAATTACATTAGTCAAAGCTTACATAATCGCCTACGTATGTCAAGAACTAACGTTGTAATTAGGTCGTAACGTTAGCAGCTGGGAACTGGTGTTGGTGTAAGCTTTATATCAAATCCACTTGACGTCATTAAAACTAGATAAACAAGTTATAACATGTCTAAGGAAATATTTCCCCTTTAATGTTGTTAACGCCAGGTATAACATTCTAAACATAATACCTATTCCAGGTTAAAGTTTAAATATTGCTGAAATGTTACACCAACTATCAATGTAGGTTAGGTTGGATTAGGTTAGGGATTGTGAGGACCAGTACTTCAATCGTCAGGTATTTTGAGTTCGGATTAAATACCATCCAGGAATTTCCCCTCGAAAATTGTAGTTCTACTTATGTAGAATAAGATTGAAAATATTTTCGTTTGTACGATTACAGTTTTCAAACTATTAATCATTTTAAAGTTCCAAAAATAGATATTTATGTAATAACTCCGTAAATATTTTTTTAAGATACATGAAACTTAATATTCTGTGAAAAAGGCTTGAGTCTTCTAAAAAAACGACCTCTGTATTAATACAAAATTCTGAAAAGACGATTGAAAAACAGAAAAACGTGCGATCATGAGACACGAAACAAATATCAAATTCACATATGTAAGCGTACGAAAGTAGGCATAACTACTTACAAATATACGGAATCCCTAAAATTACGTTTCCACGTTTCGTCGTGTGTTTAATATGTACGGAGTTGTTACAAATATACCTTATTGTCTGCTGTTAATGCACACATGTTAAGACTTTTTAAATTGTATGTCACACCAAGACCTGCATTTTCAGCAAACAATTTCAGTGTTAATTAACCTGAAAAACAAAATCTCTAATGATCATTGTCTTCTTATGTTACTTTAACCTTGATTTTATATACATTTTATAGGTTCTCTATGCAAACATCGACGGTTACAGTTTGCAACATTACGCAACATTTCACCAATATTTTAAGCTTTAATCTGGACAAGTTTTACAATGTTACTATAAATACAGAACGTACACTCTACTCTTGGGAGTTACTTGCGGTCAGTACGAGTGTAACAAACGCAGTGGTTCCTGTCAATCTGGTTATATCCCTCTCTTTCATGTAGCGTCCTTGTCAGATATCTCTTGACCAACTCTTGTTCTTTTCCTATCCTGACGCATTGAAGGCTATGAGTTTTCATTTTATGCTCTTCTCTACAAGTATTTTTAATAGAAACACGTCTTTAAATTTGCGCTTATACTGGGGGTACACCAGGATTAAAACATACGTGCTACTACACCCTAAGACAGACAACGACGTACATAATTACGATAAATAATTTATAGCGAAAGGTTTTTAATACGTCTAAGTACGATTTAGACGTACCGTATTATAAAGAATTTTATATAGGTTGGAAATTATAACTCATACTGACGTTCTTCTTAATGATAATTCTATACCACTTGTACTTACGTGCCTAATGCTATTGTGGCTCGGTATCGATTTGAGTATTCATTTATTAAAATATTATTCTATATAAATCGTTTGTGAATACAAAGGAAAATTATTGAAGTTTAATCCAAAATTATTGAAGGTGGAGAGAACAAACACTTTTTATAAATTAAGATTTCTATTTTATTAAATAAACTATTTTTCTCTTAATAATCTTTACCATTTATAAAGCAAGTGCTAATATTGTGGTCTGGTTAAACCAAAATTGACGTAAGCATTACATAAATTTTTGCTATGACCTCGTAACATCGAAAAAAATAATATTAACCAAATTCTACTGACAATATTACGACATCAAGTCATTTAGAATATGTATTTTAGAATCGACTGCTGATTACTCCAAATATATTTGTGTTTTACGAATTAACCACGCGTTATAAAATGTCAACTGTTAAATGAAAGTGTAATTTGACATGTATATTTTATTTTCTATCCCACTTACGGGAAAAGTATTTAGACCATACTTGTAGCATTTAAACTCAATTCAACTGTGGAGATATGAGGAAAAGTTGTATTTTAAGGTCTAATATGTTTGAGGGGGTGTTAAAAATTTATAAATAATATTTTTGTTTTATTAAACAACTAGGCCTACAGTTGAATGTAATGATATGTTTTAGATAAAATATCTTGTTATTAATAAATTTAAAATGAAATATATACTTTATTACATAAGTGAATGTTAGTGATTAAAAAGTAGGGTGGAATTTTAAAAGGTTTTCAGTTTATTCCGTTCAACGAACAAGTTATTTATTAATGGTCAGGGGATTTCATTCCCTACTCTGGCGTCATATACACAACTAGGTATTTTGCGTGGGCTAACAAATGTTACTTTTATAATTCTCTTGACCAGAAACTGTAGTATGTTGCGTTTACAAATAAATATTTATTTTCAATAACGTAAAACATGTATAACTTTGTGTTTGATAGTGCAAATAAACATAGAAAAATAAATGTTTATTCAAATATATTATATATTGAATGGAAGAGAACCAGTAACCAAGAACTAAAATAAATTATTCATGAATCCAAAACTAAAATTTCTTTAATTTTTCATGTTTTATGAGGTACAGTTTTTCTTATAGGTAAGGAAAATGGCCTTAAAATATTTATTATCTTAGTGTTACACTCAACCATTTTGAATCTTTACTATAAACTTGATTTTGTTAAAATCTGTGTTTCTCTAACCACCTAAGTTAACGAGAGAAACAGTATAATGAGAACTAATCTAAAACTATAAGTCAAATATTATGACAATTTAATAAATAATTTTATAATTACAAATATTTAATAACTCATAGACAATGGTTATATCGAATATCTTAAGCATTATTTAACCTTGATAAAAGCAGAATGTTAGAAATTAGGGAAATTTTAAACGAAATGAGAGAGATAATTAACTTAAACTAAATAGTTAGTGGTCATAAACTCTGCAATAAATGCTCGAATTCATTAAAGATTTTTTTTCTTTTTTTTTTCAGAACTAAGAGCATTACAGTGTCAATTTATAACTGACCTCTTGATAATTCCTAGGGGATCTAGCTGGATGTACACCTTTTTTATGTTATATTTTTTCACGTAGTCTTGAGTTAGATCCCATATTTTCATCTTTCCCATCAGGTCTCTCATGACCATCTCTTGTTCTTTTCAAGCACTGACGTTATTCGAGGGCTAGAGGTATTTATTTATGCTCTTTCCCTCCTTTTTTTCTATAAGGTGATGATGATTAAGAGGTTTTTATTTTTTGCTTTTAAACACCAATGAAAAAATAAAATTGTTATAAAATAATAATTAGTATATATCTAATATTTTAACAATTAATTAACCTTAATTTAAAACAAAGATGAAATGGTAATTAAAACTGATACATAAACAATATTATGAGTCATATTATACAATTGGCCACCATAACTTAATAAGCATGCCCCCGAGGGAGAGTTGTGGTTAAGGCAATCAGGTAACAAACCGTTTGCACAACTTGCTAAATTATCTAGTCTATATGAGAGTCCTCTGTTGTTGAATAAGACGTCATTTCAGATTTTAATTTATTCTTCCATTTTAAATTACACAGGAATATAATAGTATATTACTGCCTTCAAAAGAATGGAATTGAGTTTTTACATTTCAGAAACTGGGGCGAATCATCGTCATGGAACGAAGAGAGTCTATAGTCAATTTGGAAAAAAAAAAAAAAAAAAAAAAACCAACAACAACAACAACATTAAAAACGGAATTATCAGTGAGAACTTTCAGTAAGTGTAGGCAATGTTTAATGAAGAAACACTATTGTTATTATAAATATTCACTTTTATATAGCAAATGTATAACGACATCCGTTATGGCCCAGTCACCTGTTATACCATATTAATTCTGAAACATTTATAGTAACATTTAACTAAGAAAATACGTCCTCGTATAAATAAAACCGTACACCAACAACCAAAATTACCATTTATTTGAAAATCACTAAACCAAGTAAGTTTTACTAAACTTACTTTAGTAGAAGAAGTCAATATAAATTAGTTGATAAATTAAGAATAGTTGTTGAGTATCAGATTATGGTTAGCAATCTCTTATCAATGAGATATCGCGACCACTAAGTCAATATTGTTTAGATCATGTCTTAACTGGGTTTAGTCCAGGTTATCTATATGACGTAAATACTGTAATATTAGACTTAGGTAATAAGCGTAGATTATGTCAATAACTATTGTAATGTTGATAATAGTGCAGTAGGGCCAAAAAGCTCTCGTACTGATTATTATTTATTTCAGGCCCTTATCACTAAAGTTGATTGGTCTGACGTTTATATACAATCCGACGTAAGCGAAGCTTTTGATGTGTCTATAGCAATTTTTTTTTTATGTTTAAAACGGAGTGGAAAAAATGTTTTGATACAAAAATCCACACAAATGCTCAAGCCTTGGATAAGTAATTACTGTGTAAAAAAAAAAATAAACAAGATAAATAAATATATAAAAAAACCGTAGCTTACCCAAGCAATCGAAATTTGACATTATTATATAAATCCTTTACTGATCATTATTAAAAAATTTATTTGAAGGATGCTATGGCAACTCAAATAAAGAATGGGATATAATTAATGAATGAATATAGCAAAATAAATAATTTTAAGTAATTAAATTACGGGTGAGGATGAAAATATCACATCTAATTGCAATAGCGGATATATTTAATAATTACTTTGTCAATGTAAATGAGGAAATAAGGAAAAATATTGATAATATTATGTGTAATTCTACAGAGGAGCTATTCGGCGGGGTCTCAGAAATTAATTCTACGTTCATCAAGCAAGTAACCGGTATAAATAGACAAAATTACTAAGTCTTTACAAAATAACTAATCACCTATAATGGACTAAATAAGCTCAATGGGTTTAAAGTGTTTTTCAGATAATATTTTTAAAGTTAGAAATAGGTCTTCAAACAGAGATATTTCATTATAAACAATTTAAAAAATAAACTAATAAATAAAATGTACACTAAACTTTTTTTTAAACGTTTTTCAATTAACTTTTTCTTCAGTACATACAAAATATTATCAGATTTAGAACCTCTTGAAATTCTTGACTGACCCCTGGTATTGTGACAGGAGTCACAGCAAGAACATATTATCTTGTGTTTGTAATATTAACAAGCAATTGGAAATAAATATGACACAACCGTCTTATAAATACATGTACACACATTTATTTACATGAACATATGCATGGTTAGTAAAGATATTTTTTTGTTATTATGAGTGTAATACACGTTTACGTTCATGGCATAAACGTAGTAATATAAAGAGATAAATGTTTTCATTTGCGGACAACTCCAGGTAGGCTGGATAAGTAACTGCTGTATTCCTTAGAGGTTTATATCATCCTAAATATACAGCTCAGCTTACAGAGACAACAGAAAGTGTTTTCTAACAGCTCTTATTACACGAATACCTTTTATTAAAGCTACTTTGTTGTCAATACATAAAAATTTTACAATTTTTACAAAACCTAATCCATAAAAATGCACTGTATTCGTTAACTGTAGTTTTCCTCTATATACAGTCGGGCACAGAGGGATTTTGGATCATTAGGTAGTGGTATCACTAATCAGTTTAAACTGCACTCAATGGATGATAAAGCTGTACAGAAGTAGCCATTTTTGTCTACGGTAGGTTTAAGGCTTCTTGTATAAACTTATTTAGGAATAAATATTTTAATGACATTCTATTTATAACCACCAACTGACCAATAGTTGTGGCCAACGAAATAGACTGAGGTTATATAAGAAATATATTTGTACAGAATTTAAAAACAGTGGAATATAAAATACACCTTCTAGAGAATTTTAAAGAAATCTTACACTAAAACAACTACCTACAAATCTCCTTTTTGTAACGGAACGAAGGCGTTGACCGTAATAAGTTTTACAGGTTGTAGAGTAAATAAGCAGTGAAATTAATTCAAAATTCAAAATCTTATCTAAAAATCGTTTCATTTCTGAGTTATGCTAATTTGGGGGACTATCAAATATTTGTAGAATTAAAACATCTCTTTTATTCCATGCGTTTTAAGAAGATGAGTGAAAGTGAAATACAATTGTTTAAATCTTAATTTATTACTTCCGATGCCTATCAAAACATAGTTCCAATTCCGATAAATCAAAATAATAACGACATTAGTAATATATTTTTTATATCTAAATAAGTACTAATTTATTGTGTTATGTGAAACGCAGTGTTTAGTGTAAATTATAGAAGTCTAAAACAATAAACATCCACAACAACACGTGTAAGAGTAACAATGTTTAAGTCCATCGGTCCTTAGTTTGTCGCCCAGTACATGTTTCTTTCCACTTAGATTAGCTTTGTTAGATGAAGTAATCTCAACCGTCATCAATAAACTGTGCAATAACACAGGACTAACTTTCACATATATGTTCATAAAACCAATTACTAATTTAAAAAAAAAAACAATCGTCATCATCTCTCCAAAAACTTAAGTATTGGTTCATAACGAACATATCTGAACACGATGAAACGAAACGTATGGGAAATGTTTTAGGAAATACAATAATAGATATTTAAATATAGCTTGAGCCATTTATTTTAAAATAATATGATATGTAAATAATCTTCTATATCATTTACATGAAAATCATACACATAAATACATACGTACATAGAAAACGTTTACCTTTATATTTAAGTTTTTTATCAATACCAAAATTAATTCAAAATGTCATTCAAAATTGTTAAACGCTGGGTTTAATCTAAATTGGATATTTCGTGCATTTTAAACATCCTTTTCCTCTTGACCACTTATTAAAACGCATCTGGCTTCTTGATTAATAAGTAACAACATTTAAAGAAAAAATTGTCACTGACCTTACAATATAATTTCCCAAAATGATAACCTCTATAGATAATATTTAGCAGTTCTAAGAAGCTGTACTATTTGTGAAACCGTATAAATTGTTTTACCCCTTCCCAATATTTAACACAGGAAAACTGTTTACTGGTATCGGGGTAGACAAGCAGCATATGTTTTAATATACAATATGGTATTTTTATATAAATATTGAAACTTTATGAGGTCATCTAGGTAATACCACGGTGTAAAACATATAACTAACTCTTACACACATTGACAAAACTAAATACTAACACATTATAAATAATAATAATCATCTCCGATATACGAAATTAGGCCAATTACATTAAAATTGATATTGATAAAATCATAATTCGAGTTTTTTCTTCTCACGACTATTTTCACATAGTATCGGAAGAAAATAATAAAATATCCCTCAATATACGTAGTAAATGTAATGACATACTAAATTTGATCAGACGCTCATTTGGGCTGTAGAGCAATGTAAAAACGACCTACGACTTTGATGTTTAATTACCAAAAACAATTTCTTGGTCTCAAGGGACATTAAAAAGATATATTTCGGTAAGAACCCATAACAGAGATATTTTAGGTTTGTTTTTTGTCTATGCATCGTATGTGATATAAACTAAAATTAATAAGAAAGACGGATAATAAAATGACGTAAAACCTTTCATCCCTTTATATACTGTCGACGTAGCTTTATTCAACCAATATTGCAGATTTATTCAATCGTAGTAAATTTATTCTGAGGTAATAAACTCTATAGGCCTAACAGATATTTCTCTATGCAACATTACTGATTCGACGAATTACAATCGTTCTAAAATGGCGATTTAGCACAAGGTATTGTTTGTTGCAGAGTTATATATTCTTTAAAACATTTACCTCTTTAGAGACAAGCACTCCAGGATCCAAGTTGTGTGATATACATAATAATGTCACAACTAACTTATGTTTATATAAAATTAACCTAAGTCAGTTCGGCCTATTTTTTTCTCAAGGAACCAAATAAGCTTAATTATCATGCTTCATTAGTTTCTTACAATTTTATATCGCAATACTGTAAAACAGTATTAAGTCTGTTAACTCTATTAATAATAATATCAATAAAATGTATCTTAAAATCCACAAATCTCATCGAAATAAACAAAAAAAATTATCACTGTAATAGTAAATTTAGTCTTTATTCTAAACAAGCAGTAGAGAACAATAGTCATAGACCGTTTGTTTATTTGATAGTAGAAGTAACACTAAAATAAAATTGTACAACTTCTAAATAATGAATTTAAACAAATTATAATGGTGCATACATTTAACATTTTAAAAATCTATAAACAAACACAAACTTTTTTTTCTTATAAAACAAAAATAAGATAAATGGCGGTATTTGTACTGGAATATTAATAATCCATCCCCATCTAGATATTTAACTAACATTACAATATACGTATATAAACTTGTATTAGTTAAAAGTAATGAACGAAATTATGTTTAAAAATACACCATCGATTCAACTTCCTATAAAATGTATTTAAAAAAATTAAATAAAGAAAAAACTTTGTTTTTATCAAGTAATTTTAACTCAACTCTAGTTTTAATCTTCCACTAAATCGTATAAACATTGGTGTCGGTGCCAGGACCTTTTATTGCCTAATTCAAGATTGAACGTTAATTGTGTATTGTTAGTGATACACACTGTTGACCCTTAACCAGGCTACACTTACAGTCCTTCAACTTCCCCATAAAGCTTCCACAACAACCGTCAGCTCAGACCTTAGCCTATCCGCCCTTTCAGTACTAAAATAATTCTGAGTTATATCACACTTCCACTGTCTTGACTTTCATCGTCTTAAAGGATTAAAGGACTTTAACTTCTTTGTATTTCATTTTTACTCTATCTTTAACTATCTTTATATAATTACTGTATATATACAGTATTTTATAAACGAGTATTCAATAAATTCTTGCCAAATTACAAAAAAAAAACTCAAGAGGAACTCCATTTTTATATGATATAATATATAAAACCTGGAGCTTTTTCATTTTTAAATTATGACTAAAAGGTTTATTTTTAAAAATAAAATTGGATATCAAGGAACTTATCACCAACTAACGGTTCTGTACAAAACTATATCCACCATTAAAATTTTGTTTAACAATTATTGTCTAAAATCTAAGAATCAGCCAGACTATATAATTTTTCCAGTTATAACTTTAAAAAACTATTTAAATCATTCGATTTTTGTAAAGATTTTTTTATTAAACTATCATTACGGGTTTGTTCATATATTTACAAAATATCGTTTTACCTCAATATACTCAGATTTAACAACTATATTGCCAATTTAGACTCGGGAGAAAATTTAATAACTTAAGGAATAAATTTCACGTTATCAAGCATTTGTCATCAAATCATGGGTGTCGAATATTTAGACACTTTCTGCTATTTAAAACTTGTTTAGCTTCTGTGTAAAACTGAATGAGTTTATAATACAGTTTACCATTAAGTCTATATTTTCCTGGTTGTCATCACAAAATTCAAACTCAGAAATTATATTATTGTTTTCATTTTTATAAAACGTATTGTTATCACTCAATTTAAACTTTTTCAACGAAGGTTAATCCTTCACTCTACAGAAGTGACACCAATAAATAATTAATTTCTTTGTTTTAGACGTTAGCTGTGGGGGTGAATGATTTATCGATATGTTGAGGAGGTATTAACTTAGTACGTCATATATAAAAACTGGAGAAGAATAGTGATTATTTTACAAGTTGAGAAGACATGTTAGTTTCTTGTATTTTCTAGATACTAGGCTTGTTTTTACATTGACTAGGCGATCATCAATTTGTCAAAAAAGATGTATTTATTCGATCGCTTATATGTTTGTACGATATATTAGAGACTGACGACCCAATTCTTTACTCGTATATTTATTTTGCCGACCTTAAAACATTTCCTATCATCTATACCATTTAAAAAAAAAAAAACACGTATTGAAATATGTTCCCACTCACTAACGAACGTGCTCTGTTTATACGTTTTATCTGGCTAAAAAAAACTAAATTGACTTTTTATAAATTTCTTGTATTTTAATATTTAACTGTGTCTCAAATTCAGGTAAACGATTATTAATAAAGTGATAGCAAACATTAAAAGCTTTACTTCAATTAAATTTAAAATAATAATAATAATAGTGTTCTTTAAATATAATATTTGTAAAAAAGAAAATGTATTAGAATTTATCCCTACGCCAAAAGCGATTTTGATAAAATCACAAGCTTTTGGTGAAACACCCACTTTCTTCATTCAATTCTACATTTAATTCATCCCCACTATTCTTGCATACGTTCAACTATTTTTCGTAGTATCTATAGTTTCTCCGCTCTTTCATAAGGCTGAGCTAAAAATGTTATCATTTTAATGTTAAATTCACACACACTATAATTAATATTTGTATTAAACCTAGTCGTAAATTATTTTATATATTAAATTTCCATAGATAGACAGGTAGTCAGAAAGACAACATTTTTAAACAGATATGTTTCTGGAAATGATCTGTTCATAACATTAAAACTATCAAACGAACATTGTCAAAATCATAGCCTCAACTCATGATTTTCTTACCACGAAGTTCAACTGAAGTTTTCTAAATTAAATATACATTTATTTACTTCAGTGTTTCTCAAGATTATGTAATCCCACACATATAGCAATCAATAAAGTTGTTTATATGTTGTTGAGCATAGCAGCTACGAACTGATTTTAATTTAGGCACAACTTTACCTAATCCAAGTAATTAAGACTGGATAACAAAGTTATAATATGCCTAAGGATATATTTCTGATAAACTTGTTGCATTGTAACGATAGTTTAATTAATGCCCTTCAAGCGCAAATATTAATCACTAGTTCCATGTGTTTATTAACTCTAAGTGCACTTATGGGAAAATTATGTGTTTTACTAATAAAAGGTAATTATATTGTTTTAATATCCAGGCATTCCTAGCCTTGGCACCTTTATATTACTATTTAACATAGTGTACCTCCATTTTCAAAAAGTACTAACGAACTCTTGAATAGTTTTAAGAATTGAGGTAATAAAACACCTCAACTATTTAAAGCCACTAAGCTATAATTATCTGTTAACAACATAATTTTGTTAATTGTAGCAAATATATAAAATATTATAATAATTTTATTAATGGAAATTACTTGGTTTACAATTACGAAACTATGAACTGCACATTTCTAATAAAGGAATCCAGTTCAATTCAGGTTTGATTTTGATGGAAATATTGAATCTATCAGGTATTTATTATTTTTAAATACAACTTCAATCTGGCTTTAAATTCTTTACGTAAATTAGAATTTGTCTTTTTACTGTAAATAAATATAATGAGTTGATTCTCTATACAATGCTTGAAATTGAAATTCAATAGATTCATAGCAGTCTACCCAATAGCCTGTAATAAACCATTTTGACAGATGTAGATGATATTTCTCTACAATATACGACTAAGAAATAAAATATTATACAACTACAATAAAACGATTAAAAGTAGCTTCATTTTAAGTTTGTTCAAATCGTGTTCCTTTTATACTTTTAAATAAGTTGAACTATTTAAATTTATTGTGTACAAGAAATTACAATATAATAGAATAGAATATTCTCTTAGCCTACACGTTTGTTTTTCTTGAAATAACAAGATTACATTTAAATTTAAAACGACATACTTTAACGTAATCTAACAAATTGAATTTAAAAATAATTACAAGTAAGAAGTGACCTTATTTTAAGATTGTAAGTGTACTCATTCCAGCAAAACGTTTTTACATTTTATTTTTATTAAGTGATCCAACATTCTACTCATTTCACCATCACGTCGTGTTTTATCAATATTTTCAGTTTGATTACTTCCTTAGAATGTAAATAAGGCTTTTAATACTACATTATACATAGTAAATAATTGATTCCTAATTTCAAGACCCTAAAAATATGATTTCCATTAATTGACGGCTATTATAACACAACACAATAATTTGCTATTGAACATTTTTGTTTCTTCAATTATTGGATTTTGAGTGCAATTGGCACAACTGAATCAAAACTTTTTTGTGATCCAAGCCATTAGAACTTTTCCATAGAATGTATATGACTTTCTTTCCCCTTACTACCGTACACATATTATATTCAGTAATCATGAACCTGAAATCCAAAATAAAGGTATCAAATACAACATGGAACCCTAAAATTTTGACATAGTATAGGCGCTAATTAATACAGAAATTGCTATACCATGTTTACCTATGGAACACCAAAATAGTACAAAACACATCCTGGTAGACAAGGCCTCAAATTGCATAAACAGATTAAAAACATTATGCCTCCCGCAGATAATTTTGAAATAAAAAATTTTAAGTCTATTAAACAAACATTAATATATAACAATGACATAGTCATGAAAGTCGATAAGAAGTATTATAATGGGAAGTCAGGTTCACATAAAAAAAAGTGGATGATGTGTTCGCCTCAAATAACATAACAAAAATAAAAGAGACTCAACTGTAATATTTCTAAAACCTATTAACGATAATTTAAACCAATGCCTACACTTCATTAAAAAAGGGGATCTATAATATCCCAAAAAGATCAACCCTACTATATTCAATCTTAAATATTTACCCAAAATCCATAAACCTGTTTTAACGATTAGTCCAATAGTAAATTTTAAGATTGCACCAACATATAGAACAATTCGAAATTCTTATCTAGAATAATTACAAAGTTGCATACTAATTATAACCACTTAAATAACATTGATTTAATAAAAGAAATAAAAAGTCTAGAAATAAAACATTGCAACACATTGGTATCCCTTGATTTTGTAAACCTACATCCCAATATACCTAAGCCCTAGAAGCGGCAATGTTAATTTTCTTCGTTTTTTAAAAAAAATAATAAAAAATATAATTTTTATACAAAACCAAACTTATAAGACATCATTTTTCTCAGAAAGATGCATAGAATTCATCTATGTATTAAGATGTTTTTTTTGAAACGGTTTTGGAGTAAGTATTTTAGATGTACAAAATGAAGTTAACGTTTTTCAGAAAAACCTGTATCATCCAAAATCAATAACTTACCACATTTTTCTAAGATATACATAAGTTTTGTGTAATATTTGTGAATATATTTAGAAACAAAAAAAAATTGTTACATTTTCTAAATAAAAAAAAAAATTATAAAAAATGTAAAATGGTCTTTTTTTCAATAATTTACCAAGAATAGTAATATATATTTTATACACAATTTGTATATATAATTATATTCAGAAAGGTGCATATAATTTAGGTGTGTAGTGAAAAAAAATACCAAAAAATCTAAGAGTAACGGAGAGAATAATTTCACAGAAATTGTCATGTACACTATCAAATAGATTGTTTGGAATTTTTTCAACGATTACTAGAGATTTGGAATATATTTGTGAATATATTTAGGGGGAAAAAATAATAATTTGTTACATTTTCAAAATAAAAATAACGATTTCCTCTAAAAAATGATACTCTGACGAGTGAGGTTAGGTTTGACACCTCGACAATTTAGGCGTAATTAGTAACTTTCTAAAGCTATTCGTAAGACAAAATCATTAGATTTCACTAAAACAATATACTTTACAAAGAATAACACACATATTCACTTGTATAATCAAATAAAACACTCAATATAAGAAAATTTGCTTATAACCTAAATTTACAAAATACCTCTTAGGTTATCCCAAATATAAACCGTTCACAAACTAGAAATTCACTCAAAAACATAAACTTTAGAAATAAAAACACATATATTGTAACTTGTATACACAATTTATATACAATTTGTATACACAAACCTTCAAAATAACAGAAATAATAAAAATAATACACAAATGCCACGCCCTTTTGCGTGTATTTTATTTCACGGCATCGCGTAAGATAGCCTATGTTTCGACTTGAAAAGAAGCTACAGAAAATTTTAGTAAGGTATGTCAAGTGGTACCAACTTGTAGAATGAAATATCCTCTATAACATAATATAAATATCGAAACAAAAATATTAAATGAAAAATCGATTATGTCATTACGTAAACTGCATTGAATGCCTATTGAATTTCGTGCCGTCAGGTTTCTAGTTTCGTGAAGTAGAAATATCTCTGGATCTGTGAGACGCAGAAATATTTCTAATCTACGGTTAAAAAGACAAACATGTGATCTATAGAACAGTGTTTTGGTCGACTTATTTGACAGAAAAATAGATTTGTAATCATATTGGGAAAAATGGCGTTGCTATTACTAAAAACCGCAGACGATTTTACGCATCAAAAATATGCGAACTTTTTTTGGAATATTATTTATACCGTTTTGTGGTATTTATTTAAAAAAAAAAATTTTTTTGCATGATTATGCTTCTACGGAACATTAGTTTTCCAACGGTATTTTATTTATTGCGATAAGACGATTCTAAGTGGGGGTAATGTTGAATTGCAAAATGCGTGTTTTAGAGTTGGTGAACTAAGCCATGCATGAAAAATCGACCCGCTAGCGGGTCAGGTAACCGTCGAAGGGTTTGAAACTGTTAGTTTACCTATGGGTTCACCTTTAACTGGGATTATAGCTGAAAATCCCAAATCACATAGAAAATAAGTATATAATGAAAACAAAAATCAAGTTTTAGAGAAATATTATCTATTACCACATCTAGTTTGATAACATGCTGTGTATGTTTAATGGTTCAACAAGGCAAATTCCTAACTTCAATAAATACGTTAATAACACAATCTCATCCCTTAAATTTAAAACTGAAATTTGAATTTTCAAGAATATAAATTACCTTGATCTTAACATAAGCAAAATGAAGAATATATATCATTTAAATATGTACCGGAAACCAGCCAAAATCACTCGCTTTGTCTAGACTTCCAGAATCACACCAAGTATAATAGCATGGTGTATCGAGCATTAACTATCTCTATGTAACTGGATGATCTCACTGGCGAAATATCAACAATCAAACACATAGCGCAGGGTGACGGTTATGATTCCTCAATCAATAGTTGACAAAACTAAAAATAACCAGAAACAATGTAATACTTCTACAAACAGCAACACTGAAATCAAGAAGAATAAATACACCACAATGTATTTATACACCAATATTGGATCAACAAACCAAACAGCATATTAAAAAAAACATGGCTATATTATTGTACACAGAACAGTAGTCATGACAACAAAACTTGAACCATAATAAACATAACCACCATGATAAATATTCAAGTGGTACGATGTATAAACTTAATTACAACGAGTGTGACCAATTATATATCGGTCAACCTGGGTAGATCTTTAAAAAAGATTTAAGAAGCCTTTGCAATGCCGTAAAAACATAAACACAAATAACTCTTTATATGCTGAACATGTAATAGGCCTCACAGAATTATAGCAATAATATAGGACAACATAACCTTTTATATAAAATAACGAAAGAACACAAAATGAACATCATGAAAGAATTTGAGATTTACAAAGACCAAAAGGGTGAACTCAATAACATATTTAAAGACAAATTAAATTTCACCTGCAACTGCATATATGACAATATTTGAAAGCCAGAAACAAATTGTATCACAACAATAAATCCTTCTTTGAGTACAAAATACAAACCAAATAAAAGCTCACATATTTGAAACAACGGTCTACTAGTGGCCACAATACTGGGACCAAAACTTATTACATTTTTATAATAGTTTTTACAAGTGCGGTGTTACAACGAAGTTTGAGTATTAATAATATATGTTAGTGATGCGGATACAATAGTACACATCAGTAGACTGATGATGCTTCCTGTGACAGCGAAACCTGTAGCCGCCTAGTCTAGATAAAAAAAAAACTAATATTTACTATCATAAGGTATTTACTTTAATGTATGTACAAGTAGTTCGAAGGCTAAACATTGGTTATAAAACTGTATGTCTTCGCACACACAATTACCATTTAGTTAAAATCCAGTAACCATGTAAGCTTTTGAATATAATAGATAATCGTTGTCAACATATGTAATGACAATATAACAGATAACTAAATTATAGATGGTATTTAATAACTCCCGTAAGTTTCTAAAATATAGTACAAAATGGATTATTCGTGACCGTGTCAAATTGTAACTTAATATTAAACGAAACGATACGATAATTTTTATTGATTAAAAGTTAAGTGGTATATAATATATTTTACTTTACAAGCTAACTACATATTATATTTAAAAATCGAATAATTTCTGTGTAGAATTTAAAGAACCACAAATTTTCTAGAATTAGCATTAGAAATTTATTTACACCATTTAAGCAACATTTATAAAACAATAAAGTCTTTATATAAAATTGTATTGGCAAAGAAGGAAGGGTTAGAAAAACACTTTCCGTTATCGCTGAGTGTATATTAGGTTCATATAAACCTCTAAGGAATACAACAATGGCTTGTCCATCCTTACTCAAGTTACCCAATATTAAACAGATACCTCCGCACGCCAATACTGCATTTATATAGTAAAAGTAAAAGTGTCTCTGTTCCTGATTGCATCCATATAAACCCGTCGTAATTAGTGAAACACCTGTGTACATATGTATGATTGTGAGTAAATTAATTCCGAT
This sequence comes from Aphrophora alni, assembly GCA_963513935.1. Classification (NCBI taxonomy): domain Eukaryota; kingdom Metazoa; phylum Arthropoda; class Insecta; order Hemiptera; family Aphrophoridae; genus Aphrophora; species Aphrophora alni. The sequence continues at coordinate 91,480,803 of OY740766.1, forward strand.
GAAGGCTTGGTCTGGTTTAATTTTTGGTATTTGTATCCAAAATGTGATCAACTTAGTTACCTGTTAGTAGACTATATTAAATTAAGTAGTAAAAATGTTGATACTTTTTGAGAAAAGTAATCGTCGTTTAAACTATCTTTTTGAATGTAACTCTGTTTTACCATGTGAGCAATAGTTGAAAAAAAAAGTTTTAATTGTTGTAAAACATTTTACAACAATTCCATTAAACTAATAAATTCAAATAAAAATATCTTAAATTTGTATATAGTTTTTATATAAATTAGGTTTTCTAAGATATTTGTGGCACATGGTTTAGTATACATTTCTAAAAACATCGGAAAATGACCATAATTACTTCACATGTGTATTAATACTTTGGGATCCTTACACCTCATGACGTAATACCCTCCTCTCATGACTTAATCCCCTTACTTCATGAGCTAATCGCTTCTCCTCATGACAAGTCTCCACCCTTCAACCCGTATTCTCTTCACCAAATAACGTAATCCCTTCACCTCATGACTTAATTCCGTTACTTCATGAGTTAATAGCCTCACTCTATGACAAGCCTCCTCCCTTCATGACGTAATCTTTTCACCAAATAACGTAATCTCCTCACCTTATGACGTAATCCTCTCACTTCATGACTTAATTCCGTTACTTCATGAGTTAATAGCCTCACTCTATGACAAGTCTCCTCCCTTCATGACGTAATCTTTTCACCAAATAACGTAATCTCCTCACCTTATGACGTAATCCTCTCACTTCATGACTTAATTCCGTTACTTCATGAGTTAATAGCCTCACTCTATGACAAGCCTCCTCCCTTCATGACGTAATCTTTTCACCAAATAACGTAATCTCCTCACCTTATGACGTAATCCTCTCACTTCATGACTTAATTCCGTTACTTCATGAGTTAATAGCCTCACTCTATGACAAGTCTCCTCCCTTCATGACGTAATCTTTTCACCAAATAACGTAATCTCCTCACCTTATGACGTAATCCTCTCACTTCATGACTTAATTCCGTTACTTCATGAGTTAATAGCCTCACTCTATGACAAGCCTCCTCCCTTCATGACGTAATCTTTTCACCAAATAACGTAATCTCCTCACCTTATGACGTAATCCCTTCACCTCATGACTTAATTCCGTTACTTCATGAGTTAATAGCCTCACTCTATGACAAGTCTCCTCCCTTCATGACGTAATCTTTTCACCAAATAACGTAATCTCCTCACCTTATGACGTAATCCTCTCACTTCATGACTTAATTCCGTTACTTCATGAGTTAATAGCCTCACTCTATGACAAGCCTCCTCCCTTCATGACGTAATCTTTTCACCAAATAACGTAATCTCCTCACCTTATGACGTAATCCTCTCACTTCATGACTTAATTCCGTTACTTCATGAGTTAATAGCCTCACTCTATGACAAGTCTCCTCCCTTCATGACGTAATCTTTTCACCAAATAACGTAATCTCCTCACCTTATGACGTAATCCTCTCACTTCATGACTTAATTCCGTTACTTCATGAGTTAATAGCCTCACTCTATGACAAGCCTCCTCCCTTCATGACGTAATCTTTTCACCAAATAACGTAATCTCCTCACCTTATGACGTAATCCTCTCACTTCATGACTTAATTCCGTTACTTCATGAGTTAATAGCCTCACTCTATGACAAGTCTCCTCCCTTCATGACGTAATCTTTTCACCAAATAACGTAATCTCCTCACCTTATGACGTAATCCTCTGACTTCATGACTTAATTCCGTTACTTCATGAGTTAATAGCCTCACTCTATGACAAGCCTCCTCCCTTCATGACGTAATCTTTTCACCAAATAACGTAATCTCCTCACCTTATGACGTAATCCTCTCACTTCATGACTTAATTCCGTTACTTCATGAGTTAATAGCCTCACTCTATGACAAGTCTCCTCCCTTCATGACGTAATCTTTTCACCAAATAACGTAATCTCCTCACCTTATGACGTAATCCTCTCACTTCATGACTTAATTCCGTTACTTCATGAGTTAATAGCCTCACTCTATGACAAGCCTCCTCCCTTCATGACGTAATCTTTTCACCAAATAACGTAATCTCCTCACCTTATGACGTAATCCTCTCACTTCATGACTTAATTCCGTTACTTCATGAGTTAATAGCCTCACTCTATGACAAGCCTCCTCCCTTCATGACGTAATCTTTTCACCAAATAACGTAATCTCCTCACCTTATGACGTAATCCTCTCACTTCATGACTTAATTCCGTTACTTCATGAGTTAATAGCCTCACTCTATGACAAGTCTCCTCCCTTCATGACGTAATCTTTTCACCAAATAACGTAATCTCCTCACCTTATGACGTAATCCTCTCACTTCATGACTTAATTCCGTTACTTCATGAGTTAATAGCCTCACTCTATGACAAGCCTCCTCCCTTCATGACGTAATCTTTTCACCAAATAACGTAATCTCCTCACCTTATGACGTAATCCTCTCACTTCATGACTTAATTCCGTTACTTCATGAGTTAATAGCCTCACTCTATGACAAGTCTCCTCCCTTCATGACGTAATCTTTTCACCAAATAACGTAATCTCCTCACCTTATGACGTAATCCTCTCACTTCATGACTTAATTCCGTTACTTCATGAGTTAATAGCCTCACTCTATGACAAGCCTCCTCCCTTCATGACGTAATCTTTTCACCAAATAACGTAATCTCCTCACCTTATGACGTAATCCTCTCACTTCATGACTTAATTCCGTTACTTCATGAGTTAATAGCCTCACTCTATGACAAGTCTCCTCCCTTCATGACGTAATCTTTTCACCAAATAACGTAATCTCCTCACCTTATGACGTAATCCTCTCACTTCATGACTTAATTCCGTTACTTCATGAGTTAATAGCCTCACTCTATGACAAGTCTCCTCCCTTCATGACGTAATCTTTTCACCAAATAACGTAATCTCCTCACCTTATGACGTAATCCTCTCACTTCATGACTTAATTCCGTTACTTCATGAGTTAATAGCCTCACTCTATGACAAGTCTCCTCCCTTCATGACGTAATCTTTTCACCAAATAACGTAATCTCCTCACCTTATGACGTAATCCTCTCACTTCATGACTTAATTCCGTTACTTCATGAGTTAATAGCCTCACTCTATGACAAGTCTCCTCCCTTCATGACGTAATCTTTTCACCAAATAACGTAATCTCCTCACCTTATGACGTAATCCTCTCACTTCATGACTTAATTCCGTTACTTCATGAGTTAATAGCCTCACTCTATGACAAGCCTCCTCCCTTCATGACGTAATCTTTTCACCAAATAACGTAATCTCCTCACCTTATGACGTAATCCTCTCACTTCATGACTTAATTCCGTTACTTCATGAGTTAATAGCCTCACTCTATGACAAGTCTCCTCCCTTCATGACGTAATCTTTTCACCAAATAACGTAATCTCCTCACCTTATGACGTAATCCTCTCACTTCATGACTTAATTCCGTTACTTCATGAGTTAATAGCCTCACTCTATGACAAGTCTCCTCCCTTCATGACGTAATCTTTTCACCAAATAACGTAATCTCCTCACCTTATGACGTAATCCTCTCACTTCATGACTTAATTCCGTTACTTCATGAGTTAATAGCCTCACTCTATGACAAGTCTCCTCCCTTCATGACGTAATCTTTTCACCAAATAACGTAATCTCCTCACCTTATGACGTAATCCTCTCACTTCATGACTTAATTCCGTTACTTCATGAGTTAATAGCCTCACTCTATGACAAGCCTCCTCCCTTCATGACGTAATCTTTTCACCAAATAACGTAATCTCCTCACCTTATGACGTAATCCTCTCACTTCATGACTTAATTCCGTTACTTCATGAGTTAATAGCCTCACTCTATGACAAGTCTCCTCCCTTCATGACGTAATCTTTTCACCAAATAACGTAATCTCCTCACCTTATGACGTAATCCTCTCACTTCATGACTTAATTCCGTTACTTCATGAGTTAGTTAATAGCCTCACTCTATGACAAGTCTCCTCCCTTCATGACGTAATCTTTTCACCAAATAACGTAATCTCCTCACCTTATGACGTAATCCTCTCACTTCATGACTTAATTCCGTTACTTCATGAGTTAATAGCCTCACTCTATGACAAGTCTCCTCCCTTCATGACGTAATCTTTTCACCAAATAACGTAATCTCCTCACCTTATGACGTAATCCTCTCACTTCATGACTTAATTCCGTTACTTCATGAGTTAATAGCCTCACTCTATGACAAGTCTCCTCCCTTCATGACGTAATCTTTTCACCAAATAACGTAATCTCCTCACCTTATGACGTAATCCTCTCACTTCATGACTTAATTCCGTTACTTCATGAGTTAATAGCCTCACTCTATGACAAGTCTCCTCCCTTCATGACGTAATCTTTTCACCAAATAACGTAATCTCCTCACCTTATGACGTAATCCTCTCACTTCATGACTTAATTCCGTTACTTCATGAGTTAATAGCCTCACTCTATGACAAGTCTCCTCCCTTCATGACGTAATCTTTTCACCAAATAACGTAATCTCCTCACCTTATGACGTAATCCTCTCACTTCATGACTTAATTCCGTTACTTCATGAGTTAATAGCCTCACTCTATGACAAGTCTCCTCCCTTCATGACGTAATCTTTTCACCAAATAACGTAATCTCCTCACCTTATGACGTAATCCTCTCACTTCATGACTTAATTCCGTTACTTCATGAGTTAATAGCCTCACTCTATGACAAGTCTCCTCCCTTCATGACGTAATCTTTTCACCAAATAACGTAATCTCCTCACCTTATGACGTAATCCTCTCACTTCATGACTTAATTCCGTTACTTCATGAGTTAATAGCCTCACTCTATGACAAGTCTCCTCCCTTCATGACGTAATCTTTTCACCAAATAACGTAATCTCCTCACCTTATGACGTAATCCTCTCACTTCATGACTTAATTCCGTTACTTCATGAGTTAATAGCCTCACTCTATGACAAGTCTCCTCCCTTCATGACGTAATCTTTTCACCAAATAACGTAATCTCCTCACCTTATGACGTAATCCTCTCACTTCATGACTTAATTCCGTTACTTCATGAGTTAATAGCCTCACTCTATGACAAGTCTCCTCCCTTCATGACGTAATCTTTTCACCAAATAACGTAATCTCCTCACCTTATGACGTAATCCTCTCACTTCATGACTTAATTCCGTTACTTCATGAGTTAATAGCCTCACTCTATGACAAGTCTCCTCCCTTCATGACGTAATCTTTTCACCAAATAACGTAATCTCCTCACCTTATGACGTAATCCTCTCACTTCATGACTTAATTCCGTTACTTCATGAGTTAATAGCCTCACTCTATGACAAGTCTCCTCCCTTCATGACGTAATCTTTTCACCAAATAACGTAATCTCCTCACCTTATGACGTAATCCTCTCACTTCATGACTTAATTCCGTTACTTCATGAGTTAATAGCCTCACTCTATGACAAGCTCCTCCCTTCATGACGTAATCTTTTCACCAAATAACGTAATCTCCTCACCTTATGACGTAATCCTCTCACTTCATGACTTAATTCCGTTACTTCATGAGTTAATAGCCTCACTCTATGACAAGTCTCCTCCCTTCATGACGTAATCTTTTCACCAAATAACGTAATCTCCTCACCTTATGACGTAATCCTCTCACTTCATGACTTAATTCCGTTACTTCATGAGTTAATAGCCTCACTCTATGACAAGTCTCCTCCCTTCATGACGTAATCTTTTCACCAAATAACGTAATCTCCTCACCTTATGACGTAATCCTCTCACTTCATGACTTAATTCCGTTACTTCATGAGTTAATAGCCTCACTCTATGACAAGTCTCCTCCCTTCATGACGTAATCTTTTCACCAAATAACGTAATCTCCTCACCTTATGACGTAATCCTCTCACTTCATGACTTAATTCCGTTACTTCATGAGTTAATAGCCTCACTCTATGACAAGTCTCCTCCCTTCATGACGTAATCTTTTCACCTAATAACGTAATCTCCTCACCTTATGACGTAATCCTCTCACTTCATGACTTAATTCCGTTACTTCATGAGTTAATAGCCTCACTCTATGACAAGTCTCCTCCCTTCATGACGTAATCTTTTCACCAAATAACGTAATCTCCTCACCTTATGACGTAATCCTCTCACTTCATGACTTAATTCCGTTACTTCATGAGTTAATAGCCTCACTCTATGACAAGTCTCCTCCCTTCATGACGTAATCTTTTCACCAAATAACGTAATCTCCTCACCTTATGACGTAATCCTCTCACTTCATGACTTAATTCCGTTACTTCATGAGTTAATAGCCTCACTCTATGACAAGCCTCCTCCCTTCATGACGTAATCTTTTCACCAAATAACGTAATCTCCTCACCTTATGACGTAATCCTCTCACTTCATGACTTAATTCCGTTACTTCATGAGTTAATAGCCTCACTCTATGACAAGTCTCCTCCCTTCATGACGTAATCTTTTCACCAAATAACGTAATCTCCTCACCTTATGACGTAATCCTCTCACTTCATGACTTAATTCCGTTACTTCATGAGTTAATAGCCTCACTCTATGACAAGCCTCCTCCCTTCATGACGTAATCTTTTCACCAAATAACGTAATCTCCTCACCTTATGACGTAATCCTCTCACTTCATGACTTAATTCCGTTACTTCATGAGTTAATAGCCTCACTCTATGACAAGCCTCCTCCCTTCATGACGTAATCTTTTCACCAAATAACGTAATCTCCTCACCTTATGACGTAATCCTCTCACTTCATGACTTAATTCCGTTACTTCATGAGTTAATAGCCTCACTCTATGACAAGTCTCCTCCCTTCATGACGTAATCTTTTCACCAAATAACGTAATCTCCTCACCTTATGACGTAATCCCTTCACCTCATGACTTAATTCCGTTACTTCATGAGTTAATAGCCTCACTCTATGACAAGCCTCCTCCCTTCATGACGTAATATTTTCACCAAATAACGTAATCTCCTCACCTTATGACGTAATCCTCTCACCTCATGACCTAATCCCCTCACCTCATGTCTTAATCCTCTCACCTCATTACGTAATATCAGACAATATAAAAGCAGTCAAAACATAGCACAACTGTCTCATACATACTCTCTTCCGTAAAACCAAATAATAAACCATTGAAAAATATATATTTTAAAATAATAGCTTTGATCTCTAAAAAATATTTTGATATATATATATATTATATTATTTCATTTTATATATATACGTTAAAATGAAATGACATGTGAATCAAGTTATTTTGATTAAAAACAAATTTGAAGATATTTATATGCTTGCCATCAACTCGTTTTAATCGTAAAACAAATATTATTGACGTTAAATTTTTTTTCGCTTTTTTATTTGTCTAATTTGTAATTTTCGTTAGTTTTAATTATGGACTAATTACTTAATTATGTTTAGATAATTACTGCCATACCATACCATACCACTATACCAGAATTTGAACAATATCTGTAGAGCCGGTTTTAATAAACTCGTTCTATTATCAAATTATACTATGTCTTATTTTAATAACTCCAGAACTGATATTTTTATTGCCAATGGCAAGAAGACACGGTTTATAAAATAATGCTTTACACATATATGTAAAACTTTTTTTACCATCCATTGAGCTACAGACAAAATAAAAATAAATTAAAATTGCTATATTTACAATTAATTAACAAATTAAATTTTTAGTGTCCCGTGATTTTTTTGTAATGATTGCAGATTTTGATATATTTGACAATAAAAACTTTAAATGGCCGCCATTTTCAAAATAACTTTTTGTTTTATAGTGATAAAGGGTTACGCAAGAAATAGCTATACAAAGTTTGAGCTCAATATCTTTTTTACTTTAAAAAATATTGAGTATTTTGTAAAATAAAAATGGCGGATAACTTGAAAACAAAGCATGTTTATATGAACTTTATTCATTATTTTTGCAAGTGGTATCATCTCAGAAAGTGCTAGGAACCTAATGTGAATCACCCTGTATAGTTTCAACATTTCTGGGGATGTTAAGAAATGTGGTTAAATGCAAAACGCTTATGTAACTTGTAGTTTTTTTAACAGCTCGTCATGGAAATATTATGGGCTCGCTATTACTTGAAGCCAAACAACTTTACGATCCGTGACAAGACGTTCATCGTCAGTTTATAGTTTTGAGTTTCACAATCAGAAATGCGCGTGTTTCACTGTATACTTCAAAATAGGATCGTACAATACGTGTTCATTATTATTGAGTAAGAACTTATATTTGTTAAATTTTAGTTGACTGTCTTTTTTTTCTTAGGTTTTGGCCGACCTACAAGTATAATCAGCTAGTATATGTAAAAATTAATCATGAAATAGTGTTACTCAAGTTTTGATATTATTTATATAAAGATTAACACTTATGAAGTTATTTAAAGTCTATAAATATTTTTTTTAAAGTGTAAAAACAGTGCACTAACTAAATTCATCCATCACAATAAAAATGGACTACTTAACCCCGGAAAAAAATTGTTGCCAACTACTCAAAACTATACTCCATTTTGGGTATATGAAAGGAAAAATAAACTGTAATAATTTTTACTACTGACATTTTCCATTAGTTTTTTAAATTATTGTGGTCATGATTCATTTTCTTGTCTTATCGAATATTCTCTCTAATTTCAGTTTTTACAATGTACAAAAATTTGAACGAAATTTGAAGAGAAAAAAAAACGCCGTTTTTGAAATAAAAAAAATCGTTCGTGTCATTACTATGGACGATTTGGATTTATTTTTACCGATTGCTACTGAAAAAGCTATTTATGAAGATGGCAACCAATACGTTTTAAGAAGGTAGAAGGTATATTTAACAAATTCTGATAAATAATTGTTTGAGTTTATTTGCAGATGAATTGCAAATTTGTAACTTCTTTCTTTCTGACATATTTCAAAAATGATAAGATTTTAAAAAATGAGGAAAGTAAAATATTCTAAATCTACACTCTAAATTTGGTCATATTCAGTTCACGGACGAGAGAAAATTCAAAAAGACCACTTTTTCTCGGTATATCTCAAAGATGATGCTTCCGCAAAAAACAAAGATATTACTTTTTTAATTTCTTACGTAAGTTTCTCTATATAAAACCTATGCGTAATAAAGAAAACAAAGAACAATAATGGAAACTGGTGAAGTCATAGTTCTCGATTTACATCTATATACGGCTTTAGTATCACCGATTTACATTTTTCGTAATTCACATAAATATTGAAAGTACTACTTAAAAGTTTTAAAAAGTATATAGTTCTCTTAAGAAATATATATTATTTTAAGTATTTGATGATTTCACAAATAGATATCTGATGTGTTCATTAAAAGCTTACGATTACACTAATAAATGAAATAAAATAACATTACATTGCTAAAATGTGTACAATATTTGTAATTATTTTATAGTAACTTCTATTTTCCCCCCACTACTTTGAATAAAGTTTTTTTTTATTATTTTTTTTTTATTTCTATGAAGCGTCTACTTTTAAATTTAGACAAAGTTTTCTCTCCGTGAAATAATTTGTGTCAAAAGTGTTTCACAATGGCCACATTTTATCCCTTCTCTTAGGAGAGGGATGCCCCTTGCACCTTAATATTTTTAAATATTACTCTTACTCTCATATAAGCTTCTAGATGTGCCCAAAAAGGGTTTTTGAAAACTATAATGAATAACTCCAAAAATTGCGAAAACATAATAATGGAGCCTGATGGGAAAGGATGTTATCTTCTGCTATTCCGCACATTCTCATTAAAGTTCTAGTTGATATACTCTCAAAAATAGAGACAGAAACACTCAGTTTGTTACATAACAACCAAAAAAAAGCGGATAAGTGTTGAGTATGTGCAACTGAAGGATACCATGACAAGAACTAACAGCCAGCTATCTGAGATTGGTAAGATGGTTGTGTTGGCGCTGTTTTTCACTGAAGAACATGCATGAGCGGTCTTTTTCAGACAACTGAATCTATTTATAACATTTACTTGCAATAAAACATCCCTAGACATCGAAGACCTCTTAAACAAAGCCAAAAGTTTAGAAAGGGGTTTTCACGTGAAACTGAACCATAAAGATATTCACTAAAGGTTGCATCTTTGGCTCTAACAGGTGTTGAATGTAGTGCTTAGAATGGTAGAAATGTGGACTCCTTCATGTTTATATTATTATGCGGCTAGAGAAAATATAAAACCAGAGTTCATTGACAAAGTTATAAGTGCTGAAATTCCTGATCCCGACTTAGACCAGCCCTCCATGAGTTTGTGAAAACGATTATGATCTACGGCTCATTAGGACCACTCAACAGGAACTCACCCTGGATAGTGGATGAAACCTGCACTAATAAATACCACTCCTTTTAAAGAAAAAAAAACTGGAGAGCCGGTTATCCTCAATATCGCAGGGGTCTCCAGAAGACGGTGGTTCAATTACCAACTTCAGTAGAGTCGATCTTGACAGTCCCTGGGTGGTGTCGTACATCTCCGTCCTGTCGCGCACATTCTCCGGCTATATTAATGTGGAGTAGTGCAATTCTATCAAATCGATAAAAATACATCTGAATATATGTCAACAAAGGGTCTGATTATTGAGCGTGCTTGATTGAAAGATAGGCGTGCTCTGAGGGAGCCTTGCACATCATCTCCCTCCCTTGAACGATACATCCAGTAACTAAGAGGGAGCCTAGCACGTTATCTCCTTCCCTGGCACGAAACATCCAGAAGCTCTGAGGGAGCCTAGCACGTTATCTCCCTCCCTGGCACGAAACATCCAGAAGCTCTGAGGAAGCCTAGCACGTTATCTCCCTCCCTGGCACGAAACATCCAGAAGCTGTGAAGGAGCTTGTCACATTATCTCGGACAATGTTGTTGAGAGCATGTTGTTGACCCCCTCCTAAAATAACAGTCCTGACCTTTTTGTGCTGTCTAAGTCGATGGCTTCCCAGGACCCATTCATATTGCCAAATTCCAAATTATTACGTATGGAAAGGGCAATGATCTGCAGGTAGAAAGAAGGGAATCTTGTGTCAGGATATCCGGAGTGAAGAATAATCGACGGAGATAAGGCGGCTCACTCAGCCTTCAAGTCACCTCTTAACTTCAATCATTCTGAATCTTTACTTATTGATATCTCTAAGCAAAGTGCCATGACTCGGGTGCTTCGAGAAGCCAAACTTTTCGTGTGGGATGAGTGAATCATGACTCTCAAAGTTAGACTCTGAACTGTACCGTGTAGGACATTACGGGCTGTTTATAAGTTCTCTTATTAGGGTATTATTAGTGGAGTTTGCACTTCGTGTTAATGGCTGATAAATTCATATAGACATTGCCTCTTATGCCTCAGAGGATACCTACAAATGAAGACAAAACCTATCTCAAATCATCCCTCTTATGATCTATTTTCAAAACCCTGTCCTTGAGTGTTAACAAGCATAACTTATAACAAGCATAACTTATTGATTTATATTGGTGATGACAAGTTTTTGGAAGAGGCGGGGAATAAATATTCCCTGGTAACCTTTGATCTTGTAACTTATTGAAAAACATTTATCGCAACATTCATTAGGCTGGAGAGCATTGCACATCATGGCTGAGGGAAAGAGCTATTATCATTCCAACAAACAAATCAATCATCAGAACCAACTACTATCTGTTGTAGAGGTTATCTACTGTTTATTCTAGCCTATTTACTTTATGGTGGAAGACAAGGATGCTGTAAAATACCCTGTGGAGTTCTTTCATGCTCTTAATATACCAGGAGTCTCATTAAATCCTTCACCTCATGATTGGTGCTTCAATCATGCTTTTACGTAATAAAAACCCTCAAATAATGTGCAATGACACCAGGCTCTACGTGTAGACTCTGAACAAACACAAGATTGAAACAACGATTTACACAGGTCTCAGTCAGGGAGAAACCGTATTCATAATCCGAATTTCTCAAATCACATCAGACTACCAATCTCATTTCCAAAGACTGCAGTTCACTACAGTTCAATCGACTACAGTGTACTACGTAATAATCACCAATAAGCCACAGGGGCATAGTTGGAATGTGAATGTTTGTCCTGTGCCCAGTTGTACGTGCCGTGGTCCAGAGTCAGTTTCCGTGACAGTATGGTCATCCCCCAGCCAGAGAGGAAACCATGAATACTGCTTACAGTGAGGGCCTGAGTACTTAATCTGATGGAGGAATTGGAAGTCTATGATAAACTTGTTAATAGTCAGTCTACGCAGACCAAAAAGTCAGTGGTGGGGTGGGATTAAAAGGGATTAAGCCCATCTATTTTATTGTCGTTAAATTTACAACTAAGTCTTGTCTTCCCCATCAGAAACTAGGCTAATCCTCACTAACTACATAAGCATCATTTTTAACAACTCATATATTTTCTAGATTTCTTAGTTGATTAAACACAGTAAAGAACTCTATTTAAGGATACGTTTTTATGTCAGTGACTTATACATGAGTCAAATTAGCATAAAAGAAAAAAACATTATGAAAACGAGAAAATAAAATAAAGTCAGCAGTCTGTGTGACATAATGTGATGTGTTGATGGTGGTGGTGGTGGAGGGTAGTAATTTAAGCTTTTGTAATTCATTACCATTTTTTTGTAAAGTTTTACGCTTTAGTCACTTTTTTATAGGTATCCTGGAAAATATTATTTTTTTGAATAACTGTCTTCACGCATCAGTCCAATTCTGATCAAAACTGACCAAAAGAATAATGATATAAACAATGGTATATTATGTGATTAAGGCCATTCGAAGGCTTCATAAATATGGTTTGTTTTGATAAATAAAACAAATGAAAAAATTACTGAAAAAAGGTGAAGTAAGCGTAATACTATAAAGACAACATATTTGTTATAGTACGACAAAAGCTGTAAAAACGTTGAAATAAAATATACTTCCCGTTCTTACTGGTTTGTTTATAATTATTACGCGGGCTTAAGAATCGGGAGGCTTCATAGCTGGACTTAACTTCCTTAAGTCTTGGGTTAGAACTCTGCCTTTCACGTTTTCTATAAATATATCAGATTTAACGAAAAGTTGTAAGAAATCTATAGCAAACGGAATTCTTTGCTGCAGTATTATTTGTAATGGTCAGGTGAAGAGTTTACTTTAGAGATGGTAAGTATGCAAAATTCAAATTCAAATTTTAGTAAATATTATGTATGAATTACAAAAAAATTAACTAATTTTAATTTAAAATTTTTAACCTTTTCTTTAAATCGTTTGTTGCAAAATAAATAAAAATATAAAACATTTTTATATATTTATTTTATTTTTTTAACCTAGATAAGCTAAACTTTATTACATTTACCAATGAAAAATGTAAACAATTCTCTTATAACTTCTCAACAATGTTTTTTAAGGAAAACATCGTATTGCATGACTGTTGAACGGAACAAAAAAGAGTAAAAAGTAGTTTTAAGGTACTCTGTTCTGTCATTTGAGCTGTAGAACTGACAGTAAATTTTAAAATCAGAACATCGATAGATCGATAGACTTATTTCTTACAAATTTGTTTCTAGAAAATATCAGGTTTCGTTTAAACAATTTAAGTTACAACACAGTATTAGAAAACAGGAATATTAGGTAATTCATATGCAAATTGGTTAAACCGCCTAAAAATTAAATACATGATTGTATGTTTACTGACATTACGCTTAACGAGAATTTGGAGCTACGAAATTCATAATATTAGTAAGATTTTAAATTTGACAATAAAATAAAAATATGTAAATGTTTTAAAATAATGTAAAATAATACCGTATAAAAAAGGAAGTAAACTTAATAATTAAATAATTGAGATTGAAGAAGTTATTAAAATCCGATTAAAATTTATATTATTGCATCATCATTATTGAATATTTTACTCATATTATATTGTATACCAAATATTTATTCAAAATTAATTATAAATTATTTTTATTCTATTATAATTCTCATTAATTAAAAATTCCGACCCGCTTGTATAAAACAAATAATAGAAACGTTTATTTAACCTGTAATTAAAACATTGAATAATATTTTTTTCCAATTACATGGATAAATAAAATGTGTAATTAGTATGTATTTAAATAATTTTTTTATTTATTTTTTTACAGTTGTTAGATATTTGTTTATTTCCAGTAGTGTAAATTTATTTTAAATAATATAATGAGATGGGGTTGAATTTCCGTATAAAGGAAGGATGAGGACGTCATTTGATTACATTTCCTTCTCACAGGTGGCTCTTATCTTTTTTGCTTTACAACGCTGTTTCTATGTCAATTTCCTCAGTAATTTAAATTGTTTAAGCATTTATTATTTATTTTTGGTATATAATGAGTCTGATTTCGCTTTTGTATTTTGCTATTACTGCATGCACGTCATGTTAATAAATATAAATAAAGACCGAGTTTAAATAAATATTATATCTTCTTGATGTAATTAATTTGAACTCATTAATTACGTCTCCAAGACAACAGTGATTTTCAACGCTACCTTTTAATCATGAAAATACGTTCTTCGCTTACTCTCTTATGATGGGGTTTTTGAAGTTTAGCGAAAACATAAAACATTGGTACAATTACCTGTAATTCCAAATTTTCTCAGTTTTTGAAACGCTTTAAAGTTTAACATTGTGATTTATTAATAATAATATCTTATTTTATATTATGATTTTCTTGTTCATGTTATATTCATGATTTTCTTGTTCATGTTCTTTTCCACTGTCTTATATTAAAGAACAAAAATATAGTAGTAACAACAATCAATGTATTTTTGAATAAATTTGTGTGTATTAAATAGAATTAATATTTGGAGTGTTTTAAGTTTACTTAGCAACAAAATATTGTCTTTCCACTTTGCCGTGCCACACAATATGTAGGTTTACTTACATTTGTTTATCTCTGGTATGTTGTATACTATTGAGATCATTGATGTCTTTTTCTCTCTTCTTTAAAATTCCTGATTAAATGATTATTTTTTGACTATTATATCGTCCTGATTTCTTCATACTTGAAAATGTATGGTCAAATTAGTATGTTTAATTTAAAATATCATAATTCTAAAACTAAAAACAAATTATCTTCATTTAAATATATTTAATAGTAAAAACTAATAATGTAATATAGATTTATTAATAAATCAATTAAATCGTTGTATGTTGAAAATGGTTTGCAATATAATTTTCTAAACCTAAGCTCCTATGTTACTATTATTGAAATATATATTATATAACAAACAATTTTATATGTATTTTCAAAGTCTTTGTCTGCCAGATTCGTGTTAATGCAAAGCACAAACAGACCATTTTACCACAAAAAAAAACTTTCCAAGCAGGTCCACTATAGACTATCGATAACTGATCTCACAGACATTTGAACTGTTCTAATTCTCCTACGATAAGAAGTAACTCAAAAGGTGGGAATTGGGGTATATTTTACAAAACGTCTCTTACTCGTCCTTTGTTATTCCGATTTATCAATTTTAATTCAATTTTTAAATTTATCTAAACAAATATACAACATGAATATAAAACCATGAACAGATTTATTGAAAAGATTAAAAAAGTACTCATGAATATTCTAGTTTTCTGTGAAGTATTTTAAGTTGTCCGGTATTTTAGGAACTAAATGACAAGAAAATGTTTGTGTTATGACATTAGATGGCCGTGACAGAAGTTATTTTTATTTTTACATGTTAAAGCAGAACCACTAGTTTTTTTTTTACATTTTAAGACCAAATTTGTTACAAATGGTTCAAATTAGTAAGGAGAAGATTAGTTTCACAATAAGTTAATAGTCGCGGTGTCGGGAACCGGTTTAACTCTAATATTCCAGGATAATCAAATCTAACAATGTTTCTGTTTGTAGGGAGTGTGTTTTCCATTGCCGCCAAAGTGCATATAACGATTCAATATATTCTCTTTCGAGAACGAATGCTATAAATCATAAGTATCAGAACTCATTTGAATCCTCAATTGTATTTAGTATTGGAAAAAGCATTAGGCGCCTTCAGCGTTCGATATATGTATTGGCAATAGGAAATATTCCTAATATTTTACACCAGAAATATCACTCAAGGGTATATTTAATATTGAATAACATTGCATTATTAATACATTGTATAAGAATACAGTATATTGATTTACAATTTTGAATAAAAAAGATAGTAGAAGAAAATAACAATTTCTAGACCACAAAGACGGTTATACACGTAAGTAATATTTGCCTTATTATGTTTTTGTTATTATACTAGATAGTTCGGTTGTTGTTTAACTATTTAATAATCTCGGTACACAGCTACAGAATGTCCATTTGAGTTAAGCGAATTTCCGTATTGGAGATAAAATCAAGTGTATGGTTGCTAACAAACTGAAAAATTATCGAATTATAATATTGCAATCGTGATTTTATGATTTTATATTCACCGTTGTTTACAATCTGTACAAAATAGTTTGTTTCTTGATTTGTATGTAATAGCTATTCAGTTTTTAAAGGTTGGTAATTTTAATTTTGGTTATGTCTTTGTTATTTTGTATCGCTGAAAATTGAAATTGGTACAATTACGAATCATGACCTTATAATTTGACACAATTTAAAGTTGATTTAGTTTTTATATGAAAACCTAATTATTATGTGTGAAATTGATTTATATAGGTGGCCAGTTAACGAACCCGATATAAATAATAATGCTATAAATAACCTAAGTTCCCAATTTCAACAAAATGAAACATACATTTCAACAAATAGAATATCAAAACTCACACTATCACACACGCACGCACCTACGAATGGTAACACACACCCACGTACGTACACGAGCACACGTATATATATTCTTCTTAACAACACTCAGAGCGTGTTCTTGAGGTCCACAGAAGTTACACTTTCACTGCTGTGAGTCTTATTGAAAGGACTGATGACACTGAACCTTTTACTTTCTCCGTTTTAGAGGGTTCCTGATTAGATAAAATTCGTCAGTCCTAGCTCAATGAAATTTTGTAGGTTGTTCATGATGCTACAGCTGACATGAGTTACCTAACACATGACCATCTTCTCTATAGACCATTTACCTTTAAGATTTCCACAAGTTGCTGCACTTTAGCCTACTGACTGCCTTTATTGCCTCTCCCATGATAAATAAATCAAATGGTAGAAGCTCCAGCAATATCTATCCGTAGTCGGTATTGTGGACATTGCCCTGGTCACCCTATGAACCTTGGTCAGTGTAGTTTTGAACCTTTCGCCTTGGTTTTGACCTACAAAACCCACAGATCCGTAGCACATTATAGGATGTAGAATCGCAGTTTAGATCTTAAATGGTGTGCACCATAGAATCATGCGAGTCATTGTCTAAGCTCTTTCGATATCATAAAAGACACCGAGTTCTTTTTTTACTAGAGCAGAAACATTGTTAGTAAATCATTTCAATGTAGGCATATTTATTTTTTATCAGGGTAACGGTTATTTATAAATACGTGGAATGAGTTCTTTAATGTGTCTTTATGGTCGAATGTTCAAAAAAAATTTAGTCGGACACACATGGTTTTAAGTTTATCTCTCTCCTTTAGTTTTTATTTATTTATTTATTATATAATGTTTTGAACGGAGTCCAAATTATGTACATATGTAATATACACCATTTTAATAATTATTGTATTTAATACGAACTCACAACATTATTTTTGTGCACAAAATCTGTATTGAAATGTCTACATCGAATAAATGGACAATATAGGTATATTATCTTTATACAGCTCGTAGACTAATCTCTTAGGATTACATCTGTTACTGACTTATTCGCCTATTATTAAAAATTTATAAAGTATTATAAGTTTATGGATTGTTTAATAGTTTGCTTAACAATTCCAAAACTATGTCGGTCATAGAAAAGATCTTGTGTGTCCTAATCAGTTACAATAATTCGATTATTAATGATTGATTTATGGATGAAATTCGTGTTTGGGTGGGGGAACTGGGTTTAAGGATATAAATATCACAAATTTACAATAACACCATTTCGAAAAGGAGTATGTAAAAATAAAATAAAATCTTTCTTCCAATGTTAATATTATTTTTAATCCAATGTATTAACTTAACTTCATTTCTGTATCAGTTCTTTAGAAATTATAATACAACAAACACAAAATTAACACATAGATTTTACTTCATACATTTCCGGGTCACGGGAATATTCAATTAATTAGACTACTGGAACATAACTACTGATTATTGTTACAGAGTGGTGGTTTTCACTAATAAGTTTAACTGTGGAACTTAAACTTTTTAACAATGTCTATAATTAATCTCAAACTCGGGTTGAATAACACATTTGAAAACAAGTTTAAACCATATTGAACGCATATCAGAATAGGTCGAAAATTATTTTTGTTTTGTGTTTTGATTGATAAATGGTTATATTAAGGTTGTCTTTCCATGAAATCATTACTTTTTAGTAGATTGAAAACAAAATTCAATTCAAATTAATATAAATATAGGTCAAATAATATCAGTCATAATATTACGTTATTTTACCAACAACTGGAAGACATTTCACCAAAATCCTCCATAATTGAAACAACAATTAGCTTTGGTGTAATTGACATAGTGACATCGAGTTCTCTGTAACTGTATAAATCGGAATATCTAAGCAATAAAGTTATATATATATATATATATATATATATATATATATATATATATATATATATGTAGTAATCCTTGTATAGTTATGGTACATTATTTACACATAATTTGTTTCGTGCAAACTGTTAAAAATAATTACACAAAAATATACTGTAATTCGGTCAGAATAAAATGAATGAAATTAATTAAATTTAAATAATAAATTACAGGTTAAAACCACTACTCAGGGGAGTTTAACATAAGCTTAAGTTTAATCTTAGATCGATGTTAAGTTTGTGTACATCAAACCATTTTTAGTTTCAAGCGAGAATTCAAGTGTAAAATTAAAATAAATTTAAATCTCATTGGATTATTATAAATGACAAACGACCCGCAATTATTATATGTATACAGATTCTTTTTCCATGTTGGAAATAAATAAACTTGATTTTATTTAAATAACTTTTTTTAAATTCCGTACACAATTAATTATACGATCCACGTTTAAAAGATTAAAAACTCTTTAAATATTTATATAGTCGTTATAACAATTTCTCTAGGCTACATATATTTATTAATAAGTATAATACATTTACCTAAAGTGAACTTTTAACACATTTTTTATGCAATAAATGTTAACTTTGATGTGCATAAATACAAGTTTGAAAGATTTACTGCAGTAGAAAAATAAGGATCACATTTCTGGAATAATTTAATTTGGTCTATATAAAATATTTCTCTAAAGGTAACGAGTTCAGTTTTGTTATAATTTATCAAATAAAGTGCAAAAAACTGTATCCAACGTTCCGTATTCATATTACACGTAAAACATTCTTAGAAATTCTTTTTGTAAAGAGTAATGCATTACTTCTCAAGAGTGATGCTGCTTTCAACTCTTGCATTCACCCATATATTATTTATTTATGTTTATTATAATAGTGTAAGTGATTTTATATCACAAATAAAGGGTTCCGAGATGGTATAAGTTTTAATGTTAACTTAAAAAGTATCTATAAGCAGATTAAAACACTTAATAAACAATGAATGTTACTTACAAAAGATTTGCCTCTTTATCCGACACTCAATTAAATTCTCTTTTAACCTTATATTTGAGTAAATTAACATCTCTTAACTGAATAATAATAAAAATACGTTTTGAAAACATAACTCAATAATTCAAACAAAATAATTTCCCAAATAATCCTTATATTTCTGAACCGTTGCTTCGATTTAATAACATGTAATAAATGGTTTTGCGTGTATAAATGAACGCTAGGTACGAAAAAAACATGTTTAGATACATAATTACTTACAGTAGTAAAAGTCGATTAAATAAATTTGATTAAAGTACTAAACTAAACCAAGTTTATGTACGATTTCGTTAATTTGAACTTCCTTGGGGGATGTAAGATTTTCTTATATTTCGAGAAGTTTTTATAGTTTGTGTGTGTACGTAACAAATTTTATTTTTAATTCATTATCTCCATTTAATGTGAAAATGTAATTTCAGTTATATTTTTGTCATTTTTGCGTTTACTTAAGAGTCAAAACTTAAAACAAAAGGTAATAAATTTTAAAATCTTTAACTAGAAACTATAAAATCTAGATTTAGTTGCAGACCTATTATTTTAAATAGTGGAACAAAACAATTGAAGATTATTGTACTAAACATTAAATTTGAAGGCATAACATAAAATATTACATTCTTTATTTATAAAACACACACACACACACACACACACACACACACACACACACACACACACACACACACACACAAACACCCCCACACACATACACACATAAATATGTGTAATAAAAATAACTATAAAACTATATTTCTGTTGTAATTCTCTTGTGCGCCTGTAGAGCTAGCTACCACTTGCAACGATCAATATTGCAGTTGTTGCCAAGCAACAGTTTGGTATCCCCGTTTGAGACTTGTACTCCTTCAGGATATTTATATAAATGTTTTCATACATTTGTTTACATCAACTTTCTTTAACTTAATCTCTCTTGTTAACCACATGGTTGTTTCCTTCATTTTGTTTACATCAACTTTTGTGCCCTCCTTCATGTTAACCCTGCAGACTTTTATTTAAGTTAGCTTACATCACTAGTTACGTTTCCCTCAATGTGACGGTATGTTGTTTAAATACATTGTTTACATCAACTATTGTGTTCAACCCTTAGAGTAACAACATAATTGCAGCGTACATATTTTATATCAACTATTTGATTGCGTTCAACCCTCAAGGTAACATTGTAATTAATTACATCAACTATTACTATTATGTTCAACCCTCAGAGTAACAACATGATTGTAGCGTACATAGTGTACATCAACTATTTGATTGCATTCAACTCTCAAGGTAACAATGTAGTTAATAACCACAATTATTTATTTATTGTGTTCAACCCTCAAGGTAAAAATATAGTTGTGTACAACATCAACTCTGATCAATCCTGAAGATAGCGTTATAGTCTTTCACATCAACCCTTAAAGTAAGCTTATGGTTTTTAAGTGTGTTTCCCCCCCACGTCCTTGTATACATACTAAAGGATATATCCATCTTTAACTAGAATTAAAAAAGAACCAATTTTTACGATGATTTTATAAGTTAAGTACATTTTTCAGGCACACGACATTACCCACTACGAGTTATGTATGACTATACATGTTTTGATTATGATTTACAACTATTGAAAATTATATTAAATTAATACAGCTTTATTTTCTAAATAGTATATTAATTTAAAAATATTATTTGTGGATTTATTATCGTTAGTTAGTACGTTCACAATAGTTTCATTACTATTATGTACAGAAACAAGTTAAAAAGGAAAGAAATATTAGACAATAAATGTGTATAGTATTTCTTCATAATTTTATTTATACGTGAGTACACCCACTCGATTTAGTGGTGAACGAGGACGGCATTATTCCCTTCTGGCGATCCATCTTACCTTTCTATTTTTTAAAAGGACCCTAACCAATGTTCCTTTGTGTGGTGGTGCGCCATAGTAGTGTCATTTAAGTTTTTCCTGAAGAGGCTGTAGTTGTTCAAAGAGAGGTAGCGCTGTACTATATAGCAACCCAAGGTAGTGGCAGTCCCATCAAAGATATAACGACTTATAACCTCACGATCAGTGTAATACAAGGTAACGAACCAGTTACACCACGATATTTTAAATTCTTCCTTCACTAGATTTGGATTAACAGATGTCCAGTATACAGTTATGTCTATACAACCATTCATCTTAAAAGTAGATTCATCTGCCCACAGAAATGTTTTATAAAAGTTATTATCGGCTTCTTGACGGATGATGTATCACTCACTGAATTCCACGCGCTTATGTTCTTCATTTAAGTTTTGATATAAACTAGGCCTATGTGCTTTTAGTGTTAATTTTTTTCTGTAATCTTCGCACAATTGCTCTATATACGCCAGAGACACTTTTATTGTCTGTACAAAGTACATAGCTACAATTTAAAAGTTTTCTTCAATAGTAATAGAAACGTGCTTACCTGAATGAAGAAGATCGGCTATTAAGATAGTTAGTTCGAACCTTTTATTCATTCTTGCCTTGATGTAGTATACTTGTCTGGAAAGCACTCCACAAATGAATTAATTATGTCATATTTACTATGGTTGCATTACCACCAACCCTTGACGAAAATACTGGTTCTTCTACAGATAGTTTCCTGTCGATATTTCAAAGATTATTGTATGTTGATTTTAAAATAACCTCAATTGAAAACAAATACGTTATTTTTTACAACAATGTGCTGTGAAATAAAACAATCGTCTAAATTAATCGTACAACTTCTGCATGAACATAACTGTAAACGTCAACTCATTCTGTATGTTACTCACTCACTTATTCATGTATTTCAGTGTAAAATGGAATATGTAAATGTTCTATTTATATTTTACTTTAGAAATATGTTGTATATATATTTTATTTTATTGTTATTTACATATCCCATTATATTCATGTAGTGTATGTTTTGAGAAAGCATTTATTTTTAATCAAGTAGTTATCTTTAATGTAGCTGTATTATTTACATGTGTTATAAATTGTAAACGTTATTCTTTTAATATGCATTGTCTCACGAGAAAAACATAGTCAAGAGCTATCTACACTTTTGTTTAAATCACTCAGAAAGTTTTGTTACACAATGCTGTTAGAGTCAAACCATTTGTATTTATTCACTTTGAAACAAGAATAATATTTCCAAAAGTTCAGCGACTAATCTGTTGACAAAACGAATGATTACTGTTTAAACATTTCTTGATTAACTTCTCCTCAAGTCTTTGAAACTAAACTTTAAGCCAGGTATAGAATTGCACTTTAATAGAATACTTAGATACAATATAACATTTATGTTTGAATGTTAGTAATGTTTTTTATTTTATTGTCTATTTTTTTTATGGACTTGCAATATTTTATTGCCTGTATATCAGAGTCGGGTCGTGACTTCAGGAATGAGTCAAGCAGATTCGTGACAGTACACTCCTCCCTTGTGACACATAAAATCCAGTGCGTATTTGAAGTTCCTTAGTAAACAGTTATGTGATAGAGATACAAAATAAAATCAATATATTATCTTAAGTTTGAAGTAGGAAGTACGTGATTTGTTTTATATTATTCCTTAAATTAATGTCCAATTTTACAGCCTTAAAATGGAAACTAAACTAAATAATAAGTCTTTATATAATAGATGTCCATTTATTAATCCTTTCCTCACATTATTTTGAATAATTTTTTAAAGAAATTAGTTAGACTGTCTTTTATAATTTTATTACACTGATAGGTTTTTACGAGAAAAACATTGTTCTAACGAAACAACATTTGAATGGAATAGTTATTTAATGGGGTTTCTGTTTCTTTAAATATGTTTTTCCGTAGATTAATTTTCATAAACTGCTTTTCATTCCATGTCGGTGTGTTTCATTCATTTATTTTTCAAAGCATGATGGCTAATAATTTTTGTTTCATTAGCACAGTTATCTAAAATCTACTTGGATTACGCTTAGCAGAATAATTGAAAATAAGTGTAAGTTTGCTTGAATTTGCCAATTATAAGCGACACTCGGATATATGATGTTGCAACTTTGTTGTACTAAAATTTAAACGTCCAAACAAATAAACAAACCAGTTTTAGGAGAGACTTCATGAATACCATCGTAATTACGTTGATATATTAAGAGTTTTGTAATTACGATAAAAGTTTTGGACAATGTTTACGAACATTTTGCCGGATGTATAAAGATAAATTAAAACTTTTTATTTACACTTTTATTGTACTCTTTATCGATACTTTTATTGTATTCATGTACATCTATTTATAGAGGCTTAGGTTTTTCACAACTTAATCTATCTTCCTTATCAATGTATCCAATCTTTAATGTGTTTATAATAAAATATATACCTTATCTAGTGAAGAGAAATTTGTTAATGTTTTCCACTGGGATCAACCCTCATCTCCCCCTTAGGGTTTCATGTTAGCGAGTACGGGCTTGGTATTCCCGTGGGACACCACCTGGATCTACACCCTTTTTTAGGCATTCTTGGGTTAAATCCCTCTTTTTTATTTTTCATATAGGTCTGTCTTGACCAATAATTTGTCTTTTCCCTGACACTCTTGAATATTCGAACCCTAGGGGTCTTTTATTTGATGTTCCTTTTTTTCATTCTTATTAGGTGATGATCAAGAGAATGTTTGTCTTAAAAAAATCCACTAGGATCATTCGAAGCAGATAAATTTTTGACGGTTATTTTACTTAAATTTTACCTATTAATAGTTTTTCACATCTCTATGTAGCACTTTGAATTAAATCATAAATATGGATTTAAATTGGTAGATTTTATTATAAATAATTAATTTTTCCTAAACATACTTCACCAGAAGTTTAAGATATTTCAGCTCTCATCTTGTGTCATGTGACTAGTGCCATTGTTTTGTAATTCAGTGACTGACGTTAAAGACCGACGTGAACAGAGTTTAATGTACCTCCATTCTAAAACCCTAATTTATCAGTAATTGGTATATATATATCTTGCTATAATTTCGACAGATTCCAACTCTATTATACTCTACAATAAGCTTGTTTGTTTTTATATATTTACAAAATATAGTGATTGGAAGACAAACTGTCAAATTAAATGTCTAATGACGTTTATTGATTTTAAAGCTTATTCATCCTTTTTGGGTGTTAATTTAAAAATTAAATCAATCCGTTTTTGATTACGCTCTCCTTTTACTTAATGGTAAAACACAAATTTTGTAAATATTATATTATTATTAGGCTGATTACGAGGGTAACAAAATTGAATTTATTACAGAAAGAGAAAATATTTATGAAGGAACGTATTATCTAATATTGAACAGTTGTTGAAGAAAAACGTAATCAAATTATGTACGGGGGTTTTAGTATATTTATATTGGAGACAGGACTTGACCGTTTGCAGCCCATCTACAAAAACTGAAACTTGTCCAGTATGAAGACTGCACGTTGTGCAGATAACCACAGTCACTATTGGATAAGTGGCGTTTTACTTAAATTATAGAATGATAAACAAGAAACTACAGAGAAATAAAATATCTATTTATCTGTATTGGGAAGCTCATTATCACATGGTTGTAGCCATTAGCAAACAACATCATATTATTATGGTATTGGTTTCATATGTTAATGCGATTTGTCATAACGCACTTCAGATTTGTAACGGATTGGGAGTTTAAACCCATTGAGGAAACAGATTTGATCCACTCCTGATCCGCCATTGTATGAATGTGGTTAGTACGCTTGTAGTTTCTATTACTGTTTGTCAGGATAACGATGGTAAAATTATTACAGTTCTGGACACATGTGTTACTAGGTACTACAAAATATCGACGATATAGTATCTAAAGGAAACCAAAAGGTGGCTTCACTAAACCTTACCAACACGATTATTAAAAAATATTAGTTTCTAAAGACTCCAACTTAACATTAGACGAACAGTAACTCAGCATTCCATTAACTCACCCTGGTACTTGCTGGTGACGAGAATGTTGCATGAGCGATGTATATTGTTACCTTATTTTGGTTTTAGCTTCCAGTGGAATGTCGTAAAGGGCGAAACTTAGGTCGGCTAGACTTAAATATTTTAAAATTTATGATATTATGTATATTGAAAAAAAAAATAAAATCAGCAAATGTTCACTTTTAATACAGTCGGTAAATTGTACATAAAATAACAAAAGTTTATCTTAGAGTTAAATTATTACTTCTCATTTATACTAAGGTTAGTTAAAAGACTTAATTGTAAAATATCGACCACAGTGTCCTAATTGATTACACAGCCTCATATTTATTTACAGAAATTCCAGTTATTTCAAGTTTAATAAATGTGCACACAGATATTCGAAATTTGTTCATACGTCACGAAGTGCTCGAAACTTCAAAATCAAATTAGTTTGTTTGTACCGGTTATGCATGTTTTTTAAATCTTTGTATTTACTTTTACGATTGCTCTGCTCCAATTATTGCACTTGATAACGTCATAGTCATTATTATTCTCCATTTTATTGAATAAAATGAAAATTCATAAAATGTTTAGATTATTTACATTTATTCTTTCTATTCAAATGTTTTGTTATTAATTTATTTTATTCTTATTTGTTTTAGGTAAGTGAGATGTAAAAGAGAGTCAACAAGTTATCAGTTCTGATACATTATGTAAGTTACCTATAATAAATACGAATGATACTTTTATATACGTAGTTCTCAGTTGTAGTAGCAGTAATTTAAATAAGTTACCTATAATAAATACGAATGATACTTTTATACACGTAGTTCTCAGTTGTAGTAGCAGTAATTTAAATAAGTTACCTATAATAAATACGAATGATACTTTTATATACGTAGTTTTCAGTTGTAGTAGCAGTAATTTAAATAAGTTACCTATAATAAATACGAATGATACTTTTATACACGTAGTTCTTAGTTCTAGTAGAAGTACTTTATAGAAGTTACCTATAATAAATACGAATGATACTATAGTACATGCTGTTATTTGTTCCGGTAAGTAGTACAATAATATAAGTTACCTATAATAAATACGAATGATACTATTAAACACTTTTTTATTAGTTCAGTACATTATGTAAGTTACCAAAAATACATATAACCGATACTTTTAGCCGCCCAGTTATCACATCTCGTATGAGTACATTATGTAGTTTTATGTACAATAAATATTTTTAACATGGTGATGTAAGATAACTTGTTTTCTTATTCTATTACTTATCACTGTAATTAATTGAAATGTAACTTTATCAAAGGATATAAACAGCCTCATAAAGCTAGTTTAATAATTGTACATAAAATGCATGACTGTACTTTTTGTCATAGTGGTTAAGTTCTAGTTAAATTCACAACGTAATCCTTTGGTATGGGATTGAGTAGAACAAGAGGATTGTTAACTAGACATATACAATTTTTACATTAAGTAACCGAACTCTTTTTAAGCACATCTCACCTTTATAATTGTAAATAAAATCAAATTCATAATTACTCACTAAGTTTATTCCCTGTCTTTTTTACACTTATTTACAGCAACTAAATACAATAAAATTAAAAAAAAAAGTTAAATTAAAAAAAAATAGGTTACTGCTGTAAGACTTTGTTCATTTTGTAAGGCATTTTTTAACATATATTTTACATGTATTTATTATTTTTAAAATATTACGAAATCTTAAAAAAAGTGATTTCTGCTTGGCTGTGCTTTAGGAATTACCAATTTAATAACGGGTTATAAATGGAGAGATGTTTGTAGAGTTTTATAATAAAACTTTTACTCAAATAAGCTAATCTACATTTATCTTTTAAAATTCTAATTCTAATAACTAATAACAACATTATTATGTTTTTGTTTTTTAATTTATTTAAATATCGTTCCATAAATTTTAGTTTTCAATTCGTTAAATATAACTGTTGTTATCTCTCATCTAAATGTTGTCTTTCAACGTTATAATATTAAAGATCCAACAGTGGCTAAACATTTTAAAGTTTGACAGTAATCCTTTAAAATATATAATTTTGAAAATGTTTTAAAATTATATATATACATATATGTATTACTGTGTCTTACATTTTTTCTTAGCTTTTAAGCTAAGATTACATTTTTTACGTTCTTTTTTGTAAGTTTTCCTTTATGAAGGGCACACACATTACATATGGTACATAAAACATCTTTTTCAACAAACATTTCTTATTTGTATAAATTTCACTAATTTAATTTGCATTTTCTAATTTTACTTTTCATTTCCTTTAAACTTTATAACATTTTTAGATACTTGTTTCTTTTGGAGTTTTATAGTTTTTCAATGTTATATATTTATGATTTAAAATTGTCAATTTCTTTTGTAATGTTAAGTTTATTAAATTTGCATTAAGTTTTATTATTTTAATGTTTGTAATTTTGTCATTTTGGCCAAAATGAATAAGCTATAAACGATGTTCATCTCTTCACTATTAGTCTTAGAAACTAAACAAATGTTTATTCCAATTGGTTGGAGCTATTTAGTTTTGATGAATACACGATTTTATTCCATTTCAAAAATTTTTTTTGAGTTTTAAGGCGAAAAACCATTTCTGATTTTATTCCAGAAGCATTGCTGATTTTGTGCTGTAAAATACTTTTTAATTTTTCACTAACAACTCCACATTGTGCAAGACCGTTTAGACCTTTGTCGTACATTAAATCATATATTTATAATACTTCTTCTTCTTGTTTATTTTTACAATTTCTGTGAACCTGTATAACAAAATTTCCAACGGCAGCCATAGTTTTACATTTTATTTTCTGATAAAACCTATTTGACACCGTTAAAGATATATAAGTTATGTTTTCAAACCTATAATAATACTCTGCATTACTGTAGAGATACATAATAAGAGAAAATGTATTTCAGTCTACGTCACAAGTACACTTAATTCAAACTAAATTATTCATAAATTGTTCAGTAGGTATTTTAAACCATTGTATTCAACGTCGTATTATATTCAATTTTGTTATAAATATAAATTTTGAGGAAACAATAATGTAGACAAACATTTTATATTTAAAAATGTATCCCATCTTATAATATCTAATATCCTTATATTAATACCTTAATGTTATACCTTTGTGTCAAAGGTAGAAATATTGTTTAGACATGTCTGTTCGATTGTACAACATTCTATTTAACCGAACTCTCTACGAAGTGTATAGAAATTAAAGTTGTGATGAAACAACAAACAACTATTTACGGATAATGTTAACTCGGACGTTAGAACTGTAATGAAAAATAATTCATGGTGACTGATAACGTATCTTAAAAACTTAAACGAATTTGGTTGCTGCTGCGACTCTGTAAATATTGCTATTTGTAATTTATTTTCAAGATATGTATTTGGTTTCCGCCATAACATTTAAAATGATAAAGTTTAGTAAAAATACAAAAATAATTAGTCTCAAATAAATTTTTTAACTATTTAGATATGTTCCTGGAAACTGAACACTTTCAAATGATTTTGTTTTTGAATTACAGTTGCAGCTAATTAATTAATAGAAATGACAAAGAATTTAGTTAAAACTTTAGTTTTGTTACTCGTTTACGTTTTGATTTTCATTTGACGTAGTGCCCGTTTAAACAATAAAGACGGAGAAGTATTTATATATAATGCCATTTTATAATGGCAGATATACAGATGAAGACGAGGGAAACGTGAAGAAAACCCATCGCCAAAATGCAGAAAGCTTTACTACTCCGCGAGAACCAATATATATACTTCTTTCCTAACAAAATCGTAATACTATTAATAAGTGTTTCTATAAAATATATGTAATGTAAAAGATTCCCCCCCCCCAAATGGAAGGAACACCCTTCGTCATAGATATTGAGATAAATAATAATATGTAGAACTGACATAAAATCGTATGTGTGAAATTATTGCGAAGAACATGTTTTCTTTCAGAAATCTCACTAATTGGAATTCCAAGCGTTCCATTTTTGGAAGCGTGTTGTGTAAATGTTTACGTACGATTGTGTTATAAGAGAAGAATAAATATTAACGTGGTAAAATGATTTGATGAGGCTTGTTTTGGAGCATAAATGTGTTTACACACCGACCTTCAAATATTTACGTTTTTTGGTAACATAAAATAATTAGCGGAAAACATATTTCAGAAAAGAGATAAAATTTGGAATAACATTGTAACCAAACGGATTATTGTAACAGACAATTTGTGTTAATATTGTGATAAGTTGTTAATTTAGTTATGTAAACTGACAGAACAAGTGTCTTGTTTCACAACTCATTATTCCTAACGAAGCTCCTTAATCATCACAGAGTAGAGATTAAGCTTATTTAGCTGGTATATTATATTTAGCAAATATAAAAGAAAATCGATATAAAGAATTAGAAACATAATGACTTATGTGGTTATTTTTGTTTGTAACTGCAAAACTCTAAAACTGTTAATTTCGTTAAGAAAAACATTAAAAAACACATATTTATTGATGTTATGACACACTAAGAAGTAATTGTCATTGAAACAGTTGACATAAACATAAGATTATAATATAATTACCTACACAACTTGTTTATAGTGACAACAATAATTAACAGTAGAAACCTGACTATAATGTACGATTAGTATAATATTTTTATATTAATATGTTTCACTCAAACGTTTTACACTTTTGTGACATTCGTAGTAATTAGTTTAAATTAATGTATTAAAGATTAATTACCTGAATACTCATAATACTTTGAAAAAACTTGAAATACACTATTAAAATTTAAATTTAAAAATAGTTAACACAAATAAAAACTTGAGTCAAACTGTTTAAACAAGTGTAAATTAACACAATTAATACAAACACACTATACGTTTACCGTTACTCTTTTGAAACGATTGCTCCCCACTAATACTAAAGTTGGTATCAATGTACAATAGATAAGCGTGTGTATCGGGGCAATCACTGTTAACCAACTACAGTCTATAGGTCGTGTGGTGTGATTACACTTAGGTGGAATCCTTTCTTTAGCTTAATTAAGCTGTTTTACAGCTCATTTGAACAAAACTAATTTCTTCGATTAACATGTTTCACATTCCTAAAAGAGACGATAACAAACGCCCTTTTTATCAGACATGATAAATTAATATTCATAGTTTACATTATAAAAGTCATTATAATATAATTTATGCTTACCTTTTATTCTTCCATAGTCAATATGGCCAATGTAACATATTTATTAAATATTATACAAAAATTTGGGTAGTTCAATACCATTACCTACGGTATATACTAATGAACAGAATAATTCTACACTCTTTTTGACGCTTATATACAGGTATGACTATAATCAACAAACAAATTTAGATATGATCACCTAAAAAGCACGTAAAAACTAAATTGTGAGTTGTTAAAAAGTTCCACAGAAATTGTGTTAAACTTTTTGTCTATTTACTTTACAAAGTTTTGAATAATACATTTACAAAAGTATACATTTTTGAGTCCTTGGGAATAGACCACTTTTTAAACTACATATGTAGAGCAGTTAACATTTTTGGCATTTCCTTCACAGTTATATATGGGTGGTTGTCCGAAGTTACTGGCAGGGTTAGTTTACAAGACCTATTGAAATGAGAAGGGGGATAAATTAGAACGTATAAACGTATTATCTCAATAGTTAATAGTCAATATAATAATAATAATAATAATAACAATATAACGTTAACATATGCTGCATGTACACTATACACTATACACTATACACTATACACTATATACCCTATACACTATAATGTAATGATCTATATAAACATAATAATTGGAGAGCTTTAATGGAGTTATAGAAAAACTACGCCTATGTAATTACAAAATATTGTAGCCATTATAATTTATATGTTTAAAATTTAGTTGTTAAACTGACAGACAATGTTCTAAACTTCACAACTCATTATGGTTAATGGAGTTCCTTACTTAGTACTGAGTAGCTCGTTAAGGTGTGTTACCTGCCATTTGCAAGAGAACACTAAAGAAAAACGCATATATATATATATATATATATATATATATATATATATATAATATTATAATATATATATATATATATATAATATTATAATATATATATATATATATATATATATAATATTATAATATATATATATATATATATATATATATATATATATATATATATATATATATATAATATTATAATATATATATATATATATATATATATATATATATATAATATTATAATATAAAATACACATACCTCATACACACAATTTAATTTCAAACTAACAATTATAATTCCTTAAAATGATTTTACCTTTAATTGCCATTCATGAGTTTTCTAGTACTACAGAATTTCAATTTCATAAAATCGTTCTTGTACGTGATATATTTTTCATTTCAAAAACGCAAATATGTGTCACCAGTTATTAATTAAAACAATCAAATAAGAAGTCGTTCTCATTGGCGCTGTTGAATTATGAAGTAAACAAATACAAAAAAACAGATAAATAATTGTTCATTGAAAACACAATTAAAAGTAGAAATACGATTATAAGGTACAATTAATATGACACTTTTACGTCTATGATTGTTTATTCAAACGTTACAGTTATTTAACGTTAAATTATCTACTTGTTTAATATAAATATTTAAATACAAATTTATGCTGTTGGCTATGAAAATTAATGAAATTTAATATCTTTCACAATTACTGTTTTAAAAAATATATTGGATCTATGCCATATTAATACGATACAAATGCATTGGTGGAATTATTTGAAATATGCCATTTAAAAAATTAGAAGAACTTTCTGTTCACCGTTAATATTTACATAGATTATACATATAATGATAATACTCTAAATAACGATACAAACAGTTATTATTAATTATCATGAGCAACATTTAGTAACATGAAGATAAAAATGTAAATGTAAGCATGTGGCAATAGAACACAATGCTTACTCTAGTTCCTAATGTACACAGGATTCTGTAATGGTTTGTCAGATAACAACAAGATACATTGGATTCTTTATTGAATCTGTAAATAGAAATAAGTAGTAAGGGATTTATACAATATCATTATTATTGTACAATTATTAAAATACAGAAAATAGAGTGTCATTTTGTAAATAAAAAATTGTAATTGGATGTGCCAAAAAAAGTTCAATTTGTTTTAACAAAATACAAACAATATTTATTTTATCCCAGGAAATTTTTAATATATATATATATATATATATATATATATATATATATATATATATATATATATATCATTGATAAAGTTTAGAGCTTTAGTAGATAAGACTATAAATGCATAAATACATATTGACTCTCTTGTCATTAAATCAATTGCCTTTTAAATCAAAACAAATAATTTTTCTGTTTTTTATGACATTTAATTTTATATAAAAAAAATTTAAAACGTTTTCTGTGATCTTCAGAAATAATTTGAAGAACGCTATCAGTTATGACAAATTCATAAAAGTATTGTTGATACGCAAACTTAAATGAATATCCGTAAGGCTAAGGCTATTTATAATATAACTCCATTGGTATATGTCCATAAATATTATAAACTGCAGATTTTATTTTTACCTCTAAAAAACTAATACATTTCTAAAAACCTGGATTATTCTTTTCCTTGCAAATAAATAAAGATAATAATTTACCTATATTTTCAGGTAACTGTTTTCAGGATGAATTATAAAATTATTTTCTTGCCTAAATAATTTGGATTTATTTTTAGATAAATCAAGTAGGTATTATGAAGTCTATATAATTTTAACTGTTATGTTTATTTGTTCCACAATTTTAGGGTAAATTGTTTAGTACTATTCTAAAACTAACAAAAGTGTAATAAGGTTATTATTGACTATATAGATATTGGACGAAAACGTGACCATAATGGGTCTTCCATGTTACGGCTCTCATTTAATATAATTAGTTTACATAAATCCAACAAATTTATGTATAATTTATTTAACAAACAATGATTTAAATAATTTATATAATTTAAGAAATATATCTTGCTATATAAGGATCATTATAATTCATTAAATGTCTCATAATTAACTGTGGTAATTCATAACTGTTAAATAGCCTGGACCAACTAAAATTATTAATTTTATTGAAATTTATTACTAGGAAAAAGATTTATATAATTTATACAATTTAAGAAATATTTCTTGTTATTTAGGGTACAATATAAATAATTAAATGTCTCATAATTAACTGTGGTAGATCGTTACTGTTAAATAGCATGGAAGTACTAAAATTAACAATTTTATTCAAATTCATTATTAGAAAAAATATTTATATAACTTATACAATTTAAGAAATACTTCTTGTTATTTAAGGTACAATATAATTAATTAAATGTCTCATAGTTAACTGTGGTAATTCATAACTGTTAAATAGCCTGGACATACTAAAATAACAATAATTTACTAAAATAATTACTGAAATAACCAAGCTAACTTACTGAAATAGAAACAACTTAATTAGTAATAAAGTTAAATAATATTGTTTACGTATTTTGTTTTGCGGTTGTAAGAAATGTAAAAAATAATAATTTTACAAAGAAAGGTAATTATTTTATTATTTAACATAAATATTTGTTCACAGTTGTGTGATAACAATATAAACAAACTCTTATACATTGTAGAAGTTTAAATATTTGGGAATTGCACCACACATTTATTTTAGTCTTTTATTCTGGTGTGTAAAATTTACATAAAGTTTCTTGATGATATTAGGTAATATTATAAAAAAATCATAAGTGTTGACCATAGACATTATTGTGGTTGAAAAATAAATAGAATAATTTTTAATAAATGAATAAAGCATAACACACTTTCGGCATTACCTATGATATTGAGGAAGAAACATGTCTTGTAATTTGTTCCTTAAAGTTACTCGTCTTTTTATTGCTTTTCATTGCAGAAAACTTCTTAATTCCGTAAAATAAATTGCTTGTGTAATAATCAATACATAGGAATGAAAAAACGCCGTGATATTTTATTATCTTAGGGAGCAATACCCGGATGCTTAAACTTCTTGTGTATTTTATATTCTGCCTAACGCAATTTCTTAAGAAAGCGGAACATTGTAATGTAAGAGGTTTTTCATTTTGTTTATATCTACCCTAAACCGGTGAACATTTTTTTCCCTCCGTACAGTTCCTATTTAAAGATATTGCTTCTGTTTTCACTTATTTGTATATTTATGAAAGTATATTATATCTTCGTTTAAATTATAATAATAATATAACGGTAAAATATGCTACATGTACACTATACACTATACACTATATATATATTTATAATGTAATGATCTATATAAACATAATAATGGGAGAGCTTTTATGAAGTTATAGAAAAATTACGCCTACGTAATTACAAAATATTGTAGCTATTATAATGTATCAGTGAAACTCAAATAATGAATGGAATAACAAATTTATTATCTTCAGATTGTACCTAACAGATTGTAAGGTTACAGTTTATGTGACCAACACAATTAATATATATAATTAACATGAAATCATATAAAAATTGATTTCATCAATGGATGTAGGCCTACAGCTTTTTTTTAAATTTTCAAAATTGAATTTTGGATTTCTGGCTGTTGTGAAAGTTTCTTTTCATTCTATAAATTTTTATATATAATATAAGATGCTAGACTGACAGTAATGGAGTGAAAAGGAGACACTTTAATTGCATTGAAGAACTCGTCATAATATCTTGTACCGTATCGTTTAAACTTTGTTGGTAACTTCGTTAAATGGATTTTTAGTTAATAATGTTTCAGTAATAAACGAATTGTAAAAGGAACCTTAAGTAATTTCTTTGACTGGAGAGAAAATAAATTATATATCACAATAGAAAATGTGTATGACTAAGAGTTAAAACGTAGGACAGAGATATAATGAAAGTGTAAGAAAATTAATGTTTTTATGTTAATAGTTGTTGTGATATTGATGGAAGGAACGAATTAAGAAACTACCAAAATTTGCTTTCATTTGATAGGAAATTATGAAACTTATTTTACTTTTTAATTAAATGCGTAGATTTTATTGATAGCTATGCGAGGAATTTAATATAAATTAACAATTAATTTAGTTGAAATTTCAATATATCAATCGACTTTTAAATAATGTTTAAACTTAAACTGTAATAATGTTTAAAATTAAAATCAAAACAGGAAGTTGGTTGAACATCTAATCATCTTTAAAAATCTAAACTATGTTATTTGTAATTTGGGTTTTTTCGTGGGCATTAATTAATTTAAAAATATTAATATCATCTTTTTGGATGATAAATTAATTTTGAACTCGCATTTTTTTAACACTGTTATTTGTACATTAATTTTATATGTACTCTCTGTTATTTACCTTCACTATTCACCAACATTTTATACCTATTTATGAAGGCGTCGATTTCTACTATTACAAAAATGATCTCAATCTGTAATTGTGAGGAAAACAATGATCCATACATCTGATTTACTTATGATTTTGGTTTTATTTTGATGTTGTGTAGGAAAATTATGGGGTAAATGGGAAGAATTTATTAGTATCTCCACCTCCGCTCAAATGAAATTTAATTCTGAAAAGTATATTTACTACGAAAGGCATATAGTCTATGGTTATATAAATATAACCAATTACATTTTCCACAGCTGTCATTATCATTAAGTACATAATATACACATATAATATATTGTAAGACTATTATTTTTATTCATGGTTAAAGATGTTAATTGAAAGGAAGATAGCAGCTGTTCAAATTAAATTTTTACCGACATTATAGTGGAACTCCTAAAGCGGTGCTCAGATGAAAATAATTTTAAACGCAGATGAAAGTGGAGTTTAACATAATTTCATTTTTTAAAGTCTGTAAAAAGGGGTATTACTCAGGGTATATGCTCTAATTCTATTTTTAAAATTATTATTTAAAGATGGAAAATATCATTGTTTGTTCGGGGGACATATGCCATCATTTGTGTATAAGAAACAATACACGACGTTTGTAAAGTATAAATCAACTTTCGTTCCTAACTTAAAACTAAAACATGCACACAGAACACACGCCTAGATGTCAGAAACTATGTAGGCCTATGTTCAGAAACTAAAAAACTAAACCTAATGAAAAAACACTCAGGACAAACTATGAGCGGTCAGAAACTAAATAAAACAAACTAACATGTGATCAGGAAACCACAAGTCAAAAGAGATCATGAACGGAGTAGACTACATAGCAGCTGAAAAATATCAACCAAAATACTTCTGTTCACAACTACAGTAACAGAACCACGATAAGATTACCTTGATATCGGGAGTTGATTTAAACTCTTGAAACGTCGTGTATTGTTTCTAATACACAAATGATGGAAAATGTCCGAACAAACAATAATATTATGCGTTCTAAAATACAGATCAGTCATTATGTGTCCGAAAGATACAAGGGTTAGTCTAGAGAGATCTACTAGGAAAAATTGAAGAGAGGGAATTATATGTCATTGTTTGCCATACTTGAGCCATGGGTATGTCGTAGGCTGATATAAGTAAATATAAAATTTTTTGTTGGCTATCACAGTTTGACCTTATGTTACTCAAGTCGTTATAATGTTTAGTTTACAATATTCCTGTGTGCATTTGCCGATTTGACTTCAGGATTTGATTTGACAAAAAATTGTGACGGCCTCATTTTCAATTTCCCCAAAATCGTCTTAAAAATCAAACAGTAGAAATATTTTGAATTACTTTTATTTGTTCATAGTATTTTACATATAAATACTTAAATATTTATTTGTCCTAAACTCCTACCTATATGTGCTAGAATTGAATAAACGAATTCTTAAACTTAAAATTAAACCATTACAGAAAGTTATACAATTTGTTTTAAATAATTTACAACAATCTGTATTGTTTAAATTATTAGAAATAATTTGAGAATTTTACTCCTAAACTGATATATAATAATATATAATTATTGTATCTATAAAGTGTACATTTATAATATTTGACAGTACGAAAGAAGACAAATTATACATTACACAACAATTATCTCTTATTATTAAATCATGCATTACAAACAATTTAATACATGCTAAATACATCAGGTTAGGAAATAATGTTGCATAATGTGCTACAGAACTGTTGATATATTTATTCAACCAAATTTGAATTTGTATAACAATGGTAACGGTTTATCAAAACAAATGGTTTCACCCATTTCATGCATTATGATTGCTGTCTTGTTATCTTGACAAATTAGATTGTTAACGAGAAGGCTTTCGTTTGGAGTATGAAATAAAACGGCATTGTGATAAATCTCACCTAAAGTTACGTTTCGTGTAACATACGCTATAATTACTTATTTATAAGAAAACATTAAAAACATTTTGAAAACAAAAAATATATTAACACTCGGAACTTAGTGCTCACAGAGGTGAGTCGTGGGTAACAATTAAAAAGGAAGTAAATCAAAAAACAAACATTAAATTAGCATTAATTAATTTAAATGCTAAATCATTATAGTTAACAGTACAGTCAAAAATAAAATTGCATTCAAGCACAATTTCTTCTCTCCAGACATCTAAAATAATACATCTATTCCTTTATTTGTTTATTTTCAAAAAATCGACTTGATCATCACTGGGTTTGTTCAGGATCTATAATGCAATAATTACTTTGTCTGCTTCACCTCCTGAAGGTCATCATGTTTATTATTCTCTTTTTGATCCAATGATCTTTCAAACGTTTTCCGCCACGACAGTTTATTTCAAATTAAGATACTTTAACTATAACAGTAATACAAAAACAATTTAAGTGAAAAATATATGACCCAGACTAGGAATCGAACCCAGGACCTTTAACAGTACGCGCCAATGCTCTACCAAACTACACTCTACCAATGCCATTAGCTTCTCAGCACAGGGCGAAGACTTCTCACTTGACTTTGCTTTATTGCTGCAATTTTTTAGTAACAAATTCAATGCTCCTAGCTTCGATTCCCAGTTTAGGTCGTATATTATTCTCTTGAAATATCATTGTATTTCAATACTTGCTGGTAAAAAACGTATCAGCGTTAAATTTGATAAACTAGAAATTAATATAACAGTAGGCCTAAGTTAAAATTATTTACTGGTATATTTACTCCCTTAAAGTCAAGTTATATACAACCAATTTTAAAAAATTAATCAACAATCCTGTAGTGTAGTTCGTAGTTATAGTATAATATATGAAGTTTAATTTATTAGAAGGTAGCAAACCAATGGATGTTTTATTCTAACGGATGTTTTATCAATAATTTCTTCTATACTTTATTCTAAAGTATTAAAATATATCAGATCGGCTTAATATCTTTGGTTCTAACTTTGAGAAATGTAACAAACAATATTCCCCAGGAATCAACCTCCTATATCTAAAGACTATGTCATATATTGACCTCCTATGTCAAAATTAGGTACCATAAACAGGATTCCGAAAATTAATCAAATGTTATTTGTTTTGTTTTGCTATGTCATATAGAAGTATGAAAAAAATATATAAAATAACCTTACAGAGGTTGGCTATTTCGGATTCGTTATAAAAACATTCCTACGGACATAGACCGCTTTCCGAGTATTTCAACATTTTTGTGCTTTCATCATACTCTTTTTTTTCTGATCCAGGAAGGTCTAGCTGAGCAAATTGGCCATTGTCTTCATTTTTTTAAATGTAAAACTCTGGTTTTCACTGTTAATAGGGAAGTAACAGGGGACCATAACCTGGTGATGAAACAAGTTTATTTAATTATTTAATTTTAACTCCATTTAATGCAAAGGCTAAGACGCTGTTAATTTGTTTATTGTTTTCAAAGAAAAGTTTCAAATTCTTGTGTCGCCCTGTCGTTAAACTTTTAATTAATGAAGCGACCCAAATTGATTCTAATACGACTTTGCCTTTAGAACAACACGTTTTGATGTGTTTATCCGATGAATTTAGCCTTTGAAATGTTTTGCATTTCATAAATATCCTAGATCTCCGTAAATAGAATGTTGTCGCCAAAAACTATTTCAAACACTCAGCATAAGTTCCCTTATGACCGTATGTTAGGTCACACGGCCACGTTCTATATCCATTGTTCCTTATCCTAAGTTTTCCACTGAGACCATCTCCCATATCTGTATGTTAAGTGGGCGCAGAAGACTTCTTTATCGCACAAAAGATAGTTTAGGCCGAGAATAGACTAATGAGAAACAATTTGGAAAGTGTTTTAACATTTATTTTGTGATTTTTCATACAAATTTATTTATCATAGCAACCAATATAACAATACATACTTAAAATATCTGAACAGGTCCAAATCAAATGCTCTACATAGTTCTGTTAATGTGTGTATTAAAAACTGCTTATTATTATAAACTAGATATGAAATTCACATTTAATAATCATTTTTGCAAATAATGGAAAGATGTTCTTACATTTAAAGCAAACCGTAGAAAAATTGGCCAGATATATCTCCAGAAATAGGTATTAATAATTGTACCCAAAAACATTTCAAATCTCGCCAAGAGTGCCCTTGGGAAAATTGCCCTTGTTTGTAACCCACGGTCACTTTATAAATATACTGAGACCTCAAGGTTTCTATCTATGTAGGTTGTGTGGGTGCGGAGGAGTTCTTTAGGGAACACATTTAGGCTCTGGTAAATTATATACATAACAGATATTTCAGCTTTCTTTTTTTAATTATTTATTTTTTAAATATTATAATAAGTATAGTGGGTAAAATTGAAACGGAAAAATGCCTCCAATAGAAAGAGAAACATCAAATTTGATAAAAAATGTTAAAAGTTAGCTTACTTGTACAAGTAAATAATTAAGAAACTATTGAATCGCAATATTTCTATTAGGGAAGTTCTTTCTCATAATGCTTTACGTAAGTTATTGATTTACTTTGTGGTGTTCTAAATCGTAATAATTTTCGTCCATACATTATATATCTCGTATTACTCTTTTCTGAGGGCGAATTTAAATCGTTATAATGAATTCTGCAAACAATAGATCTAAATCTGAATTTTTGAAAACAGAGTAGTATTTGTGAGGCGCTATTTATGAAGAACGTAAATATCAACTGACTCAACTATAGCCAATAGGTTGGTTCAAACCCTCACTGAATTATAGATTTCCACACACAGTATCCTTTAAATCCGAATGAGAGCAGGAATAGTTGCACAAAATATTTATTTGTCCTTTTCTTATTCACGAAAATTTTGTATATGCTACTACCGAAAGTGTTAAACATAGTTATGCCAGCAATCTACAATGTGGAAGGATTAAACTTAAATTCCTTTTGGTTCTCTATATTTGGCGGTAAAGGTACGCAAACTTCTGGTTCAATTTTTTTCTATCAGTCAGAGAGGCCTAATTGTCTGCAAGGTTTCCTGATCTGTCCCCTTTATGTTTGTTACCAGGTGACTTAAATTTAATAAAGGCGGAACTAAAATGGTAACGATGTTTGAAAAGAAAAATAAAAAAAAGACAAAGACAAGTTTAATAATTAACAAGGCTCAAGTTTATTGAAAACAGAAAAGAAATTTCGACGGTTCAGACTTTGTCATTTACAACAAAAAACATCCTGACACAAATCATCAGTAAAAAAAAACTTATGATTAACAAGATCATAAATTATAAAAGTTATAAGCCCTTAACTGTAACATATAATAATTTAGATAAAAAAAAAATTAATCAACAGATTCTAAAAATTTATCCCCCCCTTTTAGTTTATATATATATATATATTTATAGTTACAAAAATTTAACAATAAAAAAAAAAGACAATGAGCACAGCTTAATAATTCACAGAATTATAATTAATCAAAAAAAAGATTATACGCCCTTAAAGTAAAAGTATAATAATTAAAAAAAAATTAATCAAGATTTTCAAAAAAAAAAAATTATCCCCCCTTTTTAGTTTAGTTTATAAGATGATAGTTTCCTTTTAAACAGTAACAGAATTTAACAAAATATAAAAGAGCTTGATATTTTAAGTTCAAGAAAGATCATATCTATAGTTAACATGTTTATCACTAAACTAAAGTAACATAATATAATTGGTTTGAAAATTTCTTTAAAAAAAAAAGTGTATTGGCCAATAAATTTATATTTAAAAAAAAAAGGAAAATAATTTAGAATTTTGAAATTTTGTTAATTGACGTCAATTATTTTAATTTAGAAACTAACCTCTTGGAGGTTGTTAGGACCGAAAATTGCATGCAGGCTCCACCCAATAAATTGTTATATAATTTATAAATAATTACAAAAATCTACATCTAGAAAATAGTTTGAAGGAACACATATTTGCCGAAGTAAATTTAGGCACATAAATCATATGAGTTAGTTAAAGTTCAGTAAAGTCAGCTGTAAAAAAAAGGACATCACTTTTATGCACTTGAAAAATCTGAAGTTATGTGATTCAAAAACGTGTTTTGCCAACAGGACGAAACTTGCTAGGATGATTCGCTGGTTTGCGCAATATGAGACAAGAATTTCTCTATTTCTCCTACCAGCATATTGGCTGTGGCAAACAAAAAACACGTTTCTTTTAGCGTCTGTGCAAGATCAGACATGTTGTAGCATTAATGTTCTTTATGGAAGAAAATATCTGGTTATTTGTCAAAATTAAAGTAAATTAATTGCATCACAGAAATTCGTTAAGATTGTAATTAAAAGCTTCTTAGATGATTATAAATTTATTTATATATATAGTTTTGTTTTAAAAGAAAGCTTGTATAAGACTTGTAAGATTCTTCAAAAGTCTATAAAACGAAATTTTCTGATTTAGAAGAAATTTCTCTAATTGTTTTATATTTGACATGTTCAATAGGATATTCTGATCATTTAATGTTCAACATTAGTCTGCACTTATTTCACAAAATTGTTCAAAACTTAAAATGTGCCTTTACAAGGTTTTGTAAATGATGTTTTAAGAAAAGAAAATTTTTATAATCATTCAGTTTCAAAAGAAAATTGAATATTAAATAAAACATGAAATACATATTTTAAAGAATACATGATAATTAACAAATTATTTTAAAAATTAACAAAATATATAATATGACAAAATCTGTAAGGTTGAAGTACCTGGTTAATCCTGTCGCAGTTCGCGTGAGCTTGTACCGAGAAAAATGATGGTTAATTTAACATTTTTGAACTAGGTTATTTAAACTAAAACGCACAAACTGTAAATTAACATGATGTTGTATGAGACTTGTAAGGTTAGAGAGAAAAAAAACTTTTGTTAAATGAGTGATGCAGAATGTAGACCATGTTGTTATCACATCTAGACTGTGGACCGGGTATTAGAGAAGCTAGCTTGACCGGCGAATGGACTTTGTGTTTAGGTATCAGGCGATGCTTGGTTTTGGAGCGGGCCGCCAGGTGCCAGCATCTGTCAAGGGACGGAATTTGGATGTGGAAGAGAGTTAATGAAGTTATATTGCGGAAGTGTTTTTTGAATTTAAATGCTACAGCTCTCCCCCCCCGAAAGACGGAGTTGGGGTGGAGTCAGAAAGGGGGCCAGAAGGGCCTCCCGCAAAAATTTTGAAAAAGGGACAAAGGGCCAGAAGGGCCTCCAAAAGGATTCTAAAGAAGGGGCCAGAAGGGCCTCCTACAAAATTTAGCAACGGGGCACCTGATAGAAACAACGCTTCATAATGCTTTAATAATCACCACTCTAGGGTGTAGCCTCCTTCGGCACTTACTTATTAAATTTTGAAATTTCTATAGCGTCTCAGCTCTTCCCACCTATCATTGGGTCAAGCCCCCGACAGAAAGAGCTGAAGGATGACGCAAAGGTCGACATTGCTGTGCATGAACTGACTTTGTACTCTAAGGTACGTGGGGAAAGGGGTGGAGTGGCACCTCGGGAATACCAAGTGGAGGTGACCACTCCGGGGACTGGGGAGGGAATGTGCATCGCACATTGGACTTACAGGAAAGGTCGGACTCAGACGGGGGGAGTATCCTCTGAGCCGACCTTAACATTTAATTACAAAAATAAATAAAAATAAAAGAAAAACTCCTGAAGCCTTTTTGGGTCAGATCATGCTCAGCGTCGTTATTTTTTTAAATTCCTCTTCTCCCATACGAAGAGAAATTTAAACTATTCACGGCTCTTAACAATTTCCGTGAGAAAAAAGAATTTTGAAGGGTCTAAACAAATAATCCATTTGAAAAATAAACAAAGAAGCAGTATGAAACGTTGGGGAGTCAAAATTGTTTTAGTGCCCAAGGCAGGGCATGTGATGTTTGACTTAGGGTCTTATATGTGTATCATGTGCCCCAAAAAAAAGAATTTAATTTAATCAAAAAAAATTGTGTAAAAAAAAATTTCATCAAAATATTTAAGTGATTATAAAAGTGTAGCAAAAAAAAGGAGTGTGGCAAAAAGACAGTATAAAAAGGTGACCCACAATGTGAGAAAACCTAACTCCGGTTTTCTCAACCCTAATAAAAAAAACTAAATTAGGAAACAAACATGTTGACCTGCTAATAACAAACAACCAAATAATTTAAGAAAGGGCAAACAGGCCAACCATGTTGTCCTACATAAAACTGGGCCCCTATAATTTGGAAAAGAGAAAGAAAATTGTACACAATGATATATTTTTTAAAAAAGGTGTTCAACATTTCAATGAATTATTAAGAAGGTGCCACCATCTGCATCAACCAGTCCACCGCCATTTTGCGCGTTACTCATGATGATAAAATTAAAAAAAAAATAAATAAAAATAATTTTCCTTCAAGATGACAAAAAAAAATTCAAAAGCAAGCTCAGTGTTTTTTAACGGGTCCACTAATCGCAGCAAATCCACTGCCATTTTAACTGTTGCTGATAATAATAGATAAAAAAATAAACCAAGTAATTTAAAAAAAATTTCTTTTAAGATGATGCAAAAAATGAAAGAGCCAGAGAAAGACTCAAGAATTATATGTAGTGTAGTTGTTGTGTATATATGTGTGTGTGTAAGTATGAATTGATGCAGACAAGCGAAAGAAAACTCGAGAAAATTTTGAAGGAAATTTTTGAATTTTTTTGTTTTTTTTTTTTTGTTTTTTAACTATTTTTGGATTTTATTAT
This sequence comes from Aphrophora alni, assembly GCA_963513935.1. NCBI lineage: Eukaryota > Metazoa > Arthropoda > Insecta > Hemiptera > Aphrophoridae > Aphrophora > Aphrophora alni. Next base: position 91,525,784 of record OY740766.1, read on the forward strand.
TTATTTAAATTTTTTTTGGATTCCCGAATGAGCCCGCTGTCTGGATCAAATTCAGTGAATGACTAGTGTGCAGTGTATGTAAATATATATATATATAAAAAAAAAAAAATATTTAAGCAGACAAAATAATAATAAAAAAAAATTTTATCGAAATTGGTTTAGAAGTTTTTGTGTAAGTGTTTATAAAATAAATAAATAATAAAAAAAGAGACTATAGATTTATAGAGATTTAAATATTTAAACTAAATAAAAAAATTTCATCAGCAACAGTTGTGCAGTATTTGAAAAAGCTGCAAAACATAAAAATGAGCCTTGTTTAACAAAGAAAATTTTGAATTTAAATTTAGATAGTTCCAATGCAAAATTTTGAAAATTAACTAGGGTTCCAGAATTTAAAATTAACCACGCTCTGCTACCAAAAACATGTTACCAGGTGACTTAAATTTAATAAAGGCGGAACTAAAATGGTAACGATGTTTGAAAAGAAAAATAAAAAAAAGACAAAGACAAGTTTAATAATTAACAAGGCTCAAGTTTATTGAAAACAGAAAAGAAATTTCGACGGTTCAGACTTTGTCATTTACAACAAAAAACATCCTGACACAAATCATCAGTAAAAAAAAACTTATGATTAACAAGATCATAAATTATAAAAGTTATAAGCCCTTAACTGTAACATATAATAATTTAGATAAAAAAAAAATTAATCAACAGATTCTAAAAATTTATCCCCCCCTTTTAGTTTATATATATATATATATTTATAGTTACAAAAATTTAACAATAAAAAAAAAAGACAATGAGCACAGCTTAATAATTCACAGAATTATAATTAATCAAAAAAAAGATTATACGCCCTTAAAGTAAAAGTATAATAATTAAAAAAAAATTAATCAAGATTTTCAAAAAAAAAAATTATCCCCCCTTTTTAGTTTAGTTTATAAGATGATAGTTTCCTTTTAAACAGTAACAGAATTTAACAAAATATAAAAGAGCTTGATATTTTAAGTTCAAGAAAGATCATATCTATAGTTAACATGTTTATCACTAAACTAAAGTAACATAATATAATTGGTTTGAAAATTTCTTTAAAAAAAAAAAGTGTATTGGCCAATAAATTTATATTTAAAAAAAAAAGGAAAATAATTTAGAATTTTGAAATTTTGTTAATTGACGTCAATTATTTTAATTTAGAAACTAACCTCTTGGAGGTTGTTAGGACCGAAAATTGCATGCAGGCTCCACCCAATAAATTGTTATATAATTTATAAATAATTACAAAAATCTACATCTAGAAAATAGTTTGAAGGAACACATATTTGCCGAAGTAAATTTAGGCACATAAATCATATGAGTTAGTTAAAGTTCAGTAAAGTCAGCTGTAAAAAAAAGGACATCACTTTTATGCACTTGAAAAATCTGAAGTTATGTGATTCAAAAACGTGTTTTGCCAACAGGACGAAACTTGCTAGGATGATTCGCTGGTTTGCGCAATATGAGACAAGAATTTCTCTATTTCTCCTACCAGCATATTGGCTGTGGCAAACAAAAAACACGTTTCTTTTAGCGTCTGTGCAAGATCAGACATGTTGTAGCATTAATGTTCTTTATGGAAGAAAATATCTGGTTATTTGTCAAAATTAAAGTAAATTAATTGCATCACAGAAATTCGTTAAGATTGTAATTAAAAGCTTCTTAGATGATTATAAATTTATTTATATATATAGTTTTGTTTTAAAAGAAAGCTTGTATAAGACTTGTAAGATTCTTCAAAAGTCTATAAAACGAAATTTTCTGATTTAGAAGAAATTTCTCTAATTGTTTTATATTTGACATGTTCAATAGGATATTCTGATCATTTAATGTTCAACATTAGTCTGCACTTATTTCACAAAATTGTTCAAAACTTAAAATGTGCCTTTACAAGGTTTTGTAAATGATGTTTTAAGAAAAGAAAATTTTTATAATCATTCAGTTTCAAAAGAAAATTGAATATTAAATAAAACATGAAATACATATTTTAAAGAATACATGATAATTAACAAATTATTTTAAAAATTAACAAAATATATAATATGACAAAATCTGTAAGGTTGAAGTACCTGGTTAATCCTGTCGCAGTTCGCGTGAGCTTGTACCGAGAAAAATGATGGTTAATTTAACATTTTTGAACTAGGTTATTTAAACTAAAACGCACAAACTGTAAATTAACATGATGTTGTATGAGACTTGTAAGGTTAGAGAGAAAAAAAACTTTTGTTAAATGAGTGATGCAGAATGTAGACCATGTTGTTATCACATCTAGACTGTGGACCGGGTATTAGAGAAGCTAGCTTGACCGGCGAATGGACTTTGTGTTTAGGTATCAGGCGATGCTTGGTTTTGGAGCGGGCCGCCAGGTGCCAGCATCTGTCAAGGGACGGAATTTGGATGTGGAAGAGAGTTAATGAAGTTATATTGCGGAAGTGTTTTTTGAATTTAAATGCTACATGTTTTTGGGAATTAATTAAAAAAACAAAGTTTATAAAACTTGTCAAATGATATCAATGAAACTGCGAATTAATTACAAGAATTATTACACCAATCAATCCTTCCTTATATGGTACCAAATGTGATAAATGGCTCCTTACAATCACCTGCAAAACAATATAATCTTAAATAAAATGTCTAATTTTAAATGTTACAAATCGGGGCAGGGGTTGTTATAAGTATATATATATATATATATATATATATATATATATATATATATATATATATATATATATATATATATTGAAATTCTTTTATGTATTTTGACAATAGTTTAAGAAAACACAAATATCATTTAGTTTCGTGTTTCTATCTAAATAAAACCATGAGATTTTAAGCCGTCCTGATATGCTTTTATTACAACTTCCATTAAATTAGCTCAGTCTAAAATGTGTTTCCGTGATCTCTATCGTCTCATAGTTTTATTGGATCTATCACGTAAATCAATACCGACCTTGAGAATACGTTCGCAAATTATTTATTTTTAATTACACAAGGTAGCTGTGACAACTTGAAGTTGAGAGTAAAACTTGATCAATTATGTATAACAATATTTTACAACAAATAATTAATTAAGTAAACTTCATAGTTTTTATGAAACAAATTGTCAATCATTTCTAAAAGGGAAACTAAAGAGATGGTATTTATATTAAATGAGAGATGTAAATTATAATATTTGTCATTAGAAAAAAGAAAACGTCACGTTTTAAAACAATTTTTAATACTAAATGATTCATATTTTGTTATGTTTTAAAAATAAGAAATATAGAAACAAAGGCGTTGTTCTTCGTAGGTCACACTGTATAATATTAGTAAAACTCAGATGTTTCTTACATAAATATCAATGGTATTGACAAATCAGTTAAATGTATATTAATTATTATATATTTTTATTCGGAACTTTAGCTATGAAATATGTTCAGTTTTCCAGTCTTCTTCGAGTCAAATAGTGTAACCATGGAATGAAATGTTAAAATTAGTTAACATTTTTTCAGCCTCATACGTTCTTGGGAAAGTAAATCCAAATAATTTAAACCTACATTCTCTAAAATCTGTGATTTTTTAACAAATTACTACAAATCCCACCATACTTCTACCGTATGATAAACGTAAAATGTACAAGTTTTTATGAAAACCATTTCTTAAGATAACCGGAATTTCAAATAGGGAGACAAAGTAATCTCTAGTTTTGGACTATTTTTTACCTCAAATTCTTTTAATAATACATACCTACCATTAGTAGTTCCATTTAAATTTTTTTTTTAGTTCAATAAAAAAATTCATTTTGCGATTTAGGAGAAATCTCAGACATATATTTCATTATTCATGTATCATATAGTTTTCAAAATATAAAATTTTCATATATTTAGTCATTTTAATTATGCCCTTCTAGTTTGAGTTTTATCCATAAATGTTGGTATTTTTATGCAATTTGTTTGCATTACGTTACAAAAATTCACCTTATTAACTCTTAACTTTGCCTGTACAAATTAAGGCTCAAATTTGTTTTATGATTGCTTATCGTATGTATTCTGCAGGAAAACATGATAAAAAAGTTTCGAAGACACATTTTACCCCGTTTTATTGCTAAGGCGATTTTTCCCTCATTGCAACTTTGAATGGTTATAACATAAAAACAAAGTCATTTATCTTAAAAAGTCATTAACCATCGTTTTTCTTGTAAAAATGTGCATGAATATCGTGTATCTCATATTTAAAAATTAAAGTTTTATTCAATAAGGCGGGTACAAGATTGGCGGATCCAAGGTGGGGAAAATTACAAATAGTATATTTTTAAACTACATAGATTTACATTTGTATTTGCCTCCAAGTAACTTATAGTTATGTACATATCATTTTTATAACCCTGTACAACCAACCAATTAATGTTTTCAATCTTTTACCATATAAGCCTACTATGTACACCGAAAATTATATTTATCATTCAAAAAAACTACTTTTGCGACTCAGTGGGCCTCAAATTGAATATTTGCATTAAGAGATTTTATTTTTTTAAATTTGGTCGACCTGTTTTAAAAACTTTTTAATTATTTTTTTTAATGTAATGTAGGTACCTAAGAGTTTTGTTTATCTAGTGTTTGTAAAATACTCATTTTATCATCTAATATAAACTTTTTTACATTAAATAAAGACTGTATTGAGCATTATTTATTGCAATTAAACATAAAGATGGATGTATAGAAATGTATTGAAAAATGGTTTACATGAGATCATCTCAAAAAACCAACTAATGACAATATCAATCTATATCATAATGTAATTATTAGATAGTGATGGTGTTAATAGAAATTGATATTAATAAAATAACTTCAACTTTATAAGTGTGATTTAATTTTTGTTACATAGTTATTTCTTTTACGTGTATAGTTTCTTTTTCGTTGTTTAAATACGACCATCAACCAATTATTTCTATATGCATATTATTTATATAAAATATTTAAGTAACAACTAATATTACCGGTATTTTTTACAAAATCTTAGAATGTAATTTTTCTATTTACTAAACGTTATTTAATATTTAGATGGTGAAAATTACAATAAAACTAAATAATAATATTGAAAAAAATTCTGTATTTAAGGGAGAAAATGTGAAGTTTTTAGAATTTACTTGTAATATATGGTTGTACATTGAAGTGTTCTGGTGGGGGAAAAAAAAACATGGACTTGAAGACGTAGGACAGGAAAATATGAGAGGTAAAACAGCAAGATAAGCAAGAATTGATATGGTAAATACAGAATTGATGTGTAAATACAATCACACCAATGTCCCATTATTTTGAATATCTGTGTTTAGAAATATTTCAAAAAAACAGAATGTCTGCTTGTACATAAGGGATACATGAGATTAGTTTTCTCACTGCTTGATGACTATTGTTATTAATCAGCTCAGAAATACGAGTATGTCGACTGATAAAGCAAATATTCTTTATATTTTGTTAAATATTAAAACATATTTCATGTTCAAAATGTGTCGTCATAACTTATGATATAATTACATATTGAAGAAAGTATAATAATGTCGTTATAGATTTTCGATGGTGTTTTGTATTAACAACAATAAATGATAACTCCAAGTTTAAAATAATTTATTTGAACTGATATACACAAATAGATTTACAGATCAACTTTAAAACAAGAACATAATTAATCGAATTATGTGACGAGATTAAAGGAATTTTATCCAATCAATTTGAACATATTAAAAGGAATTGCATGATTATAAGGATTAATACAAAAGAATTCTTTTAATTTAAAATAAATTAATAAAAATAATAAAATTAATTAAAATATTTTTTCCATATTTATTATATAAAACTTCATTTTCTTTCTATATAATTATACATCATTACTATAAATAAGTCCCTTAGCGGTCTTCTTATAATGAGTACTGTCATAACAATCCCAAGGGAAACTAGTTATATCTACTCCTTTTTTTCACGTAGTGTTGGGTTATATCCCTTTCTCTTATCTTTCCTCTCAGGTCTGTCTTCGTCAACTATTGTCTTCTTCCAACTCTGAAACTCCTAGAGTATTTGAGAGCTAATGAACTTTTCTTTATTATTTTATAAGGCTGTCATGACTGAAAGGTTTTTCATTGTTAAGCAAGAAGAAAAATAAAAACTAATAATAAATAAAACTATCAACAAAAAATCGTAACACATATTGTTAAAACAATATTTTTAAAGTAGATCGTAATATAAATTTCATATCATAAACATTATCTTTTTTTTTTCAAACGTTAAATTTTTTTTTTAAATTTAATTTCACCAGTAAAACATTGACAGATTAAATCATTTCCATTAAAAACACACATTTATTTTCATAATCTGTATTTTACTGAAAAACATTTACTAAATTAAAAATATTTCTACCTTCTACCTTACTAACGTGTTACGACTTATCTAGTATTATTTATCATTTTACATCGTCTTTCTGGATGAATTTGTTCCTTATATTTAAAGCAAAAAATAAATACCTTGTTATTAAACAAAATAGGTTTTTGTTTGTTTGCCACATAGTATATTACTGAGTAGGTTAAAAATAATTATTGTTTACTTAACCGATAATTTGGCAATGACGTTTTTTTTTTTTTTTTAATTTATACTGAAAGAATACCCGTATTAGCTGTTGAAAATTTTTAATACTAAAAATTTATTACAAATATGTAAAGTGGAAACTTAAATACAATTTTACTTCCAAATCCTTGTTTCAATTAGGCTAATAACGTACATTTTATTTACAGTACAACTTCATTTTATAAATATAAATATTTTCAAACAGTTGTTTCATATGTTTATTATTGAATAGTTCGTACATAATTACATATTGATATGTACATAATAACATAGGTTTATTATTGAATAGTTTGGTACATAACTACTAAGTTAGACTTAATTAGAATGATATTTAATGACTTATCATTCTGTTAAATTTAGGTTTATATTTATTAACGTTTTTTAAGGTTGTATGATATCTGTATTGAGGGATGTGATCTATACTAATGAACAAACATTGTGATTTAACTATTAACTACAAACATGTGAGTGAGTACAGGAAAGAGCAACAAGGTAATTCATCCTTCAATTGTTTACACCTAGTGGGAAATTACTAATTTACTAAACGAAGTTGACCTTTAACATGCTCTTATTTCTTACTATGTAAACTTTGACTTTTGACCTAAATAAACTATTATTTTTCTGTATTCTGTTCTAGGATATAATAAATGATTAAACACTGTTGGTGTAGGTATAAACGAAATGTGTGTATGCAAGTAATGTGTGCATTTAATACATGGTTGTAATAGCTGGGTTTTAAGAACAAGTATTGCTTTTACTATTAAATTTACAGAGCTTTATATTATGTTTAAAAAAAATGGTTGTAAACTCTCTCGGGGCCATGGCATAATAGTTGACTCATTCTAAACATACTCGACGTTTACACATACACACCAGTGGAAAGATTTTACCAATGAAATGATATAAGATATTGCAAAAATAAGAGTAACGGTGTTTTTTTTTCAGTTGTTTAAGTGTCCGCCTACAAAGTTCATAAGTATTAAAATAATAATATTTACAGTTACGTAAAACTTACAGTTTTTTTTGTGTGTGTTCTTTACTTCAAACAAGAAAAACTTACTTTATTCAGTAGAAACATTGTTATAATAGGCTAGGTACAGTTAAATTACGAAGAGCTTATTTCATTTGGAGTTAAATAAATCCATTATATTTAAAAAGCAATAATAGATATTAGAATAAAAACTAATAATTATTTAATTTCAAAAAAATAATAAACTACGTTTTTAAATCGGACTAAAGAGTATAAAATGATTTCTCGTAGACCAATACAGATTTGTAACCCCATACAGATTCCTAACATCATACAGATTTCTTCTGAAAATTGGCGATTGTGAATATTTAATAGCTATGAAATTATTTGTAAGCTGTAAAACGAATAACGTGGGGCACATGAAATTGATAATTAAAGATTATCTCCATCTATTGATTTAGGAAGTATTTGACCTCCATTAGAATTTTGAGAGTTTTCTCAAGGACATCAACAGCTGCTCTCTACACTCCTTACTACTATCTATTGCATATGCCTCACGTTTTCGATTTAAATCTTACAAGTATTTTTATACTATTAAAATTTTCAATCACAATCATTATTAATTTATATCTATTACAATCACAATTTTTCAGAACATTTTTATGGTGTTAGGAATCTGAATAGGATAATCAATCTGTATTAGTCTACGAGAAATTATTTTATACATTTTAGGCTATTTTAAAAACGTCGTTATTTTCTCCTTTTTAGACTTGCGTGTGTTAGTGCAATTTTTCAAACAATTTTACACTTCTTGTTGAAGACAATTTTTATGAGGCTAAGAGAAATTATAGTATCTTTTTAGTCTGTTTTAAAAACCTGTTTTAAAATTAAATTTATAAATAATTATTTTCTGTTTTTATGTCTTGTGTGTATGAAATTTTGCAATCGAGTTTAAACATCTAGATGAGATAAGGAAATCTCCAAAAAACCATAATGTTGATGCCACGGAATGGTTCCTTTTCCATCTTTTTCAGTTGTCGCAATCTAGAATTGATTGTACAAAACGTTTCGTATGGAACCAAGAAAATCTCATCGCTGAACAGGAATTCGATGTCCTTCAACAGATTTCGCAAGACCTTCTAATAGTTAGCAGCGAGTGGTCCCTCATTTCCATCCTTCTCAAATGTAATTTAAATAATGTGTGTACCGTTTTCCACCAACAATTCGTGTCGTTATACATTGGTCAGTCGGTTTCAAAATTTGTACCGAACAGACAAACAGACAAGAAAACCATTTAATAAAAACGTGTTAAAAAGTATGTTTTAATAATTTAAAAATATAATCATCTATAAAAGGAGGGAACGTGATTTAAGTAAAGGAGTCATAAAGTATTTTCATACATCAATGAATGATGCAACCTATTTATATGTTTATGTTATATCTGTTGAATAAGTTGTTACAGTATAAACAGTCTCATTATTTTAATGAACCACTTGTCTAACGTAAGCAGTTGGGCCGACGTAATGAAGTACAGAGGAGGCAGATTGAAGTACTCTTCATAATATTCTTGTGATTCCTATTTGTCCTCGTCTTTACCTTTGGGCTCACTTTAGTGAGTAAGGATTGGCAATCCCGAGGATATCTAGCTGGATCTACATTTTTTGCATGTAGTGTTTAGTTATATGTCTGTATTTAATCTTTCCTATCTGGTCTACCTTGACCACATCTTGTTTTTCCGGCCTTAAAGTTATTCGAGGGGAAAAATTAACATTTTGATGTATAATGGAGTATAAAGCAGTGGGAATAAGAGTGATGTAAAATAGTAATTACACATAGAACTTGACACAGAAATACTACCCTTAGCAAGACATTTAATTATCAAGAATTTAATTTCATTTAAAGAAGTATTTAGATATTAAAATTTGAAAACGTAAAATAAGTCGTCAGCCATATAATATTCAGCTTGCCGGAACATGAAATCAATTTAGGTGATGAAAGGAGAATGAAGAAGACATGATTTGATAAAAAATGATAATTTTGTCTACATCTTTTATTCTTGGTACGATTAAAATTCTATTGAATATGTCAGTCTATTTACCAAATACTAACATTTGAAATGAAAATCAAACAGACATATAATCTAAACGTTTGTGAACATAGATAATTGAACTTCAAACTTCCATTGACGACATAAATCAATTAACGAATGTCAAAAATACCTTCCTAAGATTTAACAATGCTCTACCATGGTTTTACAACTGTGATAAATTATTACTTTATCTATTATTTAGAAAATTTCTTGTAGTCTCGGTGATTTGGTAAGATTGTATGGTGACACTTAAAACTAAGTTAAATTTAACTGTTATATTCACTCAAGTGTTGAAATCACTATAGGTCGTGACTTGATCAATTACAATACTATAATTAGACACAGAAAGCAGCTTACATCCTATTTATTAGTAGTCTATACTGATTATCTCTATAAGAAAAAATAAAACAATAATAACCTTGTAAATCTCGTGCTGTTTTATTCGGAAATCGTAAATTTCATTTGCAATGAATGGTTTTAGTTTTAGTTGGTTACTTCGCCTATTTATTATTCATAGCTGTTGCCAAAATAGAAATATAGTTTTCCATGACATAAAATCGTCTATGGTCCATTTAAACTTTTACCAAAATTGCAAACTTGAATATTACAACGAAATATTTATCAATGCTGTTTTGTTGTAAACTATAATTATGTTTTGAGTGTGGCATGTACGTTAAGTTCGTAACTGTCAAACAATAAATAACACTTATGCAAGTCTCTGTAGAAGTTTGCTGGATAAAATACGACAAATTCAATATATTCATTAGGAAATTCACTATCCTTTATTTCTGTTCGTAGTGTTATATTTTGAAACAAATTAATCTGTATTGCAATTAACTTTTTTTTAAAAAAGCTGAACTATGAAACTCTTTCTTTTCTTAATGACATTTTATTTTATAATGATTTATCTTGATTTTACTAACACAAACATTATCGTATTGTAAACACCCTCCCGCCTCCCTTCCTATCACATAACAGTCAACAACATTCTTGTTCCACACTTTGCAAGATTTCCCCCGGATGTTGTTCATCATCGCCTTAACATAAATTCATTAAATTAAAAATTATATAAAAAATCATATAATATATCATATGTTACACCCACTGGGGGCTAATTTTCAACGAAAATCTAAAACAATAACCAAACCTTTTGAAGTGCTTTTATACAAAATTAGTTCAATTCTTTGGTATGTGTACTTGATTAATACAAGAGATAAAATGTAGACTTTAACCTTGTCAACTATACCGATATATATTCCCGCCAATTTACAGAAACTATCACCTTACAAACTTAAAGACGAATATCATGACAGTTTAGTTAGAAACGCTTTCATCATGACGCCATAAGTTAAAATAATAATAATAATAATATTACTAAGGAACAATAAAATCAAAGTTATCTGTTAAAAGTAAATAAGGTAATTCTGTTTTTAATTTTTTTAAGGTAATATTAATTTCAAAAATATTAATCTTTTATTGCAGTATATAGGATAATAAAATATAATATTTTTGTATTAATCAGTCACCCGATTGGATCTTTACAGTACAAAGATGATATTTACAAATAATATGTTAAACTCATATACATTATTTACTGAACATACATTTTGTTAATAAATTCAACTTAATTAAAACGAGTTCTTCATTGTTAAGTTAAATAAGTAGGATATATGGTAATACTTGGATGTATTTATTTAACGATATTTTTTTTATATTCATGCAGTATATAACACCTTCCCTATTTGTAAATAGATACGGATTAGCAGTGTACACTAACAAATTATTATGTAATATTTTTTATAAATGAATGGTAATTGTTAATACTGTCTAATGATTAATATATTGACTTTGATACTAAATAACTACACTGGAATATGACTTTTCAAATAACCTACCACAGATCCCAAAAAAAGTTATAATCAGCACCCCTAATTTAACCTCCTCTTAAATATACATTTAAAAAGATTTATCAATAATCTATCAATTCCGTCACATAGAGTATCACACGTAACTTGCTAATTTAAAGTAAAGAAAGCCATAAGCGCGGATAAAAGTCCTACTTTATGTTTTAAGATCAACATCAGTTGTACACAAATTCGATATGATTACGGCTTGATATAAAGGTTGATATTTAATTTTTACCCTTTTTAATATTGTTACAACATCCCATAAATATATTTTAAATAATGTTTACAAATTATGTAAAATTAAAATCTACTCTTAATTTAAATTATAAAATCGGTTTCCAATACACTGGCTCGGTTTTAAAAACTTCGTTAAGTGTCTTGTTTATTGATAGTTTGTTTATTTTAATTTTGTTTTGTTTGATTTTCTTTCTTACTGTCATTCGTTACTTAATATCCGTTTAACGATTGGATACGAACAGAAAGTTCCAACAACATAGGACAGAAATGAGTCACCCATACCTTTCTTCTAATAACCATAATACTTTTTGTTATTATAAATTTAAGAATAATATATGTTTCAATAAAAAAAAAAAGAAAGAAAAGAAAAATCACGATTGAATAAATTAAACCTTTTTTAGGTGTTCAGATTTATGATATTTGGCTATAATATTATTTTTATAACATTTTATGTCACAAATAGATATGTAAGACATGTCTCTGTACAAGAATCACGTACAGAGGAATTCCAAGCGCCTCATTCATTGGAAACGTACATGTTTAACTTCTGTACATGTTTAACTAAGTCTATGTAATAATAGAAGCATAATGCGTTGCAATGATACTCGTTTCAGTGCGGTTACGTCTTTAACTTATGTAGTTTTGATTTGACGTTACAATAGTTAACGTTTTGTTTCTCTCGCAAGAAATATTTCAGAAAACACTAATAAAATACAGTGTTTTATGTTGTAATAAAAACAACGGTGTAACAGTAATAATATGCTAAGGTTTTAATTTAGCTGTGTAAGTTGACAGAACATGTTCCTAGCTTCACAACTCATTATAAGTAATGGAGCTACTTATTACTTAGTACAGAGTAGCTCGTTAAGGTAATTTGCAAAGCAGCGCCAAAGAAAAACTCATAGAAAGACTTTAGCACATTATAACCTATTGCAATAATTATTGTTATTTTTTCGTTTTCTTAAAAATGTTGTTCTTTTTTTTTTTTTTTTTTTTTTTGTTTGTTTTTTTTTGTTTGTTTTTTTTATTTTTAAATATCGGTATAAATCCATATTTTGACAAAATACTTAAATTACAAAAGAATAAAATGCAAAAAAATCAACGATTTTTCTTCATGAGATAATTAATTATTGTTTGAATGTTGACGATAAGGTAAGAAGTAATGTGATGTTACTGATTCTATTTTTCTTTTATTCAAGTGATTCCAATATTTAAGAGATTTATAAGTCCTTTAAATTTGCGATACGTAATATTTAAGATATTAAGCTTATTGTAATAAACACTAGCTGAAGGTTACATTATTACCTGTAGCACGTCTACACCAATATCTCATTAATTTCCAAAGTTATAAATTTGTATATATAAAAAAAAAGAAATAATAATAATAAAATTCAACCATTATTTAGGACGATGCTTTTGCAAGCATATATTCTAAGGACTTTTGTTTATTAATTTTTATGTAAGAAATTCATTTACAAATTATCTCCTTGTATCGTTTGTTGGATTAAACGTAAAAATTTGATGTAGGTGTCAACTTAAAAATCCTTGTATATAAGTTATATCCTGTAGATAATAATGACAGTCATTTCAAATTATGACTGAGAATTTATTTATTTATTTTTTTAACTTATGTCACAAAGGAAAGTAGGTGTTTTAATTATTAACATCGTCCATGTTGGGTTTTTGAGGGTTATAGATTTTTCAGCACATGAATATACTGCTCGATTATTTTATAAACGGTATTTGTCTATTTGTCTGTAAGTTGTATTTTGACGCATTGACCTAGTAACAATGATTCAAAATGTTCTTTTTTAAGAAAATATATTGTTTAATGTTTACTGTAGAGAACACGTAAAATACCGACAAATCAAAAATAATATAATAATGTTTGTATTTCCAATATTTAGAAAATACAAGGTAAGAAATTCCCAGAAAAATTTCATCTTCATTCATTACTTTTGTGTCAATTATTTGCTCACTGTTTGATCGCAGGTTATATATAGTGTTCACGCCACTTGCATTACATTTTTGAAATATCTGACTATGACTTTGAAGTTAACGTAAGTAAACATGTCACCTTGACCAACCTAAATAAAATAGCTGCCATTATACAGAGACTAATAACAAAACATTAAAAGAAGCTTGTAAATACTTAAAACCAACGCACGTATATTTCCGTCCGACTTGGCACTTTGCTGAATAACAAGTTGCGCAATGTAATTTTTAATATTTGTATGTATATATCTTTATGTATATATGTATGTGTCTTTATTGAATGTGTGTTAATAAATATAGCATTGGTAAATCTTCAAACTTCTATATATAAGCTCGCCATTTAAATGCAAAATAGGATGTTTTTTAAAACTAATCTTGAAGATAGATCTGCCAAATAGTAAACATGGAATACATTAATTAAGAAAACGTAGCAACAAATAACTAAGAGAGGTGGAATTCTGATAGAGGTTGATGCATATAATCCTGGAAAATAACAATTTTAAATTAAATATTCTGTAAGTCCCTACGTTTTAGTTTAAATGAAAATAGTTTTCGAAACCATTATCATCATATAAAGATACCAGTTAGTGTTTTGGTATGCACGGTTACTACATCCACATAGCAACAATATAGAAAAGCCTTTAATACTATATATATATATATATATATATATATATATATATACTAATGACTTTTATGAGAATAAATTATTTTACATCAATCGTTTAAAAGTTTTGTTTACGTGTTTGCGTGTTTTTTTGTGTGTGATCATAAAAATAAACTGAAAGGAAACATTTAGTTATGTTCTTATGACAAATTCATTGTACCGGTATCCTTTTTTATCAGGAGCAAGAGAAACCGGAATAATCATGATAGAAGGGTATCGAGTTAATTTACCGTAATTAAAAAAGTAAACAAATTAATTGCAACCTCAGATTGTATATAAACTTTTTGCTATTTGCTATTTTCTATTTGCTACAATAGAATTTCCATTCTAGTAACCAATTTGTTCCATGTTGTTAATAATGTTACGCAACTGATAACAGAATGAGTGATTGGTGTCTTCGCCTATCTTGGCATTTAGAGTTGTTAAGAGTCTTAACTTTTTTTTGTACAGGTAAAGAAACACTTTAGCTAAATTTTAACCATATTTATTTATAGCGATTAAAATATAAAAAAGAGCGTTTTCAATTCAGGGTAACTAATGTTAATAATTGTTTACAATGTTATTATCATGATTTTTATTACAATTGATATCATTATCGTACCATTGTTTATATCTGCTTAAAAAATCAATAGTTCCTTACTTACCACTTTAAAGTGTCAATGTTTTTATTCGTGATCATCAAAATATAGAAAATAAATATCGTCATTATTTTAAAATAATTTATTACGGTATCACATAAATTTATAAAGATTCTAACTGGGTATTACAAACTAATTACAATTTTAATTGAAAATAAGTTTAATATTAATAAAGAGAAAATCAAGATGTATGAATGTGTAGATGCAAAAATGTCTTTCTAATTAAAACAAATCTAAAAATTAAAAATATTTTGCTTCTTATATTTATGTAAACTATCAATGTATGTATTTTGTCTTTTACCATCTCCTACATAATAAATATTATGTGGGTTGTATTTAGATATATTTTTATCATTATGTTATTTGGAGTTCCAAAATAAGTGTTGATTCGAGCATTATAACATTTATTTTGTTTATTGCGTAACTAATTTGATTTTTCCCTCTATTTTTTGTTAGTAATTGCATTAAAAATATATTTTTATTAATTTTTGCCACCGACTATAATTTGTGCCCGTTAGACTAATGAAGTCGGGAGGGAAGAGAGAAGGCAATACACGAAGAACGCAATGCCACCAATCTAAGTCAGACTTGATAAAATGTGTAGTTTCACAATACGAGATCTTTGCAGTTCCCTTCATTATATTCGTCATCCAGCAAACGTCGAAAACGTTACATCCAGTCGGAAGTTAAAACGACCATTCAAATATCTCAATCCTTTCCCCACCTAAAAATTATAATTTCACCAATTTTTATAACTAAAAAGTTACATTAAACAAATTTTGCATTAATTTTTTTCAATTTTTTAGTCTAGAATATTATGAAACAATAGCAACAGTAATGTTGGCAAACATCATACTCTGCGCCATATTAGTATCCTTTTAAAACGCATACGAAATTTATCTTTCAACTTAAAATAACAAGGAACCTATAGTTGGAAATCAAATATCAATAACCTACTAATTTTAGTTACAAATTACGAAAATATCGCCAACCTAAAGTTCCATAATAAGCGCCAGAAAAATTTATACCAAGAGATTTATTAATATCTAGTGATATGTAATAATAAATATAGGCAATAAATAAATAGACAAATTTAAATGATCCAAGTTGAAGATTCGTTTTCAAGTTGTTACTTTATAAAGTCTCATTACTTTGTATGACGTAGGAAGCTACACTGACTGTAACGAAGGACAGAGAGACGCGTTGATTGAAGTGAAGTTCCCGTCAAGATATCCTTGTGGTAAATGTATGTTTATCTCTTATTGTGGGCTTTAGTAAAGGTTTGTTGCTGTCAAATTGGTAACAGATTAATTTATTTTCTCAATGGATTAGTACTTACTTCCGGTCATTTGAACATAAATTTCAAAAATCTATTTTTATAAACGCTTTGGACAACTTTCGATATATACCATGCCCATCCCGGCCACCGTGGTTAATTTACACTTACAACAAGTTTCCATTCAACCATTTCAATAGAAATAGTGCCAATATCTTTCACTTGTTCACGTCAAGGGCACGTATTTAGTCTCTATAAGTCGGACTTTGTATTGCTAGGTACACATGTTCGGTGCGGTTGCAGGCGTTAGATTTTCCCTTGAGTGCACTTACTCTTTTGTCTTCATTAGTCCGAAGTGCTTAAAGAAAGACCTTACGAAGACAAGTTAGATATGTTTACTAATTTAACATATCTGTTTTATGTTATATTTATAATGTAGTTATTTTAATACAACTTAAGATTCATATCAGTAAACTATTAAATAATGTGTTCAAAATAATATTCTAATTTAGTTTTCTATTCATATTACATTAACACTTTGTCATACATTTTGTAGCTATCCTATTCATATATAACACAATAATTGACAAATTCAAATGAGAAAAATTTGTGCATATATTTAATCTTTTATTATAAATATGACAAACAATTGAATGAATGTTACTTATACGATGTTAAGAAATAATTGTAAATAATCTGATAAATATTTATTTAGCCATTGAATTCTGTTACAAAGGTTACGGTTTATCAAAACAAATGGTTTCACCCATTTCATGCATTATGAATGCTGTCTTGTTATCGTGACAAATTAGATCGTTAACGAGAAGGCTGTCTTTTGACGAATGAAATAAACAGACATTGTGGAAAATCCCAAGTAAAATTATACTTCATATTATAGATGCTTACTCCGTTATTATTTGATTTTTTACAAAACAATTTACATATATTATTAAACAAAAAGATAATTAGCATTTGGAAGTTCTTATCCATGCAGACATATAGCCGTTGGCATAAATATAGTTACGCATCACAAGTCATATCTAGCGTTGTAACGTAAATATACAAAACTATACTCGTTATAATGATAATAAACGATACAATAATTAGTTGAATTAGCATTGAACAATTACAACACTAAAGTAGTAGTAAAGAACAATAGTAAAGTAGTAGTAATTTGAATTTATAAAATTTGTATTTGAAATTTTAAAATTAAAAATTAGTAGAGATTCATTAAGAGTTAAGTAAAAGTTGAATTACATTAAATATGTAAAAGTTGAATTTAATTACCAGTTCATCCTATGGATAGCTTTTAATTTTCCTAGTGCACATGTTATAAACCTTCTGAATAATAGCCTATCTAAAAAATTCAATTTAGAGTTATATGAATTACTATTAGTAGCAGAGACTTCCGAATTTCAAGCAGTTTTATTATTTCATGTATACACATAAAAACTAATATTAATAATCTAAGACCAATTCAATATCTTATTAATCGTAACGCCTAATTTTTTTTTGAAACTACATTTGTAATTTGATCACAAAAACAATTTATATTTTATAACAACTATGCCCTTAGATGGAACTGAACTACAGACTGTATTGGTACTTATAGTTGTATAAGGCATATCTTCCGGTGCAGGGAGTTTTGTTTTATACAAATTAGGTTTTCAACCATTAACTGTAAATCTATATTTATGGGTGATATATTAATAGAAATAGAGTTTGTTTTGAAGCGATTTCAGTTAACAAAATCTCATCGTACACTCAAGAAAAGATTGTTACGTTATGTTTCACTAGAGATTTTATGATCAACCATCTTCTAAATGGGTGAAAGAAACCCAAAGTTATTTGGATATTTAACCAAAATGTTTCCACATACTTGTATACATACATTCTCAGCTCTGAAGCTCATGCAGAAACGAAGCCTCCAATTATCACCTCTCAACTAGGCTTGATCTATTGCAATTCTCAACCATTGGATGAATATTAGATAAGCGAAACACTCTCGCCAGTATTGAAATTTCTCTTTTTGGGGTCTATATCTGTTTTACCTTCCACTTTAAATTTATTACAAACCTATAATCGCGGCTTGGACTTAAGGCAAACTTTGATTATCTTGCAAACTGATATCATTTCCGATTATCTCCATGACAACATGTGATTAGTGATTACCCCAAAAGACTCACTACATCTCTCACCATCCCTAATAATTAGTTTGAAACAAATTATTTTCCATTTCTAATTTACTAGTATTTTTGTTAAGACTAAAAGACTAAAACTTACAGTTCATGTTACTTTTACTATCGGGTTGTCTATAATAGGGTCTAATAGTATATTAGGTTTACTTTTGAATCAATAAAAACTTCTTTCGGCTAAATGGTACAATAACATTTTTGTTCTAATGTCGCCTTAATAAAAATGTATGAACTTTTATTAAAATATAAATGACATTGGTAGTTTTCTGCAAACATTTTTATATTGCAATTCATTTAAATAGTAATTATCACCACAAACTTGATATTCTTTTTCAAAATTGACAATAGTTTTATTTGAATCACTCACAACTAATTAAACCTTTAAAAAAATACTAATAATAAAAAAAAAATAATAAAAAAAATAAAAATAATAATAATTACAGCTTATAGTTTAACTAAACCTTCATGAAGAAAATTAGACAAGTAGCTAGTAAATTTTCCATAAATATACTTATTAATGATAATTAATGTGAGATTGGTCAAAAAAAAATATTTTCCTCATTATTTTAGTACATAGTTCGCCTAATTTTTCATCTGTTATGATTCTGTAAATTATTTACTTGAACAGTTATTTATTGTATCACCGACTTAAATCAACACTTTACAATATGTTTACAAATTACTTATTAATAATTTAACTGGAGTTCTGTAACAACTTGAGGAAATCCCGTGAATTTCAGATCAGTTGAGAGCACAACATAATTAAATATTTACAACAAAACTTTACCGTACCACGAATAACTAATTCGGTACTGTACGTTGTTCAACATGAAACAATTTGTCAGACCCTTCCAAAGGTAAATTACAGGAATTTTTGTTTATATTTAATACCAGATACAAAACCTGTACTTTTGCCGTGATGTTTAAAATCAACTTTATAACACAATTATTTCATATTTTGTAATTTTTTTAAATAAAGCCAATGAATTTACTCTAAGGTCGTCCGAGATTTTTTTAACATAATGTTTTTTCCCCCCTTTCATTGGCTATTATTTCCGACATTATTTTTGCATTTTATAACAGCTAACACAACTACATATAAATTTAAGAACTAAGATGTAAATATATGTATATATGCTACACGATGTTGATCTTAAAGTTGTTTTGTGTTTATCGTTAAAACACCATAAAAAAAAATCTTTAAACATAAAAGAAATTTAAATTTTTACAACCGTAAATTTATTTTCTTAAAAGTATTCCTTATACGTTTTATTGAACTTGAAAATTAGATAAAACACAAAAACCTTTTGCCATTGCTATTCACATTTTTTGAAGATATTTATTAAAAATTGATATTCCCTTTTACTTTATCCCTAATTTGCTTTTAAAAATGAACATTTAGTAATAATATATTTGGTTTTTGAAATAAATTATTTGATTGGATCTATTTAAAAACTTCTGTCATTCCTCGGTTCATAGGAGGACTATTCACAAAAGCGATCCTGTCACTTCCGTCATATTGCAGAGGTTTTTAACTTGAACTAAGTGGTTTTTGTATTATTCGCCCAACATGCATAGAGGTTCATCTGTTGCAAGTAGAAGTAATTAGTATTGGAAGATAAAGTTTCAGCAATGTTGTCAAAAGTATAACAAACTACTTAAAAATAAATATATAGTAAATTGTAAAACTTCTATAATGAAGTGAGAATCAACCCACTAACAAAAAATTATCAAATTAGTTTCGAAAAATATCTCGTCTAAATAAAAATTGTATAAAGAAACAATGTTAACACATTAACTCTTCGGAACATAATTATGTAATGAAGACGTAATTAAAAATATGTAATTTTTAAATTGATTCAAATTGTGTATAAAGGTGGGTTTATAAAACTATTGCGAGGGAAACATTGGTTTGATTAATTTTGTATTTTGTTTATTGTTATTCTATTGATATATATTTAAAACAGAAGAATTACTAACGGGAGGGGAGCAATACCAATAAAGAAAGAAAATGAGGTATAGTTGTGATAACGGAATTCTATAAACGATTACCATTGATAGAATTCAAATCAGAATCTAAAATTATGTTTGTGAAAAATTAACAGATGTAAAAATGTAGCATTCCAATTTTAAAATGGCAATGTGTATAGACAATTATGCCTGAGGGATCCTGTTTGTTACATTTTGATATAACTAATATTTATAGGAGCATTGAAAATCCTAAATTGTTTCCGGTTATTTTCCAAAAATACCCCCCACACTAACACAAAAACGATCAATCGCTCTACGTTCAATTCAGCGCAAGTGAAAAATATTCGTATTCGAATTAACGACGAAAATTATCCTGATGAGCGATGAATTTAGATATTGAGAATGGTAATTATGTAATTGCATACGATATGTACAAATATTTCAAACGTGTTTTACACTGATAACTTGGATATGACGAAAACACCATTCGCTTTCTATATTAAAATTGTGTGTACATTATCGACACGATTAAACAAAAAGATAACTTTTCAAGATCGAGGAATCTGATCTCCCACGTTCACGGGAAACCCTCAGTTTTAAATACGGAGATAGAAAGTTCAAGCGTTATATATATATATATATATATATATATATATATATATATATATATAAGTTATGTGAACAATATTTAGCTTTAGTAAACACAATAGTGGTAGTTTTCCTAGAATAAGATAGAGTAAGCATTTTGTATTTCCTAGCCTTTGTAAGCCACTATAGTCAGTGTTCTTTACAGACTCACTCAAGGCAGTTCGCTCTGTGGATAAGAGTACTGTATTATTATAATCACATTTAATTCATTTAAATAAAGTTATAATAAAATAAAGTTTGTTGTTTTTTTTAAAAAGAGATTTTTAAGGAGCAACGACATAACTTATATATATATAAAGGAGATGGGAAGTTCAAGCTAGATAATGTACTCTCTTAGAATACTTTTTCTATTCCCGTTATCTCTCTCATGTTCAAAGACTGCACCTTAAGCCCCATTCACTATACTACTGATACTTATAAACGTTGTACTTTTTCACTATCAATAACAGTATTAGTCATATCTCAAAATTAGTTTTAAAGTTGTTTATGATAGGCAGAGTGTATCTATGTAATTCTAGTCGATTTTCTGAATTCAATCCAAATTTTCTCAACAGTCACATTACTTGTATTTCTTTGAATATAATTAAACTCAAAGCCTCATAAAAACAAAAAATCTAAAAACACAAAATGTGCTGGTCACAAATTAGGCCAAATTTTCTTGTGGTGAATTATTGGCGAAATTTTAAATGATCCGTTTATTTTAAACTTGGTTTAATACGTTATTGGTGAAATGTCACAGTAAACAAAAAACTGTGTAAAAAATAAATTTATCTCTCAGGACGTTAATATTGTGAGACTTTCAAAGTTATTTCATTATATAAAACGATTTTTACATTTCGGTAGGGTATTATTAACATTACTGAATAAAGTACAACAATAAGGAACGAATCAACTCTAACACAATGTTGAATAAAAAACTATCAACTTTCCCTCTACCCGTCTGTTTTGATATTCAATATAAATCATAATGTGTAATAAGTAGATTAAGATTATAATTAAATTAGGGGTAATTAAATTGTTCAGACATTCAATAAAATGTATTACAATGTTACCTATGTTGTTTAAATGTTCTAACAAAGTTTATAATGTAATATTTACTCAAAGCAAACTTGCTTTAGTCCTGAATTTGCTGATTTTACCAATCTCACAACTATTAATAAGACAAAGATAATTAACAACTAATTTTATTTTCATTATTTTATGTTTGTCCTACGGTTAATATCAAATTGTTTATTGCATAAAGACTTAATTTGTGATAAATATTTGATATTTTTCCTTCCTTATGAGATCTGTATGGTGTTTATGGTACATTTACAATATACGTAAAAAATATATATAAACTAAACAATTTAACAAAGGATAAAAACAGAGAATAAGGAATGCATTTACCAAGAATATATTACGACGAATACTTGTCTCAACGTGTCTCTGAACTCCATTACAGTCAGACTAAATTCTTACGTTGCTGGAAGTGGTTCATTAAAATAATGAGAGTGTTATTAAGTTCAACAGGGAGAAAACAAAATTTAACTTGTGTTCATTTACTAATGAAATCGATTATTTTATTATTCCTGTTGGTTACAAAATTAAATATCGTGTTTTTTAGTTTATGTAAGTCATTTTCCTTTTTATATTACAAAATCTCTATTTTCGATTTATTTACGTATCTTTTACGGCTGTTTGAATGTTAGAGATTAAATAATTTATCATTAGTATTCATTGTTCAAAAATTTACCAAACATAGTGTATCAATGATCCAGTGGAGACCGGTAATGTTGTCATTTTTATGACAATGGTAGTTTGTTCGTTTTTTAATATATATATATATATATATATATATATATATATATATATATATATTAATAAATTTTAGACTGATTATTAGAAAATGGAACTATAATGTGAACCACTCAGTGGGGCCAATATTAAAAGACTTGTCGTTTTGATCAATTTAGGTGAATAAATATGACGAATATATTGCAATTGTACTTGTGAAGTACCTATTCATGATTTCAGTGTTTTATTAAAATTAAGTTTCTTCACTTCTTCAAGTCAAACTTATTCAAGTTATTTTTCTGAAGTTTCTGAGAACGACACTATTTTTCTCATGCACCATTTAACTTTCACAATTCCTCTTGAATTTCGTATGTTTATAGTGTTAAATTACTCTATAACCTATATATTAACAGTTTTGTTTGTATATTTTGCTCAGATGTAGTACCCAGAAGCAGATATATTTAATATTATTTTTCCACTTTTTTAAAATTTCACATGTTCCTTCCACTTTGATTAGTATCCAGTCATTTACAGTAGGTACGGTATTATACTTAACACTATTATTAATGGTTTTAATTTACAAATTTTCATTGAAAAATTATATAATAGATTTAATCTCATGTAATTTTATCCCCAATTTCTTTGTAAATTTTACTAAGCTCTGCAATCTTTCCTTTGCAACCTCAATGCTTTTAAACTCCATCAAGTTACATGCATAATGTATCAGCAATTAATGTTAGCTATAACTATACCATTGCGAGTGCCATATTATTATATTAATTATACATTAATCCTCTAATAAAATGTAGTTCTCAAATACGTCCAAATCTTCTTAAAATCCTGATTTCACTATAACTTACCAGTTCTTTTCTTACTACTACTATGTAAGGCGTTACACAAACAATTATTGTCAAATTCATTTCTCTCAGTTTAAGCAACTTTTTTCTGTTGTAGAATTTTTTTAATTTATAAACTGTCTTTTTATTTTAATGAGCCACTTAGTGTAACGTAACTCCATCAAGTTACATGCATAATGTATCAGCAATTAATGTTAGCTATAACTATCACTGTAATGCACTTTTACTTGTATATTTCTGGTGTACAAGAGATCCAAGTTTGCCGTAAATAATTAATCAGGAAGTAAAATTTTACACTAATCATCAGATTACATTTTTATATTTAAATTCAGTTTATATAATATACTGCTATGCTATACTGCAATCAGTTTAAAAAATACAGTTTATTTCCTTGGAATATCTAGAAACCAGATCTTACTCATA
>OY740766.1:92263592-92467172 GCA_963513935.1 Aphrophora alni
AAAAGTTGTTTTATAGACAAATTACTAATTGGGTTGCAATTATGCAATAAGGTGGAGAAATGTGGATAGGGCAATAAATAACCCAAATTAAGGTTTCGTAACGATCAACTTACGCATCTGTTCAATTGATGTAACCGCTAATCAATTTTAATTTTATTTCCTTTTTGCGTGATTATGAAATTGAGACGACAAGTATCGAAGCAAACATTAAATGTCAGATAATTTTAATAAACATATAAACTGAATGTTTGCAATAAATTAATTCTACTACTTGATAGTGCCTAATTTTAAGTAAAATATAGAGGGAAAAGTAATTAAAAGTGAACAAACAATGTTTATGATTAGTGGAATGGTTGGGTGGCAGGTTGTTAGTAGCGAAGTGCAAACGTATTTTTAAAAGACGATGTTTACACCTTAGTGAAAACAATATCTAAATTGCACGAGATACAACATTGTAAGACAAGTTGAGTTATATTTTCTTGTTGGCATTTTATAGTTCGTGGATTATTTTTATAGAAATTCCTTAATGTTTTGCTCCTAAGTACATCATTATCTATAAATCCCCAGCTGAGGTGGGAACTCGGATGTTCATTATGGGGTACTTTATTTAAGGATACGAAGTAGAATCAATGAATTTATTTTATATATTTCTCGTAAACACATTTCTTAGTAATTGCAATATTTATCATGAATACTGGCCCAGGAAAACCGTTATAATTTAGTCTCTAGAAGCCGTAAACAAATTATTATTATTATGGTAAAATTATGGCATTTAGCTTTCCATTCTCGGAATGATGACTGTCTTCCTGTGGCATTTTCACGTAATATCGTATAACGGGATATTTAAAAATTTGATATGGAGCAAGTGTTCCACGGAATTATTAAATGTTTGATTCTCTGCAATATTTGAGATGTAAATTAATTATTTTAAGAACAGATAGTAAAATGTTTGACTTTTAGTGTTTTATTGTTGTTGTATTTGTAGCTTCTTGTTTAATGAAATCTGTATTTCCAGTGGTAAAACTATAATTTCTTGGTTTTTCGTGAACATTTTGTAAAGTTTGTTAAAATTTTTAGCATTTTCATTGATCGTAAAATGTGACTAAAATTATTTTCATTGTGATAAAATACAACTAAATATTAAACATAATTACTTAAAGTTGCAAACACTCTCAATTTCGAAAAATGTATGAATAGTATAAACTTAATCTCTCCGTTACACTTCATTTTAGGAAGTGTCGATAGTTATAAATGATGTTTCTGACTAATATACAACCTTGATGTTTCTGTACTACAACCTTGCCTGTGTGTGTGTGATTATAAGGGAAAATAAATGCAATACAATATATATATCTTATTATGTCTTTTTTCAAAATTTGTTATTAGTAAAGTACCATATTTAAACTGTACCAAGGGAAATTTTAAAACGTTCACATTGTTTTTGAAATATATTATCATCTGTGATATTGGGGGAAAAAATAAATCCATTTCATTCAGTGGCTAACATTGAAGTCATTTATTTTCTCTATAGTCCAGTAGAATTAATCAAATCCATATATTAATTCGTTTCAGATATCGGAAGGGATTTGTTGATCGATATACAGGTTAAAATCGTGTCATTGAAATTCCTTCTGTTTTGAAGCAGTGGAACATTGTTTACTGTGCAAAAATCGTGAATATCAATGTTTGTTAGGCAGCTCAGAGACCATTGTCAATTAGTTTTTAAATTTTTTTTCTGTTAGAGTACTCAAAAGCGGTTGTATTCGCTAAATTAAAATCGTTTAATATTATTTTATTGTGATTTTCTTAAGGAATGAAAAATAATTTAAATTGATGAAAATGTTCTCGGTTGTTTGCAATTATTTAAACAAATTATTAACCGATGTCAATTTAGAAGGTCTCAAATTATTCGCTTTTGAGTACTCTAATAGTAACAAAAATTTTAAAATTTCATTGACAAAGTTCTCTGAGCTGCTTAGGAAAATTAGATTTTTCATGATTTTTGCACAGTACGGTAAATTGTTTAAACACTAATGTTCCACTACTTTAATACAGAAGGAAATTAAATTACATGTCTTTTACCTATATATCGATCGATTAATCCAACCCAATACCTGAAATGAATTACTATAAATTTTCAACTTTTTTGCTAATTCTACTGGAATACTATGAATATTGTAATAGAAACGTGATTGCCGCTCAGAGGGAGTATCGCGTACAATATCTGAATAGCCGCATTAGCAGTACACAAATGTCTACTTGACTTTCCTGAAGCAGCCTAATGACGCAGGTCCGCTTCAGGAAGTGACTGTTGAAGAACAAATTTCTGATAGTGAAGAATCACGTCACATAGTGAGGTATTAGAGGTTTTATACCAAAATGATTTCTATCCATTTCATTTCATCTCAGTTACAGGATTAGAAAGTACGTGAGGAGGGAATTTTGCCGTTAGCTACTAAATAGTGACATTGAATTGTCATTTATTCAAAAAAAATTATGGTCGAGAATTCACACGGCATGTACCTTTAGATTACAGAATATAATAAATAAGCCAGAGAAATGTTAGTTCAGTGTAAATGTAGGGGCGAGTGTAATTGTAGAACGTACTTTAAATGGTATCTTTCATAGAAATTCAAATAGTGAATTGTACTTCCACTTTATTCAAAACAATTCGTTTCAATTCCTTCAACAAATTGAACCAGAACAAACATTGAGAATAAGTTTCAGTAGGATGGTCCGCCGTAGACTTCAAATATGACGTTTGTAAGTGTAGAAATGTAAACGTCCCTACTAGATAAGTAATAATCTAGTAGGGATTATTAATAGATTGTAATAATAATACGCGAAGTGTAATAATTTGGCCTGTTAATTTCAGTGTTACTGTTGCAAATACCCATTTAAAAAACAACTCCTAAACAATTTTTAAACAGAGAGTGTCTGAAGTAGAAAATTGGTATATGCACAATTTTATCACTAATATCATGTAGTTTACCCCAACACTAATTTCAAATGATAAATATTTGAACACTCATTTTGTAACCATCAGATACAAATATATATATTTATGTGTGTATAACATGTGTGTATACCATCTGACACAAATATAAATATATAACGTATGTGTGTGTGTGTGTGTGTGTGTTTGTGTGTGTGTGTGTGTGTGTGTGTGTGTGTGTGTGTGCGCGCGCGAGCGTCTGTGTGTCTGTGTGTGGGGGGTGTACATACACATAAATATTGCACAATGTACAATGTATAATTATTTAAAGTGTCAATGTTTTCGTATTCAATATAGGAGAATATTTTGATTAATTTTAGTCATTAAATCTGTTTAAAAATTAATTGGAATTAGCAAGATAAAATGGCATTAAGACAAGCTCGCCGGCATTGAGAAAGCATCGGCGTTTCTATTGCTGACGACTGTTTGAATTATATAAAAACTTCCCAGTTGTGGAATCGATATAAAAATGAATCGCCTTGTAGAATATTAAAAACATCTATTGTAGTCAGCAAAATAATGTGTACATTAATAAAGGAAAATAGAGTTTTCAGTGAATCTTGTGTAAATTCCACTGGTCTATCATAAATATAATATTATATTAATTAAGTAACAAAATGTTTTATCTCACCGACTGTTGTATTTCACATGGAATAAATCGTGGGCGGAAGAAAGATACATTTAGGAGACAAAGATTCATGAGCTTAAATAAAGGATGCTAAATCTCTAGACAGAAGAGGGTGACGCGTGTTTCCTCCATCGTGGGACCACCCGCCTTAAAAGAAAAATAAATCCACCTTTTATAAACATTTTCTTCTTGATCGCCATTTTGCTTTTCTTTTCTTCAAAGTTATATTAGATGCAGGTTACGTACAATTTATGTTCAATATTTTTAAATGTATAACACTTTTTTTTACTAATTGGAAACAGTTTTTTGTTCGACCATTTTATAATAAATTGTGTCGTATGTAAACTTATAAATTACTCGTATGCATAGAATGAGACAATAATTAAATTTGACACTCTTTCCTACCCCGTATTGTTCACCTTTTACTCACAATGTTTTTCATCTAAGGCATTCAATGTAGACATCTAAAACACAATATTTTAAGAAATAATCAAAACATTTGTGGCTATGTATATAAAAAAAAAAGAAAAAAAAGAAGAAAAGTATCAACATTTAGGTGCAGATGTTCATTCTATAACACTATAACTGTTTCCAAAATTTAAGAAACTTTTACTCTTTTCAAAATTTCTTAAGTTGTTATTTTTAGGAATCATAATTTTGTTTTTATAGCTACAAACGATTGTTGAAGGCTCTTAATTTTAAATCCGATAGCGTTAATTGATTGTAATCTATTATATTAAAATACACCCCTTGTTATATTTTCAACTGTTAAAATTTCGTCTTAAGCATATATTATCTGAAAATTTAAACAAAAATTTGTTTACTACGTTTTAAAATTGTATTAAATTTTTTTTAAACTTAAAAATAATTTATAGATCTACATTGTTATTTTTTTATTTAATGTCTCCATAACTGTAATAATAACTAAACGACTACTTTACTTACCTTGTCAGTCTACAGCTCTCTAAATGCTTTCTTTTGTTAAATTACCAGTTTCAGAATTACGCACTCTATTGTCAAGTCGAACACAAAAACTACAATAATTTGTTGTCATAAAAGTGAAGTTTCAAAACAATACAAAACACACAACACTAGAAGTTTTAAAACACATTTAGAAAAAAAAATATTGTTACAAAATTTAGCTGTGCGTTGTTGGCCAACTGCATGTAACCTTACCTACTACTATCTATCTGGTTTCAGGAGTAATCATGAGCATTATATGTCTACATATCTTCATCATTGTCTATTGTATTAAAACATTACATTGAAACTATATTATAAATTACCATTTATTATATTGGCATGAATGTTTTTAAAGGTGTTATATGCCTTTTTTACCCTACAAGTTACTAATATCTATCCAAAATATTTACATGTGGTTAAACAATCTATTTTAGAATAGAAAACTATGTATCACCAGTGTCTTTAACAGAAACAATTACGGTAGAAGATTGTAAAAACCGATTATTATTATTATAACAGTGATAGATTTATGAGTTATCAATTTTAGTGTAAAAGTGTGTCAGACGATACGCTTAATATAATATGATGTAGAAATTTAGGTTTTGGATGTTAGTTGTTTCCAATTGTTAGGTCTATAGAAGATGTTTTAGATTTGTTTTTAAAGCGTGGTATAAAGAAGAGGGTCTGACAAATTATTACCCCATCCGGTTTAAAATAATTAGATTAAGATATTAATAAATGATAATGTTTAACTAATTATATATATATATATATTAAATATACATAAAAACTACAGTTATTAACTGATATTTTAATTTATATATTTGTGCCTCAAATTAACAGCCTTCATTTAAAATATAAGGGAATTGTTACTGAAGACAGACTGATTACCAATCTAGTTCAGTACGATATGTTAATTAACTAATAGACAATCCAGTATTCACTCGTCTGTGTGATTGTCGCATGGGAGTGAATAATTGACATCACATCCGTGTGAAATAACAAACGTAACTACTATAAGAGTTAAAAATTTGTGAGAAGAAATTTATATTTATTTAAATAAATACTGTTAAGCTAATTTATATTATATTTCCATCTGATATTTGTGTTTAAGTATTTTTGTCGGTATTCAATAATAATATTATTTTATAATAATTACCACATTAAAGTTATTGTTGATTGATTTTATTGATTTATTCCTAAATATATATAACAAATATATTTTGTTATTATTAGCCTATTAAATTTTATTTAGTAAATATAAAGCATTTCTAAATGAAATAATTTCGATTAATAAATAACCAAAGGTAATTACCATAATGTATTAACGATTTATTTCAAGATTGCGAAATGCCCTCCTCTATTTATACTTTCTGAGAATTTTATATTTTTCGTTTTAATGTTATTGTGTCTTTTTTATACAATTTCATAAGTATTATTAGAACATTTATTGGTGTTAATAACACAGTTAATAACACGACCTTCCGATAGCAGGGAGCAACTCTCGTTATCAAATTGAAAACTTAGAATTTCACAAACATGAACTTTGTCAACATCGCCCTCCACATCATAAAGAGAGTTGTACTTTTATTTTATACACGAATGATGACAAATGTCCGAATAAACAAATCAATGATTTCAAAATTATATTATTATCTTAGACTTTCCATACTTTTACAATATGTTCTGTTAAATTGCATACAATGACTGGCTTGGGCTTTTTGCTAAGGGGCGAACGAAGTTTACGTTGTACTAAATCAGAGAATACACTCATTGAACTCATTGAATTTTCACTTCATTTTGTGCAAATATTTTACTCCTAACATACTTACTCCTTTACATAAATTTTTTTTTCTTTACATAGGTAAATTCTACGTTGCTTTCAGAGAATAATGATATAAAAAGTTGTGTTGTACAAAATATTACTATTTTTTTATAAATAAAAAAAAATCCTTTAAAAAAACATAAAGACCAGACTTTATAGTGGGGGTTGTAGGGTTTTAACTAGGGTTGATATATCGAGTCGACAGTCGACCGCTTCGTGTGTTTATAGACTTTTGCACCTCAATGCAGTTGACAGAGACTAATATATTCACACTTTAATATATTAGATATATGGTGACATTATCATTTTTTGGAGTTGATATTCAACCTTAAATTAATAATCTGGCAATTATTCTAAGAATAGGCCACACGATTTTTTAAATCGTAAATATTTATAAGTATAGTTAGTTTTTGAAACGAAATATATCGCTTAATTCAATATACCTAAAAAACCAAATTTATACGATTTTATAGACTATATTAAATATTGTGTAATAGATTTTCAAATAACATGTTGGAAGAAATATGAAATTATTTGATATAGCAAAATTTATTGAATGTAATTTGAAATTGATTTACTGATACTGGTCTTTGGAGGAATTAATTAGTGTCATACAGTTTCAGCGACAATTGTAAAAGGAGAGGGTATGAAGACGTCATTAAATAATTAATAATATCTTTAAAATTAAATTGTTATTATTTTTACGTTATTACTTATGTGAAAATATTTTCCTATAATTCCTTATTTGTTGTTACAAATAAGTTGCTACAGCCGTCTCATTGAACAGAGTGGGCTTTGTCAAGCGCGACCACATGTACAACAACTTAAGACATTATATATAGCTAACTGCTCAAAAGACAAACAATAGACGATATTATACACATTTTGAGATAATTTTCACAATGTGAAAGGAACATTTTGCTATAGAAAGAAACATAGAATAAAATAAAAATTGCAAAAATATTAATTACATCGTTTTCCTAATATTACGTTATAATATTAGGAACGTAGGAATAATATTATTATTAATATTAGGAATAATAATAATTTATTATTTGTTTTACAAAATAATAAACAAGATATATTTTTCAAGTGATAAAAGCTTTAACTGCGTTGTCTTCATTACAAAAGTTGTCAATATGTATGAGTAATTAAAATCAAACAGTTTAATAATTTTCCTTAAGTATATATGTTATTTGTAATAATATTTTATATATTATTATTTTTTACATATTGTATAAAATAAAAATATGGTAAGTACAAAATTGGTCATGTCAAATAGGTTGTGTTAAAAATTAAAAAGGATTATAAGAGATTTTTCCTCTTTTAATGAAAACTACATATCTAAAGTTAATTTATTTAACTTTCAACTTCAGACAAAAATAATAATAGTTTTTACTTCCTAGAATTAATATCTATACTTCGAGGAAAGGGAAAGGGAAATCGATGTATTTATCTAATATTACTGAATTATAGTAGAACTATTACAATCTTGCACGTTCATTTTGCCAGAATATTTTGCATGTTCATATTGTTTATGCCAGAAGAACTTTTTTACCATGTACTTAGATATACTTTAATTATTTTATATTTAGGAAAAAAATAAATTATGTGTTGTCTTATTTTTCTGACTGAAAATCAATAATCAAATAAGTTCTTGGTATTTTCTTGAGGTGTGACATGTAAGATATTTTTATAACGATGTGGTTTAAAAATCGTTTTGTATAAGACTTATACAAAACACTTAGTGTTTCTTGAACCTAGTGTGGGACAAGAATACACGGGTTAGACGGGAAAACATTCAGGCAGACAAGGGACTAAAACTAATTTGACCTCAAAATATAAACACAATTTTGAAATGTGAAAACAAATTTTGCTTGTGTTTAAAAACAGTGACAAAGCTTCCTTTGTTCTTCGGACAAATGAGAATATATTTTGTTTTAAATTGTAACTTTTAGACTAATGTTAATAATGCACAGTATATATTTTTATGAAAAGAACTGTAATTTATTTGCAATTTATTTTGTTTATGATTTTTGTTTTTTGTTTACGTAAACCTTGCTACAGGCGATAGATAGTTTATTAATTTACTTTTTCTTTTAGTCTTTGTTATTATTTTTGCATTTAGCTTTGCATGTCAAAATGCAAGAATATCATATCATTTTAAAGTTTGTCGATTATTAAAAAAACTCGCGACTTAATCTTGATAATTTCTGTTTTTTTTTGTTTTTTTTTTCATAAAAATACAACTAATAATATTATGGATAAAAATATGTATCGCCTTTAACACACAATATGCCATTGTCATGCAAAGTTTACTAATATGTACTATTCATGGTCTAGCTCCTTTTACTAAGAAGACCAAAACTTAATTATTTTTGTTCGTAAATGAACAGAAAATTAAAAGGCTTCAAAATTTTACACAATTTGAGAATGAAGATTTTATGTCACTATAAATGTACAGTTACTGAAATGGTAAACTGAAGTTATTTTTTTTTAATAATTGTATAATACGTGGTATTCCATTAAGCCCTACTTTAAGAATGTTTATATTAATGTTTTATTTTTGTTTTGAAAACATGACATATAATTGTCAATAACTCATTTCTTTTGGAATGAATTTATTTTAATTTTGGAATAAGTACCTCGATATTTAACGACTATAATTAACTGGTTACCGTACTGCAAAATAATTACTTGGACTTCAAATATTAAAAATAAGAAGAATACTTTTTTATCTGTCGCAATTTTGTTTTTCAAACATATATAATGAATACACAAATTATAAAATCGATTGATTTGAATTTTTCCTCTCTGTTTCTTACTTGTGATCTAAGAGTATATTAATTTTAATGCTACTTTAATAGTATGCAAATGGGAGAAAGATAGAACCTGCTTTATATAAAAATAGACTGATAATAATTTATGAGTCGGACAAGAACCTCAAAACTAATCATTCCCTCATTTCAGGTTTAGTAAGAAATTAATATTAGATTGTTATTAAAACACACTTTATAAAAACCAATATTCCAAAATTATTGTTTTTGAAAAAATAATACGGATAATTGTAAAAGCTTGAGTGATTGGAATGTTATGACATCGTGAGTAGAGTTTTTTAAACGTTTCCTCTTAAAACCAGCCCTTGAAATCCTCCCTAATAATTAAACTTTAACGAGTTATCTCACCGCCGTTTAAAAATGAATTAAATGTTGTATAAGTTAGAAAATAAATGGTTACAATTGTTAAAGTCGAATGAGATTTGTAATTTTTATTTACAATTTAAACTAACCAAAAACTGTTATGCAATCCTTTCGTAGAAATAAAATATGTTGTATTCATAGCAATAAAAAAAATATGCATTATATACATTCTATCTACTTGATATTTATTGTTGTTTATTCAAAGTTAAACTATTACGTTACTTTATATTGTCAGTTATTGTATATGAAAACTTCTATAGGTTTATCAACTATTTCATGATTTCATTGTTTAAAGACATTTTATAAAGCAATTTTTCATTTTATTTTTAACGGTGAAACTATCTAGTTGTATGAAGCTATAGATGTGATATACTTAATTTGAGTTATATGATATAATAATAATTATATGGAAGGAGCGGGTTGTCCATATTCATTTCAGGAATACCACGTCCCCGATGATCATATTAACCGTAATCAATAGTTATGATAACTGATAAAATGTATGATACGTGTGTGAAGATGATACTTGTGATTTTAAAGACAAACATTAGCCATTCTGTACACGCACCATCCATTAGCACGTTATTTAGGAAAAATCTAATCTCTCAGTTATTGAATATTAGTTTAACTCATTTTTCAGCTGCGAACAATTTTAAAAAAACAGGTTGGTTGGTTTTATATCTACTTGATTTGGTTTCATGGGTTACTTTACTACATTTATATAAATTGATCAAATAGGCATATAGGCTATGTAAATTGTGAAAAATTAATTTCAAAAGCAATTGTATCTATAATTGAAAATTAAATTTTTATTTTGTTTAAATGACTTTTTGCACAGTTCAAAGTGGAGTTCAATTTTTATTTTATTTTTAAAGAATGTATATAATCATTGTATTAAGTAAACAGTTGCTCATAATTTTTGAATAATTGAGGTTACAATATATTTAAAATGAATAAATAAAATAGTGTGTTTTGAAAATAAATAGTGAATATAACTATTAGTATAATAAACATAGTATTTCCAAAACGGTTTACTTAATTTGGAGTTTTTCAATATTCAAGTTTAAATCACGTAAAAATAAATTTTAAATTGGAAATTATTCTTCCAAAAATCATAAACGTTACCAGTTTAGTTATACTGGATGATTTATTGAAAATACAGTATCATAATTGTAACTTGTCAAATATTTTTACAACCATTCTTAATCGATCATGATTCAAATCTAAACCTTTTTACTACCCCATATCAAAAGTCAAATGTTTACCAACCTCATGTTTTCTCCATTTCTGTTGAAATATTTTATACGAAACCGAATAAACTCCATTAGCAACATTAGAAAATAATGAAAATAATTTCATAAGACAGAACGGTAGAAAAGGAGTTCCCAAAATATTCATGCGATCACTAAATTGGCTCAACTCAAACTAATCGTTAAGGATGATTGATGTTGTAGCCACCCAAAACTTTCCAATTGTTTTTATAAAAATCAATACCATATTGTAACAGAAAAGTTTAAAACTTGTGTTATAAGCTATATTACAATCTGACTACAGAGAATCAAAATTGTATCTTAGGTTTGTGACGATTCATGACAAAGTATGCACCAAACCGATCTCTAATTGAAAATGACCGCCACAAAATATGTAAATATAAGACTTTAGTTTCGATAAATATTTCAAAATCGGTTCGTAATAAACATCTAAGTTAACCCCCTCCCCCCCATCCGTTTGTTCTAAATACATGAAAGATCCACACACATCAAACTATTAAATCTTGATTGACTGAAGCACTTGTTCTTAAGATAAAGTAAGTACGAAAGCATCTGCAGAAGTACGTAATTAAACAAAATAACATTTCGTTTTTAAAACAATCTAAAACATGACTTTTAGAATTTTGGTTCTATCACAACTCACTGATTCCAGTTGGTGAGTTTCCCAGATCCGAAATGTAGAGATATTTTTGAAAGACGCTGCAAATCCTTTTATTATTGCCCAAACATTATTAATTTATCAAATATAAAATCAAGTGATTTTAGTTATGTAAATTAATTGCTGTTTCCATAGTGATGTCAGCAATACAAGTAACATGTTTCTTTCATTTATTTTCGCTTTTCACAATTTGTAGAGACGACATTTCATAAACTCGTTAAATGTTTGTTTTAAATATGAGACCAAATCCACAAAAAATAAGGGTCTAAACTCTGCATGGAACATTTATGGACGTGATTCCTTGCCATTAAGGCTAATCTCTTTCATCGGCTGTCTAGAAGCGACCGATTGTTGAACTATTTTTTGAGTGTTTTTCACCACTGGCTCTGCAATATATGTATTTTAAACCTCTAGAGACAATTTGTGTACTTCGATGAATGTTCTGGCTTTTCTCGTTTCCACAATTTCTTATTGTTACCTCGTTAACTTTTTTTGACCATTTCGCCAGATATTCTTTGTAATTACTAAAATAAATTAAATTTTTTTATTGCCAGTATCATCAGTTAGATCCAGGTAAACGGCTATTTTCTTCTCTTAGTCCATAACTCGAAAACATGCTCTTTGATTTTGGGACAGCTAAAGTATTTAGGTTTGTAATCAAATGGTTTGGAAAGTCAGTTTTGTACATACTCTTCATTTCTAAGAATTGATTTTGATAACTAAAAGCCACATTAATAATTAAATAAAAATACTTTAGTTTCAAATAAAAACATAATTTTATAAAAACTTTGTGAAATTTACTCCCATTATCAATACTTTGCAGCAAAACTTTGAAATAAAAATCATTTGATACAATTTGATTTTTTTGCATTATTTGATATCTGTCTATAGTTTCATGATTATTGAGAGTGAGCACACATATGTGCCATTGACTGTATAGTTGTTTCATTTGGAGGGTAGGGTTATAGCCATAGAAATAATTCTGGAATTTCATATCTCATTTTACGAAAGGTGGGGGAAAATGTTTAAAAATTTTAATTTCATTTACTAACAATATACATTTTATTTTATTTTTTATGTTTGGAATTTCTTA
Organism: Aphrophora alni; assembly: GCA_963513935.1. NCBI lineage: Eukaryota > Metazoa > Arthropoda > Insecta > Hemiptera > Aphrophoridae > Aphrophora > Aphrophora alni. The sequence goes on from OY740766.1 coordinate 92,276,226, forward strand.
ATTTTTGTCCTTCATATTTATGTTAATTTCCTTTTTTTCCGGATTGCTTCATAAACAAACATTATAGCTTCATTTACGACCCCGTAATCGTTGATATATGAATTCACTAATATTCAATTAGATTCCGTATCTATTTTTAGTCAAGAATTACAAGTCAAATATCGATAGTAAAAAAGTGAAACCTTTGTTCTTTGGCATGCAAAGAGTACAATACACAGAACTCATTCGTAAAGTAAATCATACTTTCAAGTTATATTTAACCTTATTTTATCGTATTATGGTTAATATATTGTCACTTGGGTGTATCCAATCATTCCTTATTTCCGCTATAAATTATAGCATTTCTAAAATACTACGAAATGTTCTCTTTTCTCTATTTATAACTATAATATTTAACATTATTTTTTTCTTATTTATCATAATATGAAATACCTGAAAACTACCGAGAAACTGCATGACAGACTAATCGCATATGGTCCTAGCGATAGTAGTATAAGCAGCTTACATACACATAATCTGTTTCCAAAGCCTACATTTTTGTACAGTATGAATTTTTTTGATTGCTATTTTTGTTAAAATCTAGAGAACACAACACGAAAGCATATACAGACAGATTGAAAACATATTATCATGGGTTTTAAGGTATTTTGTAAAGCTTTATTGCTTTCAAATATCGCTGTTCCTATCTCTGTCTAAATCCAGGGATCACAATACTGAAGTATAAAGAGAAAGACTGAAAACCAGTGATAATTGGTTTAGGATATTTTTTATAACTTTAAGTGGTTTTTTGTTGGGTGAGGTGTACAGTATTGGACCACAGCTAACAAACAAAAATCAGAGTATTTTATTAACAGTTATTATTTATCCTAAAACTATGAAATAAAAATTGATATATCAGGCATTGAAATGAGATTTATTTCTCTAAACCGTAAAACAATTGTTATAAAATGAAATAAATAAATTGAAGATGAAACTATTTGCTTCCTACTTTTATTAATTTATTCGTTTTATAAATATTATTCAATTAAATAAAGTCGTAAATATATTATATTTATTAAATGTTTGAGTTGTTATTTTTGAAGAGCCAGTTTGAAACGGTGCAAAACAAAATGAGTAAGAATGGAATTGAAGTCCCTTACAAGTCACAATCAAACCTATCAGTAATATCTGAGACTTCTGTGGATAATGTTTCTTATATTGCACTAATTTGTATCATAGATGCATTATTTCAGAATAATGATTAAATAATAATTTGAAATAATGAATTCACATCCTTTCAAGATTGAATTTGAAACTTAAAAATTCGAAAACGGAATATTCACATCATTACCATTCCTGAAATAATAGTTAATACATTATCATTCCTACTCTATACTTCCAATTGGATCTTAAACCAAATGTGTTTTGAAACTAACCCTGGAGGGATCACCCAGCACTCCAGCCTGTTCCCTAGCTCTGAGCTCAATGTTCATCCGGCAATTAGTTAATTAACTTCCAGAATAAACTTGTTTCAACAAATATATTGTACGGAAGGTTAATTAATACCTGAGCTCTCAGATAGTCCGCTGCTAAAATGATTCCACATCTAAAGTCGAATGCTTCGGTATAAAACATCGTTAGTTATTATCGTACCATGGTATGTTTATCACTCCTTCATTTTGTGTGTTTAAATTGTTAAGTCAACTGTTACAATTCAATTCAACCAAATAAATGGGTGATGTACTGACACTTTTCTTAAATAATCATTTATTCTAAAACAAGGAATGGGAGTACATTTGTTTTAATGACAAGGTTTGCACACTAAGTATCCACTCCCGTCTAATACTTTGCTCCTCTATCTAACCAAGTAACCAACAATGGATCGACATTTTTTGGAAATTCCAAAAAACTAAGGGCAAGATAATTCCAAACTATTAAGTACTGATTTTGTACGTAATATATAAGCATTTAGCTTAAGCATATATTCTTACCAGTAAACTAAAAACAATTACACTGGTATATATAGCCTATATATATAGCCATATATATATATATATATATATATATATATATATATATATATATATATGACTGTGTTCACATGAGAATGTATGTATTAATTTATTAATTGGTAGGGTCGTTGAAAAAGGTAATTTCCATTCTTCCACTCTGACAAATCTATATCTCATATCTAAAGGAAATCTGATTTTTAATTTCAAATCAAAATGAAAATTAATAGTAGATGGATGTAGACAAACGAATTTACCGAAAACAAATATGTTATCACCACTTATGAAAATATTTTGCTCAAAAAATAATTATGTAATGTACAATTAACTTTTTGTAAGTAAGGAAACTGAATCAAAGTTTAACAAATTTTCACTTACTTCATTACTCTAAATCAATCCCAAAACAAATGTATTATTTTATAAAAATCACTAAACGATCACTCAGTATTGTAGAAAACTCTTTGTTGTTCAATTAACTTTTTGTAAGTAAGGAAACTACAGCAAAGTTTAACAAATTTTCACTTACTTCATTACTCTAAATCAATCCCAAAACAAATGTATTATTTTGTAAAAATCACTAAACGATCACTCAGTATTGTAGAAAACTCTTTGTTGTTCAATTAACTTTTTGTAAGTAAGGAAACTGAAGCAAAGTTCAACAAATTTTCACTTACTTCATTACTCTAAATCAATCCCAAAACAAATGTATTATTTTATAAAAATCACTAAACGATCACTCAGTCCTGTAGGAACTCTTTGTTAACGAGAATATTATGTTTCACTTTAGAGAATAACAGCACCATTAATCAACTATTGAGGCTGTTCTGTAAAGGGCTGTCACGGTTTATTGATTGACTTTTTGACATACGGCTTTTGACAGGTCTAAAATATCTTAATATATTGGCGTAAATTTACTGTTTTTAATCACAAATATTTAACTAAATAAATTATTAATTGGATATACAAAATTATGTCAAGCTAAGTTAAAAACTGCACTTAAATAAAATATATTAAATTCACGATATATTGATGTGTTTGTATTGTTCACTTTCTTTACAAATATACATCTTATAAACTCAAATTATTATTATTTTTTTAAATTAATAAATGTATTCAAGTGTACAATTAAACTGATTAAAAAATAAAGAGCTTTATTTCATCTACACGATTATACTTAGATTGAGATCTTGTAAACAACTGAAGATGACGACTTAGTCGTTGAAACGTCGTATTGATTATCAAATACTGTTATTTTGGAACTAAATATGTTTCTTTCATTTATTGAATGCACTCTTTCTAAAAGTGTTGGTATTTAATGTAATTACATTATATTAGTGAGTCAATTAAAAACGGGACATACGAGAATATTTTAATCACATTTGATCCTATTTTTTAAAACTTTTCTAGTATTTTTAATTTATTTTTTCTTATTTCTTCTCTTATTAATAGTCTTCAACGTATTTGTTTTTGTAAACTGTAAATTTAGCCGTACTAGTACAAATTACAAACTAGTCAAACCCCATGCGTCTCTAAACATGCTAACAAAAGTACCCGTTCGAATTCTAAACAGTTAGAGAAGAGTTCATTCATTTATTAAATTGATCTTTATTCTTTTATAGAAATAAACACGAACTATTTAAAATGTTTGGTAGAAAAATAAACAAATAATCTTGGCAAATTTACTCCCACTCAGACAAGAGAAACAATCGTAGTTATTTTTATAGTTCAATTAATCAGACCTATTGATTAGTTTCATTCGCTTCAAGCCATAAAAGCTGAGCTTTAGAATTAAAACAGGTGCAAATTCTGTTTGTCGTTTCAATTTTTTTGAATATTTTAGGGTTATAATAACACTTCATTGACTTCACACTCAGTTTAGGAGCGAAATATACACTTTTACATTCTTCATTACTGTTAATATATTAAATAAGGTAAATAATTGTTTGTTTATGTTGTACGAAAAATAAATTAAAACTGCGATATTTGTAAAACAAAAGAGAGAAATGTATATATATATATATATATATATATATATTTATTTATTTATATTCCAATTTATGGAAAACATTAATTTGAATAGTTTTTCAACTAAATTTCTAAATAGAATCTCGTAGTTCCAAATAAAGATTATGACGTCATAAAGTTCTATTCCCAACGCCACTTTACTTTGGATTTATAAACATCAACATTTTAAATATCAACATTAATCATTGGATTGCTGCCACATTCCGTTCCAGTCTATTGTGCTTGTTTAATCATTGCTGGTAATTTCAGTTGTATTTCATTTTGCATATGCCTGTTGTATATATATGTCTTAATCCAAAATAGGTTCGTAAAGATTTTAGTTGGAAGTGTACAATTTTGTTTAGTGTTTAGTTTTATATCACCTTGCCATTGTTTAATTTGTCATATTATTATGTCTTTATATAAATAACATTACTTTCTCTTTTAAAATTAATATATTTATAACATAATGTGTATAACAGTAATGTAACAATAATACATACTTATGTGAAACAGTAATACCGTTTGTGCCATAAATCATTGCACTCTGTAACAAAATTAATTATTTTCATTGTGTGCAATATTTGAGTTTGTACTTTAGTAGAAGTACGTTAGTAAAAGATTGTTATGTTGATAATCCACTGTTATTTTGCTGTCAACTGTTTTTAGATCTGTAATAGTAAGGATACGTTTAATGCTGGTTAGTTATAAGCTGTAACTGAATATAGCTAATGTTACCGCTGTAGAAAGGGTATTTTTCGTGTAGATAGGGTATACAAGCATGGTGCTATTGCTGGTATAATGCTGTATTTGATCTGTTGAAGAAACATTCATTCTCTCTAGACATTTTAAATAAACACAACCAGATATACTGGATTACAACGTACTTCTTTTAGTTGAAAGTGAACATAATCTGCCAGTGGTTTGTGTTAATAAATAATTGGCCCTACCTTTTTCGATGGATTTCGTACAATTAGGTGAAGATTTTGGTACAATGTTTTAGCCAAATGTGGTATATGTGTCCTAAATAGAAATAGTATAGCCTACATTTATTAATATTATTGTTTCATGATGAAACCCAACGATGAGACACATTTTATCAGTGTAAAGGGAAGCATCTGTTTTGTTCACGGAATTACTCCACATTTCCTCGCTGTAACTTGCCCAAACATAATAATTCAGAGGTGTAAACTGTTGTGTGGGTTCCTAGTTACATGATCTCAATGTTATAAACTACTGCCCATCATCACTACAATTATTTAAACTTCAGATTTAAATGGAAGCTACCAAATGAATGAAGAAAAGCCTGTTATTACAAATATCGCATAGAAAGAGCCAAGACATTCTTGTAAACATGATCCCACTCAGAACGATATTTTGGAATGAACTCAGCCTGGATTTTCTTTACAGTAAGCGTTTTCAAACGACGATACATTCACTTTCGGATCAAGCTTCATATCTTTAGAGTATTGGAGTGCTCTAATTATCAGAGTGTCCTATTTATGTGTACCCAAATGAACTCGGAACATTTGCCCAACTTGGACACTGTTTTAACTTATATACTTTACAAAAATCTTATTTTTTTTTCCTTTAATAAAATTGTAAATAAAATTGAAATTGGAGGGAACAAACATCAACAGGAATAATATGAGTGCTACTCAATATTTTGTAAATCGTTTTTACGATTTATAATACCTAACATAAAAAGGAAAATTCTCTGTAAAAAAATAATTTGTTCAACTATTAATCCCTGGACCGATTACAAAGAGAATGAAAAATATCGACTAAACTGTGCCTGTACTGGCCAGCACGTCACCAAATTGATCAACGATAAATAGTGGACATGCATTGACTAGTAAATAAGAGCGTGTATAGAAATATATTAGACATGTATATAAAAATTCCTATTCGCAATATAAATCCTAAACAAGTTGATGGATTCTTTTATAAAATTTCGTATACGGTTTGTTATTATAATATATGTGTCCTGAACAAGTTGGTTAACCATCAAGATAGAAAATTTGTATATTAAAATATTTTTTGTATATTACTCTTGTATAGTATACACTGGGAAGTCAGCTCTTTCTTATAACAAAATTTGAGCTAAAGAGTCTTACCATGTTGTAGATCATAATGATAAAATAACTTCTGAATATTTTTCATGTTTATTCAAATTAAATTTACCAGGGAGACGAATTTTAAGTCTTAAACATTAAATTTCATGTTTATACAACTTAAATGGAGCACGGAGACGAATTTTAAGGATCTTACATTAAATTTCATGTTTATACAACTTAAATGGAGCACGGAGACGAATTTTAAGTCTTAAACTTTAAACTTCATGTTTATACAACTTAAATTTATCAGGGAGACGAATTGTAAGTCTTAAACTTTAAATTTCATGTTTATACAACTTAAATGGAGCACGGAGACGAATTTTAAGTCTTAAACTTTAAACTTCATGTTTATACAACTTAAATTTACCAGGGAGACGAATTGTAAGTCTTAAACTTTAAATTTCATGTTTATACAACTTAAATGGAGCACGGAGACGAATTGTAAGTCCTTAACTTTTAACTTCATGTTTATACAACTTAAATTTACCAGGGAGACGAATTTTAAGTCTTAAACTTTAAATTTCATGTTTATACAACTTAAATGGAGCAGGTAGACGAATTTGAAGTCTTAAACTTTAAACTTCATGTTTATACAACCTAAATGGAGCAGGGAAACGAATTGTAGGTCCTTAACTTTTAACTTCATGTTTATACAACTTAAATTTACCAGGGAGACGAATTTTAAGTCTTAAACTTTAAATTTCATGTTTATACAACTTAAATGGAGCACAGAGACGAATTTTAAGTCTTAAACTTTAAATTTCATGTTTATACAACTTAAATGGAGCAGGGAGACGAATTTTAAGTCTGAAACTTTAAACCTCTTATTTATTCAACTTAAATTTACCAGGGACACGAATTTAAAGTCTTAAACTTTAAACTACTGTACTTGTTTATGCAACTTAAATGGCGCTGGGATACGAATCTTAAGTCTTAAAATTACAACTTCATGATTATACAACTTAAATGGACCAAGGAGACGAATTTTAACTCTAAAACTTTAAACAGTATAATGTAATTTATAAAGTAACATTTATACCTTTAACAAAAAGTAAGTAACAGAAGAGCATAAAGGTAAACAATGGTTCAACTATTTGTAAACACAGTTAATTAAAATTCTCCAAGATTGTTTGTGGTTTACGAATGAGCGTCTAACATATTTTAATTAAGCTTTTAAATCGTGACTTAATTTAACTCCTCCAACCTAATCACGGTTCGTGTGAGGTGATGCGAATTATGAAGTTAATTGTAATTTCACGAGAAATTTTGTTTATTTTTTATTATATTGATAATTGATATAGGAAGAAAAAAAGTAGATGTTATTGACATGTATTCTTTGTTTCTACTTTAAAACATATTTTTTCCCTAATATATTGTAAACAAATAAACATCACCATAGTTGGCTGCGTACTATAAGATAAATCGATAGATAGACTTTAATTTTAATTTTTGTTAAGTACACCAGAGGACCAGATTGTCCCAACTTTCTCCTAAATGCTCATATTGTTTACAATAAGGTATGGGTTTTTTAATGACATCTGAATCAATTTTCCACAAACATATGACTTTCAATGGTATCAGATTTGAATCTGTCATTTCTTGCATTACTCTGTTCGTTATTATTTCGCGTATTACTTTATATAAATTTAAGTGTGTTTAAAATAAACAACATTGTTTGGCGCGTGACTTACTTCAGCTACATAAAGCATATAATCTGAATTCAATTGTTTACTATATTAAACATAATACTTTAAAGTTCCATTAACTAGAAAAACACACATTATATAATAATTTAGTTACAAAGATCAAATACTGGCCAGTTTACAATGTATAAGATCTTAGTTCAATTATTATTGTAATGATTATTATTAGATATTAGTATTTATTAATTCCAATCATTACCCATCAAATTTACTTCATGATATTGGTCAATAAATTGAAAGTCATCAGCCACTATGTGATGGAAGTGTAAATCAACCTCTACAGTGATTATTCATTGGTAAACAACATAAATCATTTCTTCTTTTTGTTTCGTCTTTTAACAAAGATGAAGCACGTGTAAAAACCTCACTGAATATGCTTTTTAAGCATACTTTGCACTGACTTCATAAAATTACCCGTTTAGGTGTGACGGAACTTTTTACTAATAGGCTATTTCAAAATATGTTTAATGTAATCAAAACTGGTCAAATTATAAAGTGCACCTCATATGGAAAAAAAGAGGATAACATCTTTAATAGCCCCTAAGTGTTCAAATGAAAAGTATTAGTTATTATCTCTCCCAATATTCCTTGTCAAAGAAGTTATAATCCAAGAGTACAAATGTATTGTAGATAAGAGGTCAAAAGAACATGAATATAATCAAAATTTGGCAAAGCGTTTTCGAATAATAATGTTTGTCAAAAGTAAAGAAAATTGGCCGAAAGGTTAAAAAACAAGTATAAACTAAATTTATGGTTAAAAGTTAGGATTTACTTACGAGATTTGCACAACGAAAATAGCGTATATCACTTTATTAAAAAGAAACCTTCCTACCAAATAGTGATCACTTTTAATTTTGTGTTATAAATTTCTAAAAATCTCGGACATTAAGGAAACATTTCCTTTCCAGTATTGTGTTCAATTGAACTCAGTCTTTATTGGTGGGGGGAGGGTGACAACTGGATAATCGTTCTCGGCCTTTATCGTGAATTGATTGTTTTCCTCTAGTAACGAGCTGTAAATGACCACCTATACTTGCAAACCTAACCTGCAATACCTGAAAACTAATTCACCACTTTAAAAACCTCTCTCAGACCCACTGTTAGCTGCCGGAATTACCTATGCAATACATCCCTGGGAATTATCTAAATATCTTTATTGTGTATCAAAACCTTTACTAGGAAGTAATGACGCTTTTGCTCAATATTTTTAACATTTTTAGGAACTATTTTGGGAAATGAAAATAAATTAGGATAATAGGTTTTAGTCACGTTCATGTTTAAGTAGGTTTCAATGTACCCATTCAGAAAACTTTAACAATAATTGAAGGTAGGTTCTCAGATTACAATAATCTTAAAGAAAATCTTTGATTAAACTCTTCAAATCTAGGCATTCGACAAACGATAATAGAGGTTATTAAATTACAAATTAGAGTTCCAGAATTCCAGGAAGCTGTAATGAAGCAATATTATTACCGTCCTTCTCTATTCTACCTTATTAACCCATACTGCTTCATTTGAAAATAATTAATAATAAGAAAAAAATTGAATGAGCTCCACCAACGTTAAAGTTAGAACTAAAATTTATGATTTTTAAATTATTACTAACAGTAAATGTTTATATTAAACTTTTTTAAAGAAATTTATTTACGATTGAGAAACCTAAAACAATATATCCTTTGAGTAAACAAAAGTTTCTGAAATTATAACAAAACATAATTAAAATGTCAGTTCTTTTGTAATTTAAAAAAAAGGGAGAAATGAAAATAAAAATTAATAACAATAACTTTATTTGTGTTTCTCAGTTCATTGATGCGGATAAAACATTTAATGCACAAAAATATACATATGAAAAGTTGGAATTATTGTACTTCGAAAAAAGTTGTGTGGGATAGAACATTGCAATATACCTTTAAAGGTTTGTATATCTATCACGATTTACGAGGCTGTTTACAGAATATAATGAGATAACACCTTGTGTCATAACATACTAATATAATAAAATAATATCTTAATTTTGACCTTTAAGAATTATATTGATGTTTATTATAAAAACGTACATTTTCCATACCTAAGATTCTTATACGGAATTAAACATAAATACGTTAATTGTGTTTTTTGTGTGGGATGTTATTAGTAACAAAGACACTTATTTACTAACAATGAAAAACGTAGAAGTAGTTTTATTGTCGCTATTATATACGTATATATTTATAGTATGGTGAGACTATTTAAAGATGTACGTCAGTAAACTGTCGTTCGAAGAGTCATATTTATTGCGTTATTTACTTACAAAAAACATGCACGTTATGCCTCGGATTGTAGGAGTAAAATTATTCAACCATAATACACTTCAATATGAACCTGATTTGATGCTTTTGTTTAGAAACGTCCTGCTCCCTGCACTAATTGGTTCAGTTTTCATTCATTCAACTCTCACGTTTATTGCTAGGGAACAAAGTCAACAAACCCAGTCATGTTGGTACCCAATTTCATATTTGTGATTTTTTTTTTCCAGTCAAGGGTCAAGAGATTCATCAATTACGTGTAGTTTTACAGAAAGTACATCAGTGAAATTATTAATACATTTTCACTTTGGATATTTTTATTACGTAATCTTACATTTCCTTCTATCTGCGATACTGATTTACCATCCGCTTTGGGGCTGATCTTTATATATAATGATTATGTAGACATTAAACTCAACACCTTAGAATTAGTAAGTCTTAAAATATTGTAATATTATTATATGACATACATTATTGTACTAAATTAATATATTTTTATTACTAAGAAAGTACAGCATCCAACACAATCAGTATAATTCAATATTTAACCATGTTTTTATAATTTCAAATAATATTATAGACAAAAATTAATAACATGTTAGTATGTATAATAAATATATATGATATGTATTCAAAGTTGTTCATAAAATAAACTAATAAAATAAAGTTTAAAGAGTCAAAGTTTTATTATTATTGGTCCTTCACTTTAAAGGAAAAATTAATATAAGCTATTCATCTGAAACACGAAATAACAACAAACTTTTATTATACTTTTATATTTTTATTTGGCACAATTTATAAACGTATCATGTCCTATGTTTTTCATTTTTTGAGACAGGGAGAGATTTTGGTTACCACACAAATAAAAATTGTAAATTAGTGAATATAAAACAAAAGTCTATGAAGATAAAGATTTATGGTAACAAAATTGTGGATTTATTATCCTCTTAACAAATTTGAATACTGTTGTATAGTAAATAAATATTGAGCTTGACTTGTGAGATAATATTAGATAGAATAAAACTTGAACAAAAGATCTCACAAAAATTACGTTTACTTAATCAAACGCGTTTCAACGACAAAGTCCCCATCTTCAATGATACATGAACTACAATAACTAAACTGTAACTTCTTTAACTATAATAGTTATAGTTTAGTTATTATAGCTCATGTATCATTCAGGATGACGACTTTGTCGTTGAAACGCGTTTGATTAAGTAAGGGTATTTATTGTCAGATCTTGTGTTCGATTATTATTTTATCTGTTGTATAGTGAAAGAAGAGGACAACTGTGATCAAAAAAACTCCACTTATTAACTTAATTAGTTGATCGCAAACGTGCTTCAAATGTCTCGTAAATTTGGCCTGTGTGGTCCGTTATATTGTAATTCACACTAACTTCCACCTTAGGTCCCGATTATCTCCTTCCATTATGTATTATGTTTAGGGGGAAAACTAAATCCAGTTTAATTAGTATGACTTTTATGTTTGATGTAATCCTGATTAACGAAAACAAGAAAGACAATTTCAAAGCATTTTATTGTAGGAAGAGCGAGTTTAGCTTGGCCTATAGAACCTTGCATGTGGTCTTATTGTTAATGGATGTGGTCTACCACATCATTAAGACCACAAGACAAAGAGCTGAAACCTTGTAAAAGACAAAGAGATGAAAACCAATCTTACTCATCTCTTTATTTTGCTTATTGCACTACTTGAATTTCTTTGTAAAAAAATACTATGTTTAAGAAATATATCCTTACATTATAGAAATGAATTTATCAATTAGTTTAGGTAGAAAACTATATAAAGTTTTGCATTGCAATACATTTATTTAGGTGATAAAGTAACACAGAAAAACAATTTAGTAAAATTGCTTTTAGGTTCATTTGAAGTTAACTAATTAAATACAAGTGTGAAATAATTGTTGAAAATATTAGTAATCTTAACGAGATTTCTATTACCTTTGTCATAAAAAAAAATCTATTCTGTTAAAACTGTTTATATTCAATTCATATTTAAAGATATTAATTGCAATATTACCTTACTAAAATAGGAAACAGAAATATCGCATCCAATGCAAAGAGTCTCCTCAAACCCAGTACTCCTGATGGTCTTCCGAGATTTTTCCTGTAACGTGCAGCCTTTTATCACATTATTCCCCTCCAATCACTTTTCTTCAATTTCTTCTTAAGTGTAGGCCTAAAGCACAGTTTTCTTCTTCAACATCACCCTAAAGTGTCAAGCGGCCCTTGGTGATGGGGTAAATAGCACGGGGAAAATCGTGAATGGCTTGCGGAACATCTGTGACCTCTTTCAATATTTAGCCGTACCAGGTTTTAATAAAAGCATTGAGGGATAAATGAAAGTTTAAAAGTTTCTGTCACCGCAACTCAACATGCTGATAAAATGGAGCGTACTCTCTGTGGTGATTAACAGAATGGAGAGTCTTCCGCTACGTTGAGCTTTCCAACAACAGGAGGGATTTAACCAATATAAAGTAGACAAAATAAACAGGAACTGACGAGGAATTGTCGTATTAATACAATCCAGATTGGAGATGACGACCAGAATAGAAGATAAAACTTCTTGCTCCTGCTACTAGGCCACTCTGGAGGGCTATATGGCCCACTGAGAATGATGGGACCTACAGATATTGGCAAGAAGGGGAGGAGACACCACACCATCATAGTCTAACGCTGTGCACTCATGCCATAAAAGGCTAGAACTCTGGGAGGATAAAAAGTGGATGTAGAGGAAATAGCAACTCTTGCACCCCTTCATGTGCTGTACTTCAAAAGCAGTTGAGGTTGGAGGGGCTTCTATACGTGGGAGTTCTCCAGCCTTAGCAATCGGGAGACACGATAGATGGAACATTTCATCCCCTCATCTCTACTATTACTACTACTATATCTGTGAAGTATTTCACAAACATTTCGCGAGAAATTTGTGAAGGTTTGCTGAGAGTGGCTAGTGTGAAAACGTTTCGCAATTCTAATTTACATTAAAATAACTACCAATGAGATATGAACAATTGTGTTGTTGAAAATTTGTAATATGAGGAGATTACTGATTGAAGATTAAAAATAAGTTACAAAGTCTCTGTAAGAATTACAGATTGTACTATTATTATGGCGAGGAGAGGGTTCATCATTAAGGACAATAGCCATTTTGAAGAATACATAATTTGTTTTTCATCTGTTGAAATGAGGAGGTTTCCTTATAATGATTTTAAATATTTAGTTATGAGAATATTAGTGAAACAGTTAATGACTAACACTAAATTATTATACAATAATCTTATTGAAGTGTTATTTTTTCGCCAAATAATTCACTAATACAAGGCAAATAAATTATTGTTGTTGATATGATAGCTTCTAAATGTGGTATAAAGTTGTAATGCATAGAATACTTTGGAAATAGTTAAAATATTTCGATAGGTTATATAATTTGTAATTGTCGGCAGAACGTATTTACCTTCAACTCTCGGGAAGTATCACTATAGTTAATGTTAAATTATTTCCCTTCCATGTTGACTTACATCTGGAATTGATAAATAAGAAACATAAATAGTGTACGTAATAAACTTATATAGTTACCAAGGTTTTTTTTTTGGATACCATGAATTTTTGCTTCTAAATATAGTGGAACTTCGAAAAACTAACGTACACTGTAATGTAAAGGAAACTTTGATACGGGAGAGCAAGTTGTATGATGTAGGTATTTCATATTGTCTTTGTTATGTAACGGCTTCCTTTCTAAACTAAACAATTTTCCAAAAGAAAATTAATTCATTTTATAGACTACAATTACGTTTATAAGTATTTGATATTCACTATGTACATACTGTACAATCAATCTCTAAATGTACTATAAATAAGTGTAAAAGTGTGGGACTTGGAGATTTATTTCCAATATCGTTGAATTTTTAACATAATAATGTGATGAATTAATAGAACTTTAAGAGCATTTATCTGATTTTTTTTATTTTATTATTTTTTTTTTTATTACTTTTGATGCATTCTGTGTTACTATATGTTAAAGATATAAATGGAACTATTTATAAGTTTACAACAAACAGGTCAAATTCGTTGAGCAACATGATCGAAACATAAGTGTGAAAACTATACAGTCAAAAATGTGAGCAAGTAATTAATACAGATTTTTCCAATCAACTAAATGAAATAGGTGGAATTTTATTTCTCTTCAAAATAAAAATAAAGAACTGTTAAGCCAAAACAAAAGGTGACAATTAAAACTTGAACGATTCAAATGTCTTCTGACTAATTTTTAAGTACGTTTTCATTGAAAAATATTTATGGAACAATTTTTAAAGGTAATTGATTATCGCGGGACAATAGAACAGTAGCTCTACAGCTGTTTTACGTGTTGAAGGTCTGAAGACGATTTGTTTGTTTTCTGTAAAAATACATAGACAGATATTATGGATTATTTTATATTAAAGGTCCGTTTTTATTTTTAAATTATCTTTATTTGCATCCAGCCTACAGTCATAAATACAGTTGATGACAGTCTTCGGTTGACAGTTGATGTTTTCTTAAAACACGATATGTGACTTGAAATTCTGTACACAATAACGTGTTATCTGATTTATATAACAGGCTTTCTAGTTTCCACATCAACAGGCCACATTGTTTCATTTACAATTTGATGTTGAATGTACGAACAAATAATTTGCACTGAAAAGAATTAATAATCCTAACTACGATGGATGTTGAATTTCCTGCATTATATCTATTCAAAAGAGGGAAAATAAATTATATTATTGATTCGCTCTGTTTAACACAATATATCGCCAATAATTTTATTTATTGACTTTATACAAACGTTAAATTAAAATTCATGGAATTAAACTTCATTCACACTAAAATTTAATGTGTATGCTTTCATAAAAAAATATTTATGTGAAGAGATATACTATTGTTGTAATAAACAATTAATAAGATTAACAGGTGATAAAATATTAAAATATATAAGTGTTATAAATAGAGTAAAAGTTTGGGAAGAACCTATTTAAGCAAAACTTGAAATATTATTTTTTTTAAAAGGTGGTTAAATAAAATGTTGCTATAAAATGTACTTCAAATATATATCTAAACAAAACGTTCTACTCGCTTATCGTGTCTCCGAAACTGCAGTTGTTGATCTAAAAGTTGAAACGACCCATTTGAATTTTGAAAATCTATTCGTAAGTTAAACCATTTCAATCATGTTATGATGAAATACGAAGGTGTAATATCCAAATATGCATACAACTACTAGAAATAAAAAAATATTAAGAAAAATAAAATACTTTTGGACTCTGTTCAGTTGATTTTGAATTACTTTGCAGTATATGATCTATTTCACCAACAAATTGTGATCGAAATGGCATTGACGAATTTTGTAATATTGTGCCTTTCAATATAACCTTCAGATATTGATCTTGTAACTTCTCAGTGGCATGTTTGGAAAGATTTGAACTCAAATTTTGTTTCTCCTCAGTTTTTGATATTGTACGTGGATGTTTGAGGAATTTCTTTCGTATCACTTTAATAATATAATATGCAGAAATTCATCATTAAATTTGTTTACAGCGTGTTAAATAAGTCCCGGAATGACTAAATGTATATTTTAACCTTTACAGATAGAGATAGAACCTTTGGACACCAAAACCTATTTTTTTTTAGTATAAATAAATATTGAGCCTAACTTGTGAGATAATATTAGATAGAACAAATACTGGAACAAAAGATTTCAATATAATTATGTTTACTTAATCAAACGCGTTACAACGACAAATTCGCCATCCTCACTTAGTTATTGTAGCTCATGTGTCACTGAGGATGGTGGCTTTGTGTTCAAACGCGTTTGATTAACTAAACAATATTTTTGTGAGATCTTGTGTTCGAGTTTTTGTTCTATCTATTATAGTATCTATTCAGTGGACCGCTACCTTTCTAGGGGGACAGCGCACAAGGAGTAAGTAGGAAATGAGAACATAGGGCATTTAATTCGATATACAACTCGACCTATGCTTTCAATTAAGATTTCCTACTTACTCCTTGTGGTTTGTCTCGCTGGAAAGATAGCTGTCCACTGAGTACGTAATTTAATAGTTTTTGGTATCCTTTAACAATGTGCAAAGCTTTGTAGCTCTATATGTAATGGTTAAAAAAATATTAAACCGTCTTGGGACCTTTTTAACATGCGGCATAACATAATATATTTTGCATATTATGACATTTATTTTCTACGATCGTGTCTGTATCTAGGCCATTGTGGACATTACAGCTGTACAATGTTAAATGGTTTTTATTGGTCCATTAATGTCGGCTGCATAAGGCATTTATTATTCATTAAAAAGTTCAATACCTAATAGTTATAAATTGATTAAACATTATGATCAGGTTACTAATAGGTTAGATTACCGACCTCGGGTGTTGTATTTGGCTAAATTTATTTTCCTACACATTATTTCGGGAAATAATTATTTTGTCAGGTGTATTTAAATTGTTATCTGAACCCAGTAACATTGTACGATTATACACGATGAAATCAGTTGACAAACATCGGATATTTTCACTACACGGGTATTTCTGGTAATAAACCGTCACGTATGACTGATATACTACAACGTACAGTTTAAAGTAATGAGTTTAAAAGAAATTAACGCTATTACTTTTTTTAAATGTTGAACATAACTATCAATAATACAATTTAAATACTAAGCCGAACTGAAATCAATGTGTTAAGATTATTTTGCAGCTGTGAATATTATTCATTTCAAGACAACAAATTTAGTGATGGATCCCATGAAACCTTACCATTCTTCAAGAAGAGAGATTAGTCTTATTAATCATTTTCTTTTTTAAACTCACTAGCATAATTCATTGATTGGTTAAATATATTTTTAATATTAAGAATATGCGTATTGTTTCCATTTCAAACACTAGTGCTTTGTAAAAGTATGTTGTTATATAGTGAAACATATAAATTGTAGAAACTACAACCAAAAAAACGTATGACTTGTAAATAACATTTATGATTTAAGTCGAAAATCCAGACACAATAATTTTATACATTGGTAAAATGTACAATTTCCTTTTCAAATATGAAACACGTCGATACGTTTAATACACATTTAAATACAAATATTCAGTTTCCTTGGATTTATTACATGTCATGTATCGATTTTTTCCTTGTATTTTACCGAACTTTTCAAATAAGTATCTTATATTGAAGGATAAATGGTATTATATTCCTCTACACTACAAACTGAAACTATACGAAACAAATCCCGCGGCAGTTGTTGTTGATCAGCTGCATGCACCAAGGAAATCACATTTAGTTCTCGCATGAGATGGAGTAAAGACACATCAGAAAGTATGTTTCTATTTTGGTTTTAAGACGTGTCAAAGTAGTTTTTTTTGTATCTAATAAGCTCTCGCGGGCCGCTAGTTTAACAACCCTGTTATAGAACATACCAAAATTGCACATATACAGTCGTAATATGTAAAAGTACTTGATATTTTACTCAAAAGTTTGGAACACAGATACTGTAAATTTTACTTAGGTAATCTCTTGAATAAAAACTGTTATTGTGGTTTCTAGCGGATTTCCAAATTTTTTTATATAATTTTTATTAAGTTCAGTATTTTAACTTTTTAAAACAAGCGTAGTTTCAACAATCACTTTGGTTTAATACATATTGTTGATCTCAACGGTTAAATTACAAACCAGGTAAAAGTGGGCTTTTTCTTGTGGATTAAATTAATGGCAAATATATTGAAGAGAAGTATAATTGTCCATAACATTTCGTGATACACAATAATTCACAATTATTTAAATTTTTAAGCAACAATTTTTTAATCCTTTAATAATAATTGCTTCTTAACAATTGAATTTATAGCCTATAATTTATTTTCGCAAATATATAAACAAATTATATGAATTTTACTCATTGTGTTATTTAAAGTGTTATTTTATGACACCTACATCTTAATATAAAAGTTTCAATAATAAACAAAATTTCGAAAAAGATACTTTTGCTAATTACTTGGAACATTTTTATAACTGTGAAATGAGTAACTGTTTACTGTAGAACACTTAAACGTAATATCTTTCACCACATTACTTTAGGAGTTTTGAAAATTTCAACTAATAACCTATTACTGAGAAATGCAATAAAATCTACTTTACAGCTACGTAAGTTTACTTTACAATAAATTAAACTCTGTTTCAGAGTAATAATTACATCACCACAAAGTAAAACACACACAAATACACATTTTAATAACATTCATAAAGCGTAGAATGTTTCTCGTTAAAACCCAAAATTCAGCGCTGGTTAACATTGTACATAAATGCGCTAACAATATATTTAACTTTCTGCAATTTATTGTTTCAGTCTATGTTAATTAAGTTGATTACTTTTGCCTATTGTATTATTATATTGCATAATATAAATAAATCCAACTATGCAATGAAATTACACTTGCCAGTAGCGCGTTAACAGTGGCTACATTTTGTTAAGAACGATTCCACATAGGTCTATAAGCAGTGGCTACATTTTGTTATAAACGATTACACGTAGCGCGTTAAACAGTGGCTACATTTTTTGTACAAGATCGATTCCACATAGCTCAATGGGCAGTGGCTACATTTTGTTAAAAACGATTCCACATAGCGCTTTAAGCAGTGGCTACATTTAGTTAAAAACGCTTCCATGTAGCGCGTTAAACAGTGGCTACATTTTGTTAAGAACGATTACACGTAGCGCTTTAAGTAGTGGCTAAATTTTGTTAAAAACGATTCCACGTAGCGCGTTAAACAGTGGCTACTGTTTGTTAAGAACGATTACACGTAGCGTGTTAAACAGTGGCTACATTTTTTGTACAAGATCGATTCCACATAGCTCTATGGGCAGTGGCTACATTTTGTTAAAAACGATTCCACATAGCGCTATAAGCAGTGGCTACATTTAGTTAAAAACGATTCCATGTAGCGCGTTAAACAGTGGCTACATTTTGTTAAGAACGATTACACGTAGCGCTTTAAGTAGTGGCTAAATTTTGTTAAAAACGATTCCACGTAGCGCGTTAAACAGTGGCTACTGTTTGTTAAGAACGATTACACGTAGCGTGTTAAACTGTGGCTACATTTTGTTAAGAACGATTACACGTAGCGCGTTAAACAGTGGCTACACCTTTTGTACAACGATTCTACATAGCGCTATAAGCAGTGGCTACATTTTGTTAAAAACGATTCCACGTAGCGCTTTAAGCAGTGGATACATTTTTTTAAGAACGATTCCACATATCGCTTTAAGTAGTGGCTAAATTTTGTTAAAAACGATTCCACGTAGCGCATTAAACAGTGGCTACTGTTTGTTAAGAACGATTACACGTAGCGCGTTAAACAGTAGCTACATTTTTTGTATAAGAACGATTCCACATAGCTCTATAAGCAGTGGCTACATTTTGTTAAAAACGATTCCACATAGCGCTTTAAGCAGTGGCTACATTTTGTTAAGAACGATTCAGGGTAGCGCTTTAAGCAGTGGCTGCATTTTGTTAAGAACAATTCCATGTAACGCTTTAGTAGTGGCTACATTTCGTTGAGAACGAATCCACGTAGCGCTATAAGCAGTGGCTACATTTTGTTAAAAACGATTCCACATAGCGCTTTAAGCCGTTGGCTACAGCTTGTTAAGAACTATTCCACGTAGCGCGTTAGACAGAGGTTTTCATTTATTGTATCAGAACGATTCATTGAATATATTAAAATTATTAAGGAGGGAGATCACCTGTTTACTTAACCACTGGTGAACATAGCTTAGAATTTTCAAGTGACTTTAACAATAAATATTTGTGCTTCCAGAGCTATTACAATTTTTTATCACGAATTTTAAATTCCATCTCTTAACTATGTAAAAATGTTTTAAACTTTCATCATTAATACCCCTGCATTTTTCAAATGTTTATTTATATATGTTTTCATTTCCTTATTTGTTATTATTTTAACAAATTATTTCAGTTCTATTAATTGTGTAATTGAGTCTTAGTTATTTATTCAATGGTTCATGTTTCCATATATTGTATATGCATTGTTTTTAATTGGAATATTAGCTGTAGAATTTATGGTCAATAATTGGCGATGTTAATATTGATCTTTTGCAAAAAAAAAACAACATTATTTACTCAATTACTTAATTGCATTGTTTTACTGAATTCATATAAAGCAGTACTGTAACGATACTGTATTAACAACAATTTTAATAAGCGGTTTTAAATCCAACGTAGAAACGAGTTACTGCAGCTGTTAAGTAATTGTTTTACTTAAAAATCACTTTTATTTTATTTTTCAATGTATAGACACTTGTAATTAAAAAACAAATATTAAAATAGATGAAATAATTTTAATTTTGTTATAATAATGTAATTCAAAATAAATATTGTTTATTATTTTAAATTCACGACTTTTTAGTCATCTTCAAGAAACGTAGTTTGATGAAGTTTATTTCATTTATTTTTGTTGATATTTAATAACATTTATGTTATATATTGTTTTAGGTGATTAGACACTTCGAATCAGAATTCTGATTATACATATCCTTAAGTATATACCCAAATTTTTAAACTGACCACCACAATTATTTATTTATTAAATTAACTTGACCATGTACGTAATTGTACATACGTAAACCTATAAACTGCTAGTTTGAGAAAGGGGTGAAATCAAAATTTAGCTGACACTGTACCACAACAACAATTTGACCGATCATATTTATTTTGTTTACAATACGCCTATTATATTATATTTATCATATTATATTTATTTATTATATATCATATTTATTTAATTTCAAATACACTATGCCTATTAGAAGTTACAAATCAGCTGCCTCTTTTCTTAAAAGATTAAACTATTTAAACCCAAGGCCATAACAACTGATTTTTAATTATGCATTTCATTTGTATCATTAAATAAATTACGGTTTTCTTGACCATTTAGACCAAAAAAACAACATTATTTATCACAATGTATATTATTTCTGTTGTGTCGAATAAAGGTCTTTTATTATGTCTTTCCTTTTTTATATTATAAAACTATGAAAAAAAAACTCACATAAACACTAATTAGGAGAAAACAAGAGTTTAACAGATTACTACAAGTGTCTGAATATTAATCTACATTTTATTACTTACTTCGTAAATGAAAACTTAAGTTCTTACAGAATTTGGCTTACCAATTTTATTCATATTAAACAAAAAACTTGCTCAGTTCCGTTGTATAAGAAGGAATTATTACAATATTGATTAAGGTAAAAATGACGTCCAAAACTGCCATTGATTTCAAATTATCGCTGTTTAATACTGAGATTATGGGTTTATATCACATTATTTTTAACTCAAATGATGACGATTTCGTCAGGTTTATATTAAAAGTCTATATACAACACTTAATATAATTTAATCGAAAAAAATAATATAAAACATTTTCTGTAAGTTACAAGATATACTCAGTCTTAAATAGTATTAGCGTAGATTCTTGAATAGTTGATCTTATGTTTGTTTCTCAATGACACGTTGATTAATGGATATCTGAAAATTTTAATACAGTACCGTTCTTTAATTTCCTCTAGTACATTTCTGTTACAATTTGTTTTATATAGGTATTATTATTCATTGGATATATTTATTCCAAAATATAAGATTGTGAGATTCCAGATTTGAAATAAGTTTTTCTCTTTCTTATATTGTTTATTCTTACTTTTCAGTGAGAGTTTTTTATACTCCTACGTCCCAATCAACCAAACAGCCTCTATGTAAGGTTAATAGGTTCAGTTTGTCAGGTAACAACACCCAAACCTAACTAACTTACATGTGAATCGTCGTGGTATTAACAAAGTGACAGATTTTTATGTTTCAATATCACAATGACAAGACTACATCCGGTTAATGAGCTAAAATATGTTCTACAGCACGGCTCAATACACGCGCTAGTAGCAGTTATTAGAAACTCAAAGTCGATTTCGTATCCATTGGAGCCTACAGTATAGGAATCATTAGACTAATTGCCAGTGTTAGAATAAACCTAGTAAACTTTTGTTTGTATATTTGTTAACGATAAATGAACTTTTTTAAATTAGTGAAGTTAAAAGCACTTGATATTGTGTACTCAATTCGCATTTATGACATTTATGATTGTATGCGCATGTATGGTTTGCTCTTTGCAAGAAGTCACTAAAATTTCTTGTTATTTTTAATATTGCTATTTCATCAGTTTACCTAAGTAATCATGAAAATATAAATTTATATGTATATACATTTACCTACTACTATAGATACCAACTATGTATAGGGTGGGTGAAAAATATGAGAAGGGCTGAATATCTCGTACATAAAGGAAATTTGAAGGTAGATGTGATTGAAAAAAAACTACTCCATTGCTAAATATTATTTTACTATAATTTCAAAAATTTGGTCCGCTATTTTGAATTTAACTTATTTTTTTAGAAATGGGAAGGTGGTCATGTGATACATCATTTTATTGTAGACTTTAGGACAAAATCAATGGTGAAAACTGCACATCCACATCTCAAACCTTTTATTTATATTTAAACAATTAATTTAGTGTAAAAATAAAATGAAGAACATTAAACTTCTAACTTATCAAATTTTATATATTCAATAAAATTAATCATTATCATACAATCAAAACATAAGGTATTAAGTCAATAAATAAATTATAATAATAAAAACAATAATAATAAATCAATGATTTAAAATTTGAAATTAAATAATGTATAATAAACGTCTTTCCTATCAAATATTAACGTTTAATATACGCATGAAATAATCAACACCAAAATAAATGTGTAGATTATGTTACAATAAAATAATGTTTGCAA
The DNA here is from genome assembly GCA_963513935.1 of Aphrophora alni. Taxonomy (NCBI): domain Eukaryota; kingdom Metazoa; phylum Arthropoda; class Insecta; order Hemiptera; family Aphrophoridae; genus Aphrophora; species Aphrophora alni. Next base: position 92,299,236 of record OY740766.1, read on the forward strand.
ATAAACCTTAGAAGCAAGTTATTGCAGTAAATATTCAACCAGTTTTCCTGGCTGTTAGCCATTTCAGTTATACTTCCTCTTTGATCATCAATTGTTGCTGGTTTTTTTTTCTGGTGACCTGGCGGGCCACTCTATTGCACCTCCACGATTTATCCACCATTGTGTAAATGGTACTTCCCGCACCCTAAATAAATAATGAGGTGGCGCCCCATCATGTTGAAATCACAAGTCACGTATGTCTCCTCCGTTAATGTTCCGGAGTGCTGGTATGATCAAGTTTAATAAAATATTTTCGTAATTTTCACCTGTTAAGTTAACTTCGATAAAAAGCGGTCCTACAACGTGACTATTAGCAATACCCACCCATACGTTTAGTGTCTTTGTCCTTCATCTAATGTGAGTTGATGTCTGTCCAGTAACGACAGTTGTGGCGATTCACATTGCCATTAAGCACGAAAGTGGCTTCATCAGAAAATACTATATTATTAAAGAAATTAGGATTATTGTCATACAATTACACCATTATTTCATTTTTATCACCTTTCCGAAATTTATTGAATATACAGGTTTTATTTTACATTTTTACTTATTACTACCCTCACTTTATATTGATATACTTCAAACATTTATTTGTTTTTTTATTTATCAAAAAGTTGAGAAAACTCTCAACCTTCCACTTTAATAATATTTAAACTATTTACATTATTTTATTATAAAACATTACCTACTTTACTACTTGTATTACTTTATTTTCATCAAATTTATTTTTTTAAATATATTTTAATGACGCTATTATAACTTCGCCATCTTAGCCGCTATTTTCTAAAATATGCCAAATTTATTAATACACTATATAACATTTATTTTGGTCTGCTTGTGAAGAATCCAAAAATACCTATCTTTATGTCTATTGAGCAAATTTTAAATTTTTCCTTAATTTTAATATTTAATTACGTAAACACTCTTTGATATTCTGGTTTGAGAATTAAGTGGTTTATAGTACGCGTTTCACCAGGAAAACGCAAATTCATAAATTGCCAAATCCTGGTATTCCCTTAAAATTTATTAATTCGACGCTAAGTCAGTTTACATTAATAGACTTCAACAGACACCTTTGCAGATAACACTCATCTCGCTTGAACTCGTAGTTTTTTGCCCTTCATCAGTACAGGTACTCATTATGCCTTAGAAAAATTATTTTTACGATTTTTTGTTAATTTCAAAACTTCCACTACTTACCCATGTAGATTGGTAACCCAATTTAGATGAGTGGGTCCTGCCCGTTGTAATATATATACCATAAAACACATATACAAATATTCCAATCTTATTTCTATCATGTATTAATATCTAGTTTAGTTACCATTATATGTATTCATATCAAACACATTCATACATAACCTAAACTCGTATTCTCACAAATGTAAAATATCTAGTTTTTTCATAAGTATCTACTCATTTTATATAGACTATCATTAAACATCTATTAATAATCCAATCTAATTGCTTCATGTACGTAAAATATCTAGATGTGTTATCATTATATTATTCTAGTTATATCATATTAACGTCATGATCCTTTTAACGTAAGATCACAAATAATTGGATAAGTTTTTATTTTCAAAACATCTCACCACTACAAATTCGATTATAAAAGTAATAGCCTAAACAGAACACTTTACTTTTTGTTCATTTGAATAAACTATTTTACGGGCTATTCACCAGATAGTAACTTTTGTTACGACTTAACAAACAACAGCTGTTTAATAATACAACTTCAAAGTCCTTAATTACGTTTGTCACATAATTTATTCATTATCTCCAGCATAAAAAAAATTGTTGTTTATTTTACAACTCAGCATATTCTTCTTCCAGAAAAACAAAATCTTAACTTCTTGACGTTTTATTTTTGTTCAGCATATCCACTGAAATATCTTCATGAGATACCCTGTCAGGGTAAAAATATGTAAATAAAATTATTTACCTTGAGATAAGTGATTTTTAATGTAATTCGTAGTGGTCAAAATGTAGTGGAAAATGTTTTAAATCTCATATAACGAACAGTGAGATCTGTCATGTACCATTACCGCCATATGTATTATAAGTCAGTCAAAATAAACTTATGTGAAATGAACAAAAGCTTTACTCATACATTAACTTTAAGTGACTTTGAACATAGAGTAAAAATTCTTTATTTAAGTCATATCAGAAACATCAATTAATGTAAAAAAATGACGTAAATGCTTGTTCCTAGAACTCTCATAAACAGTAGTAGCAAAATTTCCTCTTGACATTTTGTACACATCACATTTTCATACATCATGTTAATGTAATTCAGTACAATAATCTAGTTTACTAAAACTGTATCGATCAGTACAGTGTTTTTTAGGTAATAATTCTCACACTTTTTATACATCACCCTTTTCATATATGCACTGAAATGTTCTCCAAATTATTTTAACGTGTCACATAAACAAAATATAGTTGTCTAGTTGTGGATATTCTATTTCCATGTAATGATGTGTTGACTTTTATTTAAGTAATTATGTACGCGTAAATGGGAATATTTCAGCTCCGCTATCTTAGAAACACGTGGACGGATTTCATTCATCATGAAGATATCCTGTGTGGGCTCGTAATAATAATAATGGTCGTAGCTAATTATTTTACCTAAAAATTTCAATATTCTTAATTACAGCTTTAACGTGCCAAATTAAATATTTTAATTACTAAGTTCTCTAATGTACGAATTAAGGATGAGTATTGTGTAAAACAAATGAAGAAAGAGGATATAGAGTTAACCTGGCATTTCAAACAAAAAAGAAATGATTAAAACATGATTTTTAAAAAATTTGAGTAGACATTTCAAGATAAACATTTTTCCACTCTACATAGACAGTTTGTGCAAGATAGATATTTCCGTCGTACAGAAATAAAGGTAGATCTGCTATGAATAAATAAAGAACCTACCATTACTTATACAGGTTATCTCTTTCTTACCTGATACAGGAAAAGTTGCGTACAAACTCAGCGCCTGCATTTGACATCAAAAATGTAAAAATAATGTTTCGCAAAATTTGCAGTATGATAATAATTGTGTTTTTTAAATTTTTTTACCGCGTAACCTCATCTATTTTTCGTTCTATTTTATTTCTTCTCGATAAGCATAAACTCTGACTGTTGACCCCAAAGTTACTAATATTTGAATATGACACCCCTTGTCAGTGACTTGTCTCTGACGGACAACGAACTTTTCATTTTTAAATATGTTTTTCGCTCCTAACTCCGAAGTTGGTGACTGAGATCTCGGAGATTCGTAGTTGTGAATGGAATTATATATCGTCTCCTTCCTCATTTTACCTTAATATTTCGTAGTTTTGTATATGTTTTTATTTACTATTTTCCACGACAATAGTTGAAAATCGCATTGATATTGACACATTAGCACCATAAATCAAGCAAAAAGGCTTGACAGTAATTAAGCATATTTAAAACACTACAAAACATTTTAAACTAGTCTGTTAACAAAATATAATTGAAATAAAATAATATGACCAAATTAAACTTCAGTATCTATATGACATCTAGTGTTTACAACACTAACTTAAAATAATATGGAAATAAAATACATCATTACAACAAACATGTTAAATATACACCAACAGACTTCTCACATTTACATTTTAAATTAAAACATTTAACTTCTCTAATAATACGCACTACTTAATATAACAGTATGAAATTCTCCACAGTAATAAAACAAGGAAATGCAAATAAAATAAGAAGTTTACAAAGTTATTAAAATAGGCGATCCCAGTTTTATACTCGACTACACAGAAACTTTGATATCCTGCTTCATAATTCTATTTGAATTATGAATGAGATAACAATTACGATTACTCATGACACAACAGGCACACAATATCCAGCAATCTTCTATTGCGTGCGAAGTATAACACCCCGTTTCCATCAACACAACAGAACTAACGTATTAAACGTTAACTTTGATTTAATTAATATTTGTTAACTTGCGTCATGTATTGTGGTTAATGATTTGGTTGTTGCTATCTATATAATTATTATTGTCAAACAAGTAGTACTAGCACCATACATGAGTAGCTAGTATAGTAATAACAGCTGATATCATGAGCATTGGTAGAAAATAAATATTACATTCATTGTAAGAGGAAAAACACTTACTTATGATAGAGATATTATTTAATAATCATATCGAAGTTAATACACTTTTGTGTACCTATTTTTTTAAACCCAAACCTAATTTAAATAACTATGTCATACAATTATTTAAATACTTTGAAGGGCTACACCAGGGTGCTTGCCCAAACCTGTCAACATATCACCATGTTACACATAATAATGAAACACTCTGCAAACTTGCTACTTTACAGTTATGTTACGCAAATATGTTGTAATACTACAACAATTCTGTCATAACTTGTTCCCATTCAGTTCATTTTATTTTAAAATTATGTGCACATGTTCCGCTCTTGACCACGGAGTTATGGACATGTACAATACATGTATTTCTTTGTCTCATTCCACCACCCTATTGTTTACACGCCGGTCGCACTATTTCGTTCTTCCACAACACCTCTGACAAGTCAATATTCGGATTTTGTTTTTTAATATGATCATAAGACCGTTCCTATAAACAAATTTCAAACAGTAGTTTTTCTAACTATTATATAAACTGTATAAAAATATACATACTTATTATTATACTTAATATAGCACCTGTTTCTCCAACTGCGACGTTTTGTCTGTTGATTAAATCTAAAGTTTCGTTGTCTTTATAATGTAGGTTGTAAGTTGCAAATATATAAAGCTATTTTTTAATTATTATTATTACTTTCTTTTTTGATACAACATATGTATTATTATTATTATTATTAATGATAAATAAAAAATGTATTTGTTTCGAAACATAAAACAAGAAATATAGCAGTTATTTTGCTCAGACTTCATAGCTTGTGCTCTGTTCTAGTTAAATTAAATGTATACTTCAGCGAATTTTATATTAATCCCCCCCCCCCAACGTATTCTCTAGAATGTTCATATATATTATCAATAGTGTTTGATTAAATCAGGATAACCTTTATTAATTTCAATACGTAATATATTAATTGTTTTATAAGTTAAGTATAGCATTAATATGAGACACGCATATATTATACACTACAGTGAGACTAAATAAATGATTGCAGGGTTACAAAAATTATGTTAAAAGACATACATAAGTTTCTAGATGGGAAAATGGACATGAACACCATCTTGAAAAATGTAACATTTCTAAAAGGGCACAATAAATTTCGATAATATTCTGATGAAGTATTTGTACTTTTTACCCAAACTAATGAACCAATGTAAAAAAAACAACAACAAAAAATATATTACTGTTCGAAATTAATTTGTAAAATCACAAAATGACTCTACAACTTTTAGTATTAATAATTGTACTTGCAGCAAGCAATGCTTTTTACTTAAGATTTCCACAATAGTGTGATTAATAAACATTCACATTCCAACAATTGGGTAGGTGACAACTAAAATGTTTTGTTTGATTACTTGCTACCAATATTAGAACTAAATTTCAATATAAAAATTTATACTGTTAATTTAGTTTGGTAGACGCCTATTTCAAGGACTGTAAACTACCGCAGGTATATAGAAACCAAACTAACCTATATATATGCATGGTCCCTCAAATCAGATATATCAGCAGAAAACATATCATATGTCGACCAAACATATATCATTCTCTTGTCTACTACATAACTCTCTTTCTCTTTTCTTTCTCTTGTCTTACTTTTTGTCTAAATTTATAAAAATAAAGAGACAATTTACTCATTTCAACTACTTATATAATTTACTTTTGGTAAAGTTGTTCTAAAATATTCTCTTTAGGTTGGCATTGTAAAATATCATGAAAGCAAATCAGGTTACCGAGAGTATACGAGTAATTTGTCGTCTTCCGGTTTTCACGTCACGGAAGCAATCCATCATATCTGATGTCATCATTATGCATTATATCCTAACATAAAAGTTGATTTTAATATAATGACATGCGCAGTTATTCAATCTAGGTAAATATACAAGTAATTTATAACTTATAAAAGTCAGTTGAGATAAATGAAGAACACAATGAACACATTATGGTACATATTCAAACCTTTCGTTAAAACAGTCTCACAGGAATGTTTACTAAATAAACTATCCATACTCGCTACACCGAACGTCTTCGTAACTTTGATTATGTGGGTAGCCCTGCATTAGACTCTATTTTATTCTGTTCTTTTATATAATTGTATCTATTTAGTTAAGCCACATGAGCTCTTTCCTCTTATCACCTCTTTCAGGGAACAGGACCTTACTTCTCTGTGGCTGTTATCTTGACATACCTCAATGGATTAGAGAGAGGCATCCCTTAACATTTTTCCACAAGTATATGCAACTAGTATAAATTACTAGTTTCCGAGTATTATTACTGAGATGTAATCGCTAAGAAATTATTTTATTTATGACAATTAATTCGTCGCTTGGGACTATTTTGGGCTGGTTATTTAAATTTTGTACTTGAAATTGGATATATTAAAACCATTCAAATTGGTTATATTTTCAAAACCTAGTACAAATAAATACATGTAATAAAAATTAACACCCTTGGAGTACAGTAAGAAATTTCATTAGAAAATTTAGTCTTGCGAAACAATATATGTATATATGTATAAAAAAAGAATATATATATATATATATATATATATATATATATATATATTCTTTTTTTCTCAGCCTAAGTAAAGTTTGTTCTTTAAAAAAAAAATAATAATAATAAATCAATAGTTGTTCTATTTTATTACTGGCCTCGTGATCGAAGTAAGACTATAAAAAGTAATTCTCCTAAAAATCGCACATCTTCCTTGGCGATCTTGTACGTGTAAGCACGATATTGTCTTCAAAAATTAAATTATGAAATTCGTCCTAAAATAACTCTTGTGTCTCCGTAAAGAAACTTTTAAAATGAAAATAAAATCAAAGGTAAATTGCAATTATTGTTTATTTTTAATACTTTTATAACATAAGGTAGTGAATATATGATAAAAATTGATTGTGGATTAATTAAAATGCAAAATCATTCAAAAGTCTAACTAAACAAAATTATAATAACTGATGTAATTAATCAATCTCAAAAAATACATATCTGTATTTTCAAAATCAGAACTCATAACAGATTCATTAATTTAAAGAAATATAATTTTTGCATGTTTTAAAATTTCGCAACATAATATCTTATTATTCCACACGAATAGTTGAGAAAATTCACTAGTAAACCTGTTGCACATGTTTATCTACAATATAACTGTGTTTCTCATTCAAAACACAATTTAAATTACGTGACCTAAAATTTTAAAATTTTTTTTTTTTTTTTATTATTTTTTATTCTTTGAGACATCATATTTAGATCTGGTTTATGTAAAGATTTTTAATTGTTATTATTACTTACATTTCATTTTAAGACTTCCACATACTACCACTTCTCTTGTATTCTCTTCAGACAGGTTCATTCTAGAATCGTTCTTTAGTCTTCGATGTATCATTAACTTGACAATTTCCTTCACCGCCTTTGTCGCGGTTGTTCGCTTTTCCTTTTTTGACAGTCAGTGTGATCAATTTGGTAAGTACAGCTTAGGGAGTCGGTTTTTAGTCAGACGTGAATGTTACAATCATTTTGGACTCCGAGAAACCAAACGAGCCTCTCTACATTCTTTCATCCCTAGGCTATTTCGACAAACTCATTGAAGACTGGAGTTAGTTATCAGACTTCTTTTGGAATCTTCCGTTTTTTTCACAGCTCTCATTAAGGTTTTTTGTCTTATATTCCAATCCAATGTACTCCAGAATATGTCAGGATTCTGTTAATTGTAACTTGAAGCATTATTTTTCAGTTATCGGATAAATGAATTACACAGTAACCCGTTATTTATTGGCGATACGGGCTTGCATCACTCGAATCTTTATGTTCCTGACTTATGAAATATTGATCATACGAATTTTAATGCCCGACCGCTTCAACATATCCAACTTGAAAATATAATTTCTCGCGTCTCAGATAACCACCAAGTAATTTATATTATTCAAATTCAGTTTAATGGTACCTTTTGCATAGAAGTCAATCAATTGTTTCATCATCTAGTTAATTTGCCCTTTGTCTTGTTGTAACAAGAATTTTTAACCATTCGTAAACAAATAATAATAATTGTATAGAAATGTCTTTAATCTCCTATTACTACCAACGCGTTTAAGTTTATATTGAATTTTAATGATGACATTTTACAAACTTGCCTCAGACCTTTAGATATACTCAGACGTTGGCCTTGCCCAAAATGTTTTAGTCTACACATATATAGGCTTCTATCCATGAGCCTGTTTTTTGCAGTAATTTGTCACAGTGAAAAATTATTGTTTTAGCATGAAATCAACGTTTTATGAATCCATCCAGATTTCCTGAATTCGGATATATTATATCCCTTTCTATGGTAGTTTTTATTATTTTTATGAACAACCTATTCATTGAGGTTATCGCAATAACTCCCGTAAAATTACTTAGGTTGTTTTTATTGCTAATTTGTTTAACTGGAGATTAATATGATAACAACCATTCCTACTGGGCAATATCTCCTAGAATTGTATTACACATTCTGATTATTATGCCTAATAGATGTTTATTTTCTATATTTATACAAGTAAATCTAACCTATTTCAAGAAACGGAAAGCACCTGAACTGAGTGGAATAGTATGACCTCACTTATTTCTTTATCTAAAAAGTTTTATAGTTAGACGTTCATTTTTAACTACTTGCTTCATTTTCTGATAGATATTTTCATAAATATTCATTCAACCGTAAATTACAGTTCCAGAAAAACCCGTGAGATACTATTATTTCGAAATGTTTTCATTCTTCTGACAATGCATCGACCTTGTGCAGATCACTTAAAACTTTAGCAATGTTTGATTTCCGTACATGCCCCTTATTCCATTTTTTTCCTTAGGAGTTTCAATTACTTTTTCGAACTTTTCTTGGTTTTATGCTAAAATGTTCTGTCTTAAGAAAAATCTGCTAACAATTGTAAGCCTTTACAATTTCAAAGATTACCTTCAACTGCTTCAAGAGCTTCCTGTTTCATCAAATAACTTCTTCTTTTGGTCATTCATTTGTTTTCTACCAAATTTTCTTCGCAACAACATATTTTCTTTGATGATATATTTCCGAGGTATTATAACCTTCAAATAGATCCTGTTTTTGAATTTATTCTACGTTTGTATAAATAATACTTTGGTCTTGGAGAAAACTTACCATATATATATATATATATATATATATATATATATATATATATGGTAAGTCTTATATATATATATAAATATATATATATATATATATATATATACATAATATACTCATCTTATATTTTGTATTCTGTTTTTTTCATAAACCTTCATGGTACATATATTATTCTAATACGTAGTAAATACAGTGCATTTTCTGTACTCCATCCAGCTCCTCATAAAACTCGGACATCCAGCACAACGCACATTTTCTTACATTTTATTATCAAGTAATTCATAATAATTTTTGGATCTCATGTCCGATTTATCCTTGTGTAATTATTAGATTCATTATTTTACATTAAGAAGCGCAATAATTGACATTTTTCATGTTTCAAATAACGTTTAGATTTTTTTAATATATTTTTTAGTATCCTCGGAATGGCTATAAAAGGACTCTTTTAAAATATTATCATTTTTATAACTCTACAAGTTTCCGTCTGTAAAAGAAGCGCTTAAAATATTCGTCAGTGAACCGACATATGTTTAGTTGTGCTGTATGGTTCAATAGAGACACATTTAAGAATACTTACAAGCATCATTAGTTCATGAAACTGTTTTTCCAACTTTTTAAAGAACTTACCTTTTCTTGTAAGATTTGAAACACTTAAGCGAGCTTCACATGCATTATGTACTAAACACTATAAACGAGATACAGCCTTCCAACACCTCACATATTGTGCTTTCATCTGATTCAGTTAAAACGACCATATCGGGTTTCCTATATATATATATATATATATATATATATATATATATATATATATATATATATAAAGTTATAATTTATTCCATACTTCCTGTAACAAGGTGTATGTTTAAAATTGCATAGTCTGTGTTATGTCAAATTCCGTCATTGATTATTTACATTCGGCATTACTTTTGTTTGAGGGATTCTTAGCGAGGTTTCTTCTTAAGCCAAAGGGCCACTAACCCATCATGAAGAGCTCAACTCTGTATGAAGTTACAGTGGCACCGTAAACGGATTTCGAGGAGTATTTACTTCACAACTGCCAAGGGTATAGCAAAGTACTGGAGCAGAGTTTATACCGTATTCTATCCAAGCAAGGAGTCCTTCTACACCCCCATTGCCGCTCCCTAGCGGCATAGCCTTGAAGATAGATTTTCAATAAACTAAGAACTACATCAAATAATTTCAAGGTTCCGAAAAAAAAATTAGAATCCGCAATTTTTATTAAATAGTTACAGGCCTTAATTATTGACTAATATTGATATAATTACATATTATTATGTTATATGTAAATTTAAAATATCACATTCAAATCAAATGAAACTGTGTACTTAATTAGTTTAACAAAAACACGAGGAGTTAGGACTCCTAGAATGACAAATTACAACAAGTAACAGTAATTAAATGTTCAAATTTCCCCCAAAAACTTCAGTAGTGTTTATCCATCATGACTTTCAATTTTTTTCAAGTAAACAAATTGAAAATGTTTACGTGGCCGAAATGTATAGTTTATTAAAATCGGGAGTTAATAATTGGCGCAACCAATAAAACCAATCCCACGGGTGTTCCCTCATATCTGATATTTGGCTGAAACAAAGATTTCTCTCAGAAGACGCATATAGATTGCAGGTTATAATAAAATTCGATAATTAAAAAATTAATTAATTATTTTTATTATTTATATATCAATTATGTATTATTAATTAAACTGCATTTAGTTTAAAATAATACACAGATTCTTCTTTCCTAATAGGTTCATCTATATTAACTAAACGTAACAATATTACTTACTATTCTGTATCTTCACAGTTTCAGCTCAATATCTTCTTGTTTAAAGTACATCTACAGGTCGTGTAACTTCGTTAGAACCTTGTCCCCCTCCGGCTAAAGCTAATGATGCAGGATAAGAATACTGTACAAATAAATCTGTAAACTTAAAGGAGACCAATTAATTCCTAATTGTTATTAGTGACCTTCTATTTATTCAGACATACAAATTTAATTTGGTTGATAACTGACGCATTCCCTTTTATTGTATTATATTAGAAAATATCTTTTTAATCGCTTTTAGACAAAAATAAATTTATTTATAATACCTGACTCTTGCTAATAGAATTTTATTTATTTTTTGTAAAAACTAACCAAGTATTAAAAGTTCGACATTTTACTAGAATTGACACGTAGTTTATTGCTTTTAATGAAATACTAACCTATTGCCACATTATGTCAAAATACAACTTATGATTTAAAAAGGATCTTCAGAAACCTTCATCATATTTTAAATAAATCTCAAAAAGTTTATATTAGTCCTGCGATACACATTGTTCTAAACGTGATAACTGTTATGCGTTGCATATTTTTCTATATTTGTTACTTGAATACTCAACTGTTGTAGAAATTGTTGTTTAACAAGATTTGAAATAATATCAATAAGTTTCAAATGATTTAAATATTTTTTTTTCTAAACTAAGTCCACAGATTGTGATAGAACGACGATTTCATTCAAGAGTAGTCGAACGTTGACGATGTCGACCTTATTATCTAATACGTGCAGATCTAAGCTAGAAAGAAAACCTAATAAAAGATTAATTTAGAATCTATAGGTTAAATTATATATTGGATAATGATGGATTGTCCCCACTTTTATAGGATATTTTCTACCAGTTGTGTATAATAATAATACACGATATTTCTTCCGACCTCTTGTATTCTGAAAAGTATATAATAGGTTTTAGTTATTTTGACACGTCATACTTAGTCTTGGATTACATTCTTATAAAAAACTAGTTTTAGTTTCTAGCATAGGACTAGGCTATGCAGTCATTATTTTTATGGTTTATATATCACTACATGTTTATTTTTTAATGTGTAATAAAGAGAGTTAATCCATAATCTTAATAGTTGCGCAGGCAATCTATGATAGTTAAGGAGGAGTAAATAAATTAAATTACAGTGAATCTCATTTCCGAATCACGGAAATTAGCTGTAAATTCAACCGGATTGTCTACTTGTATTATTTAGTGGCTGCACCCCCACGTTTCTCTCTCCAAGTATTCCAAATATATCCATAGAAACTAACAATCCTCCCTCAAAATTGTTGAAGGGTCATGAAAAATTATTTTATACTTTTTAATCCGTTTTAAAAACGTGGTATGTTAAAAAACATTTTATTTGATTTATTATTTGTTTGTAGTTAATAACAATCAAAATGCAGTTTTATTGTAATTGTGAACGAGTGTGTATAATTTATTACCATATCTCCAAAACATTCAACCAAATTTGTATTCTTCACTTTTTAGTAAAGACAATTATTTTTATTATTTTTATCATAACAGATTAAACCGCATATTGTTACAAACCGTAAGATAACAAACAGTTATATTTGTAATGGTTATTTAAAACTACAATTTACCAAAATCCATACAGGCAGAAAATTATTGTTATTTAGTAATTTTAGTTATAGCGGGTATCAAACATTTTACGGCACTACGATGATACTTTACTCACATAATTAAGGATAAGAAATCCTTAGTTAATCGTTTAAAGTAAAAACTAAATGTGAAATGTAGCTAAAAAAAAAATAAATAATTAGGACAATATGCATATTTTGTAACATACTATTAAATATAATATTGGTGATGTTAACTGTAGTTAATAATTTGTTGGTATCACGGTTTGACTTTTCTAAGAATAGAAATGGTTTGATGATTAAGAGAGCCTCAACTAGCAGGAAACGTTAAAATTATTACCTAATTATCCATAACTACTTTAATCCTATCACTGTATTCTCGTTTTATGTTTTTAATTGGTTAACCACCATGTAACGTTTCTGACTTCCATCAATAATATCCTCAAACTATATTGTATTTAATAAATTAAGAATTCTTCTAACTGGTATTTCAATTTTGTATATTGCTAATTTGTTAATGCCTGATAATAGAAATTGTATATAAAACATTACTTTAAAATTATATTTTGTCTGTAAATTGAGAATTGTTTAAGAGAAAAGGGCAACAGAGAGCCCTTCATTGAATGATATTCCAAACCGGATAATTAAGTAAATGTAAATTATTGGCTCTTTATATATATATCGAATTCTTTCTTAATTCTTATTATCCTATAAATATCCTTCAGTACCTTTATATTGTATTGAATATCCATACTATATATTCAAACGTGTAAGGATTGGACGATCTTTAAGCTGCATTGGGATAAGTCACAATTAGAAGCTGTCAACTAGAAACGATTAGGATTGTTACAAAGTTTGCACGATTAATTGTCCTGAGGGATGAAATATCTGTTGGTTTTGGTTTAATTTTAGAATTTAATGAAAATGCAAATCAGGCAGTTGTGATGCCAAGCAACACAAGATGGGTTTATCGGTAGTAGTGAACACATCTAGGGCAAATTACACTATTTATTGCTACAGAATAAAGTAAGTACACTTGATTTTAAAGTTGAATAAAGGAGATTTACATTTATTAATCACTCAAATTTGTTATAAAAATAATAGCTTTTCAACACCAAAACCAATGTTTTAATACAACAAAGTTGAAATAATAAAATCACCCTAATCCATTGGAGAATTAAATTAATTCAGCTACAATTTCAGAAAATCAATTTTTACCTCTAATAGAGTTTAGAGTTTTTATGATAGCTTTGTTTGTTGAATAGCTATTATATAGCATAACAAACAAAGCTACCACAAAAACAAATTATTACCAGATTGACAGGATTTATGTAATGCATTTAGTGCAATTTTATTCTTTTATATATTCTATTAAACACTTAAACTTCATTCTATAGCTGAACATTCTATATCTGAATTATTTTTTACCTCTCTAAAAGTTACATATATATTAGAATGTATATAGAAAATATAAAAAAAAATAAATAAAAAAATCAATGTAATTGAGAAGAATACCATTTATAAACCAATTTTAGGTTTATATTTGAAAATTTAACTTATACCTTCGGGGGGGGGTTTGAGTTTTAGATATTAGGCCGTATTCAAAAGGATAGTTCAATGTAAATTATATAAATTTTTTATAATATAAATTAATATTTTTCTGTAATTCGTACAAAAGTTATTTAAACATTCTGGAACTTTTGAATATCCAATTTGCAGTAGAACAATGGCTGTTCCATTGTGAGTGAGGTTTTAGGAGTTCATATAGTTCCAAATAGTTTTAAAGTATTATTAAAATATATTTAAGGTAATTAAACCAGCTTCAGCATTGCACCATCAAACACTTGCTGAAGTAATTTACTACTATTATTGTTTTCAACTAGCTTTTATACAATGATTACAAAATATCCACAGATATTGCTTGAATTAAATGTTAAATGATATATGCAATAAATGAATACATTATTTATCTATAATGTTCGATTTTAATTACTAGTGTTTATTTTTGTATGTTGACTAATGCCTGAAAAACTATTCTATTTTGGCGTCACGGGTTACATATTTTATACTTTTTGTTAATATATAATTTCTTTATAATAATTCATTATACTTTTTCAACTTTATTATTATACCATTATTATTATTAAATCAGATTAAATCATTCAAAATCAAAATGAGAAGATTTAAATGAAATGCTATCTTGTCGAAATAAGTAGGCCTAAGTAAAGTTACAAGTAACGTCGTATCCAATATTACCTAAAAGCATAACCTACCAAGTAGTATACATAATAATAGGTTAGATCACTACCTTTCATCTTTTCTATCAGTTCTTTCTCTCCCAACCATGACGCAGAGTATTCGAGGACTAGGGGTCTTTATTTTATTTTATTTCCTTCCTATTTTTATTTGGCGATGATTAACGAGAGGTTTTTCGTCTTTTAAACAACATGGGAAAATACTGAATATTATTGAGACAAAAAAGTTCAATAAACATATAAAAAAGATTTTCAATATCTAAAATTAATGTAATTTACGTTACTGGTATTACGTCATTACTTCCTATTCTAACATTAAAATGTTAATATTAAACAAAGTCGTTTACTGAAATATCAATAAAAGGATATTTTGTGACATCAAATTCGTGAATTTAAAGCGTTTTGGGGGAAATGTCACCGATTCACATACAGTATATGTGGGTCATACAATCCCATGATAAATACTTCATCTGCAGTTTATATATTTATTATCTGAAAGCAATTCACTTATTGATCGATAAGTAGATTGCTTTGAGATTATATTTAAATTGCACTTCCGTCGTACAATGAAGTAAATGATGCAGGTGCTCAGGTGTGTGCAATCAGTTCAATAAACATTTCATAGCTGGATTAGCTTGGCAGTAACGATGTGAGTTTGCTAAATCTACCAAAGTGAAAATTGTAGGACAAAGTTGAATTTACTTGTAATAAATGTTCTACACAATTCATAACCCACAGTGTTGACACATATAGTATGTTGCAGTACACTCTGTTAATTAAATTAATGACCTGTGTTAGAAACATAACAACAATTTATTTAACCCCTCTGTGAACTATAAAAATTTTCAACGGGAGCATTTTTACAATTATCCGGTATTAAGAATATTTTAGAGACATTTTTAATAAATATTTAGAGGTGTTTTCTCTCTTTTTTATCTCTTTCTGTAGAGTTCTCAGCTCAGAACGTCTACCAGTGTTCGTTTCTGTAGAGTCCTCAGCTTCGAACGTCGACCTGGTTTCAACCCAAACCATTGTCATTAATTTATGATAGCAAATGAAATTGGGTACTGGAAGGAATCGCTCCACTTGGTTGTGCTTCCTTTCTGTAGAATCCTTAATTCCGAACTTTTCTCAGCCTTCATCCCATTCCAATGAATTTAAGTTAGAGCATGAAATTGGGTACTAGAAGGAATCGCTCCACTTGATTGTGCTTCCTTTCTGTAGAGTCCAGCTCAAAATTTCTACCTGGTTTCATCCCAATACATGGCCACGAAATGAAGTTGTCAAATGAAATTTGGTACTGGAAGGAATCGCTTTACTTCGTTATGCTTCCTTTCTGTAGAGTCCTCAGCTCCAAATTTCAAACAGCATTCATCCCAGTCGACTATTATTAATAAGGTTGGCAAATGAAATTGGAACTGGAAGGAATTGCTCCACTTCGCTGAGCTTCCTGTCTGTAGAACCCTCCGCTCGCAACTTCTCACATCATTCATCCCAGTCGACTATTATTAATAAGGTTGGAAAATGAAATTGGAACTGCAAAGAATCGCTCCACTTCGCTGAGCTTCCTGTCTGTAGAACCTTCCGCTCGCAACTTCTCACAGCATTCATCCCAGTCGACTATTATTAATAAGGTTGGAAAATGAAATTGGAACTGCAAAGAATCGCTCCACTTCGCTGAGCTTCCTGTCTGTAGAACCTTCCGCTCGCAACTTCTCACATCATTCATCCCAGTCGACTATTATTAATAAGGTTGGAAAATGAAATTGGAACTGCAAAGAATCGCTCCACTTCGCTGAGCTTCCTGTCTGTAGAACCTTCCGCTCGCAACTTCTCACAGCATTCATCCCAGTCGACTATTATTAATAAGGTTGGAAAATGAAATTGGAACTGCAAAGAATCGCTCCACTTCGCTGAGCTTCCTGTCTGTAGAACCTTCCGCTCGCAACTTCTCACATCATTCATCCCAGTCGACTATTATTAATAAGGTTGGAAAATGAAATTGGAACTGCAAAGAATCGCTCCACTTCGCTGAGCTTCCTGTCTGTAGAACCTTCCGCTCGCAACTTCTCACATCATTCATCCCAGTCGACTATTATTAATAAGGTTGGAAAATGAAATTGGAACTGCAAAGAATCGCTCCACTTCGCTGAGCTTCCTGTCTGTAGAACCTTCCGCTCGCAACTTCTCACATCATTCATCCCAGTCGACTATTATTAATAAGGTTGGAAAATGAAATTGGAACTGCAAAGAATCGCTCCACTTCGCTGAGCTTCCTGTCTGTAGAACCTTCCGCTCGCAACTTCTCACATCATTCATCCCAGTCGACTATTATTAATAAGGTTGGAAAATGAAATTGGAACTGCAAAGAATCGCTCCACTTCGCTGAGCTTCCTGTCTGTAGAACCTTCCGCTCGCAACTTCTCACATCATTCATCCCAGTCGACTATTATTAATAAGGTTGGAAAATGAAATTGGAACTGCAAAGAATCGCTCCACTTCGCTGAGCTTCCTGTCTGTAGAACCTTCCGCTCGCAACTTCTCACATCATTCATCCCAGTCGACTATTATTAATAAGGTTGGAAAATGAAATTGGAACTGCAAAGAATCGCTCCACTTCGCTGAGCTTCCTGTCTGTAGAACCTTCCGCTCGCAACTTCTCACAGCATTCATCCCAGTCGACTATTATTAATAAGGTTGGAAAATGAAATTGGAACTGCAAAGAATCGCTCCACTTCGCTGAGCTTCCTGTCTGTAGAACCTTCCGCTCGCAACTTCTCACATCATTCATCCCAGTCGACTATTATTAATAAGGTTGGAAAATGAAATTGGAACTGCAAAGAATCGCTCCACTTCGCTGAGCTTCCTGTCTGTAGAACCTTCCGCTCGCAACTTCTCACATCATTCATCCCAGTCGACTATTATTAATAAGGTTGGAAAATGAAATTGGAACTGCAAAGAATTCCTCCACTTCGCTGAGCTTCCTGTCTGTAGAACCTTCCGCTCGCAACTTCTCACAGCATTCATCCCAGTCGACTATTATTAATAAGGTTGGCAAATGAAATTGGAACTGGAATTAATCGCTTGACTCCGTTGAGCTTCCTTTGTGTAGAGTCGTCTGCTCCAAACTTCTACCAGCCGTCAACCCACATCAATGCCGTGAAATTAAGATAGCAAATGAAATTGGGTTCTGGAAGAAATCACTCCACTTCGCTGAGCTTCGTGTGTGTAGAATCCTTTTCTCCGAACTTCCAACAACTTTCATCCCGTTACATTGCCATGACATTAAGTTAGCAAACGATAAATGGCAATGGAAGAAATCGTTCCACTTCGGTTAGCTTTGTAGATACTTCTGCTCTGCACAGTCATCTATTTGTTCATATTAACCTTTGTGTAATTAATGTGTAATTAATTATTGTATTTATATTACTGATAATATAATTACATATTTATCCCATACTTTATAAACAAGGTGTTGCCATTAAGAAGAAATCTATAATAGTTTTATAATTAAGCTTAAATTTCTAATAAAGTAATGAAGTACTAAACATTTGTAGTTAAATTTACGGAAGAGAGGAACTGGGTTTAAAATGACACCTATAAAATTCACCAAAATAATAGAAAAACAGCTTTTGTGAATAAAAGAAAAATTAATAACTACGGCGAAGAAATCAAAGTTATCAAATATTGGATGGCTAATAAAGCGTATAGAATACTTATTAAAGCTTGGTTTATTGAAATATTTAAAAAAAATAAATCTAATATTTTACACTATTATTATTATTATTATTATTATTATTGATTCCTTCTTTGTTATACTATATTGAAAGTTTATTGAATTCATTACAAATAAAATCGTCTACGCTAAAAAACTAGACATTAATCTACATTTGATAGCAATAAAATTAAAAACGAACTTTTTAATAAAACTCTTTTTTATAATTGAATACATCTGAAACAATATTTAAACTGAGTCAGAGTTGAACTCTGTTCTTGTTTTTGGTAACAATCAGGGTAATCAAGTAAAATATTTTTTTCGTAGTGATTGGAAGTTTTGTTTATCATTTAAAACCTGATTGGTGTTGTTTTTTAATGCTCTATAAATTTCGTGTTAAAAGACAACCCCAATCAGGTTTTAAATGATAAAATAAACTTTTAATCAAATATACTATATTTATAACAAAGCGATCAATTGGGCTGATAGAGAATGGCCTTGTGATAACACAGATACATACGCTTCAAGTCAGTGGGATTGTTGGATCAGTGATGTGCCCACATCGAAATACAGTTTTCGGTATATCTATTATGTTTGGTGTGAATGTGTATTTGTTTTGTACAGTTTAATTGTTTAATGTTCTGACGGCTTCATTTATAGATTAAAGAAGAAAATGTTGATGATGGAATAGTTTCAGAAACGCGTAAAAAGAAGGAAGTAGCATATAGTCACATAGGCGTGAAAATAATATATTATTATATTATAATATAATTAAATTCGCCACATATACCCATGGCTACCACCACAAACGAGTTCGAGAATGAACCTCGTTCACTCCGCAACTAAATATCTGCGTAAAAATTTTAGTTTATATAGTACATATATTTTTACCCATAGGCTTGCTACTGTAGGTGGTTTTATTTAGCTTGATATTCTGCACCTAATCCTATGACAATAAATATGAAAACTGTAGCTAAGAAATTTAATTTTTTTTTGTATATAACCTAGAATATAAGCAAAACAGTTGGAAACTGTACTGTACAGTTGTGAAATTATCCGATTTAAGTCAAATCTGTCATACATATAGACATATTTTGTCCATTTAATATTAACCCATATTTTGTATAAAACTGAAAAAATCAAATCACCTTTCTCTATTGTGTATCGAAAATATATGTAATAAACTTTATCACTAACTCATATCCATAACTAAAACTTATGTAAAGAAAAGGATATTTGTCTAAATCTCTCAGAAAATAAAGTTCCTGATTTTATTAGGCTAAAAGTAAAATTGAAGTTCGTTGTGCCAGGTCAAATGTTCCAAACTTTACATTTTGAAAAAGGGTTACGTATGTATGAAAATTAGTTTACGGCAGTTAATTGTAAATCTGCTCATGACTCATTGTATTCCAGTTTTCTTTTACCTACAGAGTGAACCATTTTGATTTGAACTATTAACCTTCTCATTTCACCAAAATGTTTACAAATTTTCTTGAACCTATTTTTAGAACTTCATTCAAAACCTACATTCCATGGACCATTTTCAGTATTTGACTGATAACCTATAATTTTTAAGTTATCTAGTATTTTTTTTATAGATTTAAAAATACTAAATACAGATTTTAAAAAGTAAACATTTTGTATTTTGGTCTTATGGCTAATACTACAATTTTGAGTTTTTACACATTAAAAAAAAAAAAAGCGTATCTATATACGAGCTAAATATGTTCAAACCAAATTTGAACATAATCACTTATTTATTAAGTACACTACTTTAACATTCTGAGATTTTAAAACAGGATTTTCTTTAAAAAAAATCAACATTTAATTTTGTTTACCCAAAACAAAACTTGCTCTTTAGTATTTATATGTAAAAAAGTAAAATAAGAAAATGTGTAATTTAATAATTGCTACGGTCATATATTAAAATAGAAATAATACAATAAATTAAACCATAAAATACAATGTTAGCACCCATTTTTACCCCATAGAGTTACGATGCGATGTTTGCGTATTTGTAAAATGTGTGTATCATCATTATGTGAGGTTTAGGAGTGACAGGTGCAGTATTTGTCAAGATGATTCAAAATATGGAGTGCGGCCAGAAACTCAAACATATTGGGGCAATTGTGTTATTTTTAAAACTTAGTCAACACAGAGTTGTAAATTCCTTTGTTATATAATCACATCATTTTTTATACAATAATTGTTAATAAACATACGATTTTATTTGAATTTATGTCTCTTGGTGCTTCATTAGTTCCAGTAATACATTGAAACAAAGTCGTGCAACTAACAAACTATTCTCAAACTATGCATCAATAATTCTCTTTCATTATCAAAATAAATAGGGTTTGTTTCATATTTCTATTATTTTGTAAAATGGTTGTTCATTTCTTGTTCTATATTACTCGATTTGAATATCAACACTTATACAAGGACATTATAGACTCTTCTCATTTAGGCCTCTTTAGGCTGGGTTATAGTAAAATGATTGATTATATTGATTTAACAACGTCAAATACAAAGTAAACATGCGAAACAAATGTTGAAATTACCTATTTTAAAATATCATGAACGTACAACATTGTAATGTGCATCCAATAAAGTACACTAACTAAAATATTTAAGGTGAATCAAAGTTAATGGAGGTGCATGACGTATGTTATCTATTGAATACTATATCAAATTGACTTACAATTATGGTTCGTTAATAATTAAAATGGTGTGGTATATCTGTTGCTGTTGTTGTTGAACAGTTAATACATTTGGTAATTTTCTGATTTTTTTCAAGGTTTCGATTGAATCTTTATTTTGAATGATATTATCTAACAGTCTGTTTGGCAGAGTTGTAACCAAACCAATAAACGTATCAACAACGATTTATTCTACATACATGAAAAATATTAAGAATTTTAAATTTGTACACATTCCGAAAACAACAGTACGTAAATTTGTACATCTTAAAATGTAAACGAAATCTCAATAAAGATCATTATTTATAGATTACAAGAAATTGTGCCGTTATAGTGTATTTAGAGTTGTAAACGTTACCAATAAATTTATACACTCGTCTCTATCATGGCTTAAAATTCTACTAATCGTAACCGTATAATATAAGTATTGTTTTCATTCAAGTGGAGGAACTTAATTTATGATTTTTTTGTGTAAACTGCAAATAGTCGTGTAAAGACTTTGTAACCACTAGAGAAGATTACACTATAATTTAACTTTAAAAAATACTTTCTTATTACAAAAGAAAGTTAGAGTAACTGATTTGTAAAACTTAGGTTGGATTCACATTCGAATTATTATTATTATTATACCAGAAATTGTTATACATAGCCATTTATGCATGCACAAGGAAATGAAATTTGCTCATTCCTATAATTTATAATTGAATCTCAGTACCAAAAAAACCATTCCCATAATATTATGAATATTATAAAACTCTATGAATATACAAAGACTTAAATTATACATTTATGTCATTACTCCCCTCTAACGCTTAAAACAATATTTTATTTACCTAAAAATTAGCTAAATTGTTTAATAAAAGAAAAAATATTACATTAAGTGCTTATATTTACTTTCTGATTGTATGTAACTATATACTAGGCACTATATGCTATTAAAATATATTAAAACGGAAGAATGATGAAAATCGGATACTGAATATGACCATTCCTAGAGTAATAAATCGTTAAAAAAATACTAAAAACCATCATAATATTAAAAAAAATATATAATAAATAAAAAAAAAAAACTATCTGTCTGTTTAGGTATGTTAATGCATTAAAACGAATGCTTATGTTATTAAATATTTTATAATATCTTATTATACAGTAATAACTATTTTTTAAATAAATGCTTGTAAAATTTCAGTGTATGATTAAATTATCAGAGCACATTACAAAATAACAACTTAATGAAATTTATAATATGCAGTAAAACAATGTGTAAGAAAGTTGTTTACGAAAATGACAAAGTTATTTTTTAGGAATATATTTAGGCAATAAAAAATCGCGAAGCACTGAAAATAAATAAGTGATATTTCTTTCAGAAGGAAAAATGTTTTTCACTCAAATGCAATGAAAATAATATGAATTACATAGATTGCGCTTTTAACGTAGTTGAAAATACACTGTAATTATGTTGGAGTAAGTACTTAATGCAGTTCATTACGTGTAATTATACATTTAATTATCATTGTTTATTCAGAATATGTATCTCGTGCAAATGTACTCTCAAAGCAATTAGGAAGACTAATAATGTGCTTGTAGTCAGTCAGGTATGTAGAGACACTGGGACGTCATGCAATTACTACCTTATACCACAACAATCATTTTGATCACAATGTGTTTGATTGAAACACTTAATTACATAGAAAGGTTTATGATTTCTCTGAGGATGGTGTTTTAATTTCAATGAGTAGTATTAGAACCAAAGAAATAGTATATCCAAATTATCATACTTTATATTAAAGCTATTTCATCCTTCGTATTACGATTTCGAATTTACACCTTTTTAAAGAATAGCACCACTTTATAACTAAATAATAGAATCATCACTTTTTTCGGACAGAATCTAATCAATATAATTTTAAATATTTTGTATGGTTCTGATTTTAAATTTGAAAAACTTTCAATCTTAAAATCATATTTCTTCGTTAGAAATCAAAATGGCGGCAAAATATTCTACTTTTTAATGATTTTTTTTTATTAAATTTACTTCCCATTTCTTGATTCAAATCCATAATACGTCTTATTATATTTTTAATTGGACCTTATAAAGAAAAATGTTAGCTTAAAACCAATTGCCTTATTATCATTATATATACTTTAAAATGCTGATTTCATATTTCCTAAATTATTTAATGGCAATACATATGTTAGAAATCTCAATAGCCATTATCAAGTCCGATTTCTATTTATAAAAAATTGGATATAGTCAACATAAATATCTATGTTTCTTAAAGAAATAATTTCGAATTTCATATCTCTGCCTCATACGTCGACCAAGTAAAAACTTGTAACATATCCATAATTGATACAAGTCAAAATCAACTCTCTATTAGAAAATCGCAGTCCATAATATCTAAGGGGGTTATCGAAATTTATTTAAAAATGATATTCAAATGATATTCCCGCCTTCAAATCCAAAGAGATTATCAGAGCATTAAGAGGTTTGGACTTATCGTCTTTACAGTCCAAACGGTTAAACCAATTTGCGTTTTATTACTTTTTCTTTGTATTGATATGAATCGCAATTTGCATAAATATTTATACACGAGGCAAATATTTACCAGTAACTTTCCATATCTCTTTCAGAAGACGAAAAATATTGAAATTAGTATTTATGTGCACAATATCTACGAATGTGAGTGTATGATAGTGAGATTATCTCAAACAGTGTGAAATAATTTAACCTATATATGTTCTCACTTATAACCCATACACAGGATGTTCATACAATGTCACAAAATCTTAAAACATTTATTTCACGGTTACATGACGTGGAATATACTAAGTAAGTGCAACCAAGAAGACTGGCTCGTGTTCAATTTGTAATTTTAAATTTTATTTAATTTTGGTTATTGTAATTATGATATTTAAAATATGGTCGAAAATTTTCAAAACTGCTATTGGAAACTTCTTTTTTTTCTATAGGTGGTTTTTATCTAGATACTATGTTACTCATTTTGTTCAGCTTTAAGATCTGCCTATCTTAATAGCTAGGTCGTGATTTGCAATCGAGTGGATACACAAAACACTTCAATAGAAATGTGCGTCTAATATCATGTCAGTAAACCGGCGCCGAGTTATAACATTCATACACAATTACAATTATTTAAAATGTTATCTTTTACAAATAATAAAGAACAAGCAAAGATCAATCAATTATCAATTAAAATGCACAAATTTGTTTAAGTTTATTCGCTTTTAAGTGCGTAGAATTCTTAGACGTTAACATATACGACTGCGCCCACCTGTGATTAATATTTACAGTTCCGACTCACCTTTCCCCCCTTTTAATCACAACATTGTTATAATGTGTGTGACTTTTTTGTAAAACAGATAACTACCCAAAAAGTGAGAATGTGTAATCTTTGGGACCTGGGTAAAAAATAAAAACTATTTCATTATAATAGAATCAAGGTGGGTAATTAAGAGCATATCACTTGTTAAATAACAAATTGCACTTTATTTAATAAGTAAACATTAAGGAATTATGTATTACAATATTCTTTGCCAATTAATTGATAACTTTCATAAACTATTTTGTTTCAGAAATTCAAACACAGTTTATCTGGCTTCATAGCCGTTTGCATTAGATTAGGAAGCTTTGTAATATGTGTCTAGAAGATTATTATCGTGCTTATGTTCTGGAATAGAGCGTTTAATATCAATCTGTAGTACAAAATTGGAAAGAGCATTTAGGTGAAGATGGAAGGGTTTAATGAAGTTATTAACTTGGTAGGTGATTTAGCTGAAATGTTTAAAAGTGCCTGCCTCGAAATTGTTTAAATCTGTTAAATAAAATAACAAAATCGAACAACTTTGTTATATTTAAATTCAATTTTATTTAAATTTTAGTCAGTTAAATGTGGTCACACTGAACGTTATTCTTACCATATAATAATTTTATTTTGATGTTTGTTTTATAAAAACAATTAATATAATATATTCTAATATTCAATTTATCTCTGCTACATTCCTTCTGATAGAATCAATAAAATATTAGATCCGATATTGAAATGTCGTTCGTCACATTGAAAACTTTTCATGTCATTAAAGTTCCCAAAAAGCTGTTTATTTGATTTCCATACTCTAATTATGATTGCAGTCCAGATTTTAGAATAATTGTATATCAATTTGAAATTATTTGTAAGTACAAGTTACAATGATACTTGTGCCTTGGGCATACGTTAGGTACGTGTTCAAAATATATTGTACCCTCAAATTTTCCACTTTTAAGAGTGAGTCAAACAACAGTGATTCTTTAATATCTGTATTACGAATCAACTACAAGAAGTATATACTTTTTTGGCTTTATGGAAAGAGGACTAAATGGAAGTGATTTTTTAGTAGAAATGTTTAAGGTGGGAGAAATATCACTGAATGCACAGAAACCATTATCAAAATAGCTGTGATTACGGAGGTGTGGTTTCCCAGATTTGTCTTTTTTCTTATTCTCGTTAGAAATATTCGTGACGTTTTGTTAAAACTATTCACCCTAAAATAAACGTCAATATTGTTTTGGAGATATTTCAGTTTCAATAACATTAGGAGAATATTGGTTTAATGTTTATATTTTTATTAAAATTTAATGGAAACGGATGAATCTTCACTAACATTTGCAGTTTTTTTATTCCTGTTTTTAACAATGTAAACATAATCTAAGTAATGTTTTTTATTCATCAATTTACAATACAATTAGGACAATCCATTTAAAACAAGGGATAAATGATACGTTCTCTAAATATTTTTCTTGCAAACTTCAGTTCTGAGAGAAGTCGGCTTTAACTTTGATTTCCTACTTTATCATGTTTATCTTTTTAAATATGAAATCGTTTTGATACATTTATAATATTATATTATTATTCAAACAGACTAAACGCTTAATAGTACATTCATAATTAAGTGATTCTGTATCTTTAATTCGTTAATTAATTTATTAGATTTAATATATATATATATATATATATATATATATATATATATATATATATATATATATATATATATATATATATATATATTAATAAGTTAAAGTTTTATTTGACTCTGATGTATTCTAACTTACAAATCTCGATATCCTTAGCATTATTTTCTCTTAGTATTTTTTGTAAGAATATAAAATAAATCACCGCAGATTGATTATTTTCATTTGTAACTTATTACAGTTTTTATTTCAACGACATATTTTAACCTTGTTGAAACAGTTACATGAATTGTTACATTAAATATTTATACGGATATCATTAGATACATAAATACATATTGGCCATTCAAATACATTTTCGAGAATACATTTGTTATATTATAACGAAAATAAGAACAACAAAATGTGATAACCGTCGCCATTACGAGAGTTTTTGCTTATTAGAAGAAATGATCCAAATATTACTAAAAACAAATCAAGTAACAAATTTCAACTAAATTGGATAAAAATTTCGACCATTTCCGAAATTATATAGACAAACTTTATACGTAATTGTTTTAGTATGCATTTGTATGTATTTAAAATACATATCTTTTATATTTCACGCCCGAATAAGATTTCTGTTTTATATGTTTCTTTATCTTTTAAAATGTTATAAGTTATAAGGTTGATGAAATATTTGTAATAATTTGATAAATTTTGGAATCGACGAAATAGTTCAAATTAAATGTTTATTATTTCCCTCATTGAGTCACTAATATTTTAATGCAAATCAAACTTATAGTTAAATATTTAATTTATGTATTTATTTTGATTTTAGTTCAGAATTATCTAACGGGTTTATTAATAAATAATTGTATAAACATAAATAAAAACTATAAATATAAGTAAACTTTGTTACTATATTTCCGCTTCTGTTTATATCAACAGAAAATAGAAGACCTATGTATAACTGCATACGATAATATGTATTTACGCCATAACAACTTCTACATTTTAAAAATATTTCTTTACCCTCAATTACAATGTATACCATTTTTAATACCACTCAAATGCCCTGGGATCAGGATTGGAACACATTTCGCACTACAAGGGTCTAGAATTTCACTAAAAACAATACTATGACACGTGCAAGTGAATCCTGGATAGCAGCTGCTCTTGATTGTTTTGCTTTACATTGGTAGAGTAAAGGATGTTTTATATATCTGTATGTTATTTCGGGAAAGGGAAAACACACATTTGTTCAATTTTACATTAATGTAACATCATATATGTTGTTATTTAAATAAATTCAACATGTTATAATCTAGTTAGAAGAAATAATAAATCGCAATGGTAAAATGAATAGTGGTAGCAATTTAAATACATAATATTTATTTGTCTTAAAAATATGAAGAGAGCAATACCATAGTCTTCAGTAAAATTTAGTTTTTGGACTTCTAACATAGGCCTCTACGTGAATGAAACTATACTGTTAAATATAGAAACCAATTTCTTTTTTATTTGTTTATTCGATTGTTTTATTATTCATAATAACCGGTAAATGTCTTACACTGGCGACACAACTTTTTATATTGAAATGTATATTAAACACTTGTATAAACTTTCTGAGCATTTGGGAGACATACAAACAATACATGTCAGGTTTATTTAAAAATAAGAACTTTAAGTTGTATTTAACCAGCGTCTTAAAAAACATTTGGAAATAGGGTCTTTAGAAATAAAAATGTAACTGCATAAAAACAGATGCAATGTAAAATCGAGTTTGTTTTTTGAGCTATAAACTATACTTATTTACAAAGAAGAAAATTATTATTCAATCATTACCTAGAAATAATAATCTAGTTATAAACATAATATATAAAATACATTATATCACATAAAATGACCCTTTAGATAAAGTTTTATATATATATATATATATATATATATATATATATATATATATATATATATTTAATATCGTTCAACAAAATGTGCACGTTTATTACATGTTTGCTTTCTAGGTATAGCATTTTCACAGCAAAAGCTTTCATCTTATATTACATTTTTTACTCAGTTTACTGGTGGTTTTAAAATATTCGAAATGTTTCATACGTATTAAACTTTTGTAAGACTAAATTCAATTTAAAAAATCGGAGAGTGTTAGGGTGTCTGTACTTAATAGACAGGTATCTACAAATAAGTACTGTGGTCATTCATTCAGGTGATTTTACACTTATTTTAATACTACGTTTTATTTCTTGTAACTCGTTGTAAATACGAATCAAATTTGGAAAAACAAGTTTCTGTTTACAAGAATAACTTGGTACTACAGTATATAGTTTTTATTGAGATAAATCAAAACAATGGACAGCACTTCAGGTATTGCATAAGACATGGAGGGTTTCTATTTGTATATGATTTATATTGTCGAAGAATATGCGAAGAAACAATTAATCTGTTATTAAGCGTTCAAATCGCTTAAGACAAATCTACGAGAAGAATGTAGGTTGTTTAAGGTTGGTGAATATGGATTAACACCAGTGCGGCTTGAAAATTAACATATTCAGATCCTACATTCATTGTTGGAATTTTTATGACTACTATGTAATGTGAATTTAATTATTTTTAGTGGTTCAAATATTGATACAGAACAAAATCGAATGACAAGTGTTTGTATATACATTTACTGGAAAACGTATAATGAGTTTGTTACATAGCATGTATAACTTTTATTTTATTCATTCGTTTACTTCATGAGGTATATAATTATCAAAAAAGTTAGTGGTTAATAGATTGTCCGACAAACTATTCAAGCAAGGTGAAATAACTAATTGTATCAATCTTAAAACTTCTTTGTTTGGCGGACAAACAGTAATTACGAATAAAATATTTTCCTCTAACTATAGAACATTAGAACATTAGTTCCAAAGATATAAAAATGTGTGGTAATTTATGAACAATTTTTAATTTCACTTCTACTAGTTTCTGAGATATTAGAAAACAATTTTTTTTTCAATAAAACTACTCTTCTGAGTTACAATGGTGTAGTTTCATTATTTTTCATTTCAAATGACAACGTGTTGTTTTCGAAGGTAAGGCAAAATAACAGGTACATTTAATTTTTAGCTATCCTTCCTTTAGAAAGCAAAAGAGGACAACAAGTAAATTTTGCCTTTAACAACACGTTACCTTAGAATGTGAGTAGCAACAACAAGTACATGTTTCTTTTTACCATACGTTGCATTAGAACATGAACCACAACAAGTATATTTTAGTTTTAATAATACGTTCCCAAAAAAGGTTACCCAAAAATTAGTATATTTTGGTTTTACCAATACGTTGCCATCGAAGGTGAGACACAAGAACAAGTATATTTTACTTTTAATAATACGTTGCCTTAGAAGGTGGGGCAGGACAAATAGCAGATGTTAGTTTTAACATTATATTGCGTTAGAAATTTTATTGTGTCACAACAAGAAGTATATATTGCTATTCACAATACGTTGGCTTTAGAAAGTGAGGCACAACTTCAAGTACATTTTCTTTTAACAATACTAATACAATAATATAATAATGAACATTTGTCTTGTTTTTAAACCATCCTTATTATTGTTATTATTATTATTATTATTATTATTATTATTATTATTATTATTATTATTATTATT
The DNA here is from genome assembly GCA_963513935.1 of Aphrophora alni. Classification (NCBI taxonomy): domain Eukaryota; kingdom Metazoa; phylum Arthropoda; class Insecta; order Hemiptera; family Aphrophoridae; genus Aphrophora; species Aphrophora alni. The sequence goes on from OY740766.1 coordinate 92,329,310, forward strand.
ATTTACTTTATATGTCTTTATATTATCCTATTTTATTTTACTTTATTTTTCCATCATAGAATGCTAACTATTTTAATAATTTAAACCAAAATAAAAATAACAAACCAACAAAAAACTTATAGTAAGGAAATGATGCACTAGTATGCCAGTGTAAGAGAGGAGATGGTTTGTAATAAAAATCCTTGCATATTAAAATCACAACACAAGATAAGATCATATTACATTTATTTAATAATATAAAATCTATCAAACAATTAATTAAATGGAGATGAGATGTACAATTTATTTTTAAAAGTATGCTTAAACATGTGTATAAGTATGTATTATTATTATAATTTATAATTGAAGCAAACGGTTTTTCTAATACATTATTGGAAAATAGAGTATTATACACTATTCCACTTATCTAATAATGATAAATAGTAATGGGGTGTTGGTAATATTTTCTGTTTCTAAGTTTAAGTTCTAGTATTGTAAAATTGAATTACATTCTTGATATGTTACGTAAAATGACAGAGATAAGTATTCTTTACCTTGACAATTTGTGGAAAACGTGTATCATACTTGTTAATTTCCATTGAAAAGTTGTTAGATACCTCCTCTCCTTCCAACATATACACAAAATGTATAAAGTTACTTACACGTTTTGTATTCATTATTGTACGTCATATGAAACAATATAAATATATGTGAAACTATAGAGATTATATCTCAACTCTTCATTTAACATTCATGACAAAAGTGTATAAATCATGCAGACTACATTCTGGAAAGTCATTTGTCTTATCTATGACAAATAGCTAGCGAAACAAAGACGGCTAGTTCTAAATAGAAAAGTCAGTTCCACAAAACCTAGAAACAACTTTTGTGCAAAAAGAAAAAGAGTTGCAATAATACATTTTCATCTAGACTATTCTAATACAAGGTGTAAACAAAAAAAATTACTAATAATAGCAAAAATTATTCAATTATTTATTATAATCTGTGTTATTTTCACCATTATACATAATATTCTACTAAGTTTTATGTACGTGTATTTTATACGTTTACGTTTTTAAGTTTGAGTATAGTTACGTCCTTACATTAAAATTATTTTGAAAAAAAGTGATAGTATGATGTTCAAGTGAAAGGTTTACATTAATCTAAAATGTGAACCATTTCAATATTATGGAACAGTTTCCTCGATCTTGGACAAAATTTGTTTAAGAAATGAGAAAGATATATTTCATTACAGATATTTCATTTAACGAAAACAAAACAAAAAAAAAAAAAAAAAAAAAAAAAAAAAGTAATTTTATTTGATATTTTCAGTGCAAATAGATACACATATACTCATATCTTTATATATCAAAATGAAAGGGTCGTTTTTTATATGATTATAATAGTTGTTTAGTCAAATCTACAAATTAGCCAATTATACTAAATAAAATAACGAACAAAGTAACACATATTGCTAGTGTAATAGCAAATAAGATTTTTCTTCTTACCTTAATCCTTTTTTCTGTTCGTACTCCTAAGTAAGACAAGAAATGTTTATGTAAACTGCATCCGGTTAATGTAATGCAGATTTATTTGTTTAGTGTTTTGATATATTGTCTATAACATAGATATGGGTTACTCACTAGTATTAACCTAAAACTCTTTAACTATTTTTTAATAGATAAATTTAGCCCATGAAACTCAAAACAATTTTCTGATTTCGTTACGTATTGAGCCTTCACTAACCCGATACGGCCATAAATTACTGTAATTAATAAAAGTTACATACGTTAATAAGATAACAGACGTCAAATAAAAATTTTATTCGAATCAAAGATTCACGTAATATTTTAATTTTAGTTTCCTTCAAGGGTGAGTGGACTAGATGCACAAAATTAAAGAAATTTGGTTTCGTGATGCCAAAAGGGTGTTTAGTACAAACTCGTAAATATACAAAAATAAAAAAGGCTATTTCGTAACCTTACAATGAGGTTTTTGACATATTACAACCATCGCTCGTTGGAATAGTTTACCGGATTAGAACTTTATAATTTTTTATCTTGTATCTTTTAATACTGAACTGATGTGATCTTTTTATTTAGTAAACTGATATGATCTCAATCTACATTATTATTTAGTCATTTCTGGCAAATGACAGCATTTCAATGACTAAGCCCATTCGGTCGAGATAAAAAAGAACACTGGGCTCTAGTTTAAGCCTCAGACCCATTCCTAAAGTCTCACCCGTAACGACCATCACCCTAAGTAAGGCAACACTAATAATATGGAATTAAATACAGTATAATCTGTGTATGGAAAGACATCGCAGTAACATCGATGAGTGCAGATTCAGTAGTGCGGAGCCAGAAACCTGTTCCCGCGTGTCTTATCGTTCATTACATTGAAAAGGTGTCATATTTATATAAGAATTAGCACTTAATCACCAAAGAAAATCAGAAATTGATCCAGATGGAAGAGTAAAATCAATAATATGAAATCTGCAAAATACAGATTAGCACGGACAAAGAGATCCTTTTAAATGAAACTAAACTAATTAATGCCTATGCCTATGTTGTTAATATGGAAGTTCAACTTCGAAAAAGTTTAAACTCTTATTCAGGTATTATTTCTTGACTAAAGCATGTGTGCATTGAAGAAATATTGAACCATCTGTTCGATGACATATCATTGAACGTTGAGCATTGACTCTATCCTTCGTATTGAGAGGAACTAAACGAAGAATTCCAGTTCCTTTATGATCATTTTTGGACATCCAATTGTGGTAAATAGTGTTTTGTTGATTTTTAATTTATATTTTATAATGTTTATTCTAAAGTGTTGTTTTCGATTCCAAACATTTACACTTATTCATAGTTCTTATTAAACAGGAGATAAGTGGTTAGTATGGAGTAAAAGCCTTAAAAGTGGTGGTCATAATACGACAGCGAAGTGTGTAAATTATGGAGATTACCACCCCCATTAAGCCCAACGTAATGCCCCATTATTTAAGAAAGAAATGCAAATATGGGAAATGTTAGAAAGGGATTATTGGATCATTGAAACAATTATTTAACTAGGTAGAATACCTGATTATGTTTTTTTTCTAATCCAGTAAATCACTGGGTGATTACCACAATTTCTGGTAGCATATGTACTCATTTTCAGGGAATAAAGACATAACCAGGTATTGTACTTAGTAAATTAAGTGTTAAAATTCTTCAATCCATGGCTCACATGTTGAAAATAATTGAAAGTTATTCTCTTCTTCATTTTTATTTTGTGGTATTATTTGAAGTTATTTAAGCAATTTGTGTCTACAAATGGAGTTTTTGTTTGTTTTGGCCAACAAACAACCATGCTGCGATCATCAGCTGTAAAAGAAAAACACATTTTGTGATATGGATACACTAAATCTGATGTTAATGGCAGATCTTAGAATTTTAATATTTGTTGCTTAGTTAAGTTTTTGATGAATAACCCAAAACAGACAATATTGTTTTGTATTTATAGGATGTATTACAGTAATAATAATGTTATAGTTTTGTTATTACTAAATAGTAGTTATAACGTAATTATGAAAACTAGTACAAGATGTAATAATTCTCAGAGAAACTAATAATAAGTATATTGTACTATTTGAATAATATGCATACAATATTATTCCTAATATTGACATAAATTACTGTGATGTGGTATTTAGGTGGCAATTATTTGGGTCTAAAATTGAAACAAATCCTATATATATATATATATATATATATATATATATATATATATATATATATATATATATATATATATATGTCATAATAATAAACTGAATATTTCTATTTTTAGAGAATATTTTATAATGTAAGTTTGTTAAACTATATATTAAAGGTATTTTTTTAATATGTTTCAGGTGAGTGAATAACGTCTATAGTTTCACCGTAACACTATCAATATCGTAAGTATTTTATAATATTCATGTAGCATTCTATAGCTCCATGCTACATTTACAAGTAAACTTTCTTTAAGAGTATTAAGGTGTAGAAGGCAAAGCCTTGTAATTTAAATGTGTTATAGAATATAATGTATGCCCTTCACAGAACCTTATCTTTCAAAATTTTCGTTGTACCTGATAACCTAAGTTGAAACCACTATTAAATCTAATATGGATATTCAAGTCTAGTATGCAAACTGAATTAGGTGTATTATAATTGTTGATACAGTGACAATTTTAAAATAAAACTACAAATAATGAGGTTGAGTTGTGAGATGTTTTATAAATAGTAATGTAATAACTAGCCTATAAAAAAAAAATGGAAACGGGCTGAAGCGTAAATAAAGTGAAAACTTTCCTAAGTTTGTGAAAACATGTTTATACTTAAAAATAATCGATAAGTGATAAATGGAAATGAAGAAAGCCCGTGTTAAACTTCCAAAAATGTCCTTATCTTCAATCATTAGTTGTGCATATGATGACGATTAAGACTTTGAAATATCGTCTTGTTTAAGGTACTTTATTTATGTGGAAATTACTAATCCACATGTTTGTTTTATTATGATTTTTCCAATTTTTTGTAAAATATATTTTTCACATAGTATGTTTTTTTCCCCTTTATGTTAATTTAAGATTTAAGAAATATCTTGTTTTTAATCTTCCATTGTTTTAACTGTGAAACGAACTGGACGATCAAATGTTTGTTTATTAAAAAAATATATTTTCATCGATTTCAATGTTAATCGAATGCTTGTATAAATATGATGGAATAAATAAACGAAACTTATTTTTCCTTAACCCACACTTGGTGCCACTGGTCCATTCAATATGCACTATTCAGCCCTATCTTAACAACAAATGATAGAACGCGAGATATTTGTTTTACTTTGTTAAGTAAACTTATATAATTTAATTGCTTATATCCCTTGACCTGTAAATAAACCTTTGTTTAAACTGTTTATATTTAACTATGCGGAAGATATATGCACAGTTAATGAGTTCCACGTTGAAATGTTCCTTTTCTATTCAGCTTCGTGTCTATAGAGAATATATATAAACCATATATTTTCCAGGAATATTAGTGACTCCAGACTAAACCTCTTTATTTATCGACACTAAGTGAATCCCTATTTATACCTGGTTTAAATCCTCATGTTCTTAACAAAATATCGTGAATAATGTGTGTAATAATAGATTCAAATATGTATATCTCCATTATTGTGTTTTCTTTTTATAATCAATTATAAAATTGATAATATTGTACATAACTATTTTTAATGAATTCATTGCTGTGCGCTAAATGTTTCTATTTTGACTCATTAATGTTAGTATTTTCTTAGATAATCTACGGGATATATGGAGATTATTATGGTATTGAGTATTATTAACCTTCCGATGATGGTAACTTGGTTACCGAAATGTTCATTTGGGAACTATAATAACTTAGGCTAATAATTTTTTACAAATGTCTATTTGTGTTGTGCTATTGTACCTAACTTGTGGTAAGGGACTTAGAGTTTACAATTGTAAAAGTCACTACAGTGATAATTGTTTATATAATAAAATAATAGCATAAACACTTTTGTTTTTACAGAATATATTCACTTGAATATTCTGTTATATATATTTTTTATACATATCTATAATAGTCATGCACATTTTTAACCAAATCGGTTCAAAAACATTTGTTCCACGACGAGTAAACATTGGAATATCTTCATGGGACAAACTTTATATTAAATACACTATATAAACTGAATCATGTTACTAAATACCATTGGTGTGAATCTCAAAGGAAATCAAACGCAAAAATGTAGGTTGCTTTGAAATTTGAAACACTACTTTCATTTAAAACATTGTGTCTTTATGACATATTATGGCTAAAATATATTTTTTTATTGTGTATTCTACTAACGAAGTTAATTTCGATGTAAATGGCTATAGAGGTTGGTAAAATGTAAAGTGTAAGCTAACATTTGTAGCGTTATTCTATGTAGTAGACTAAGGGACCAATCGAATGATGTAATTTAAACAATGATATTTGTTTAAAGTAAATTAAAAAATGCATATACTGGGAACCAAAACCGCTAATTCATTTCATTTTTGAAGCCGGAAAGCAGTGCATGTGACAACTTCTAATGAAACTCATTGTATCAACATAACATTAAAAAATGTTTCAAAATTAAGGCGTGATAAAAAACTCTATTGAGATTTGAAATATCAATAACAATACACATTAGAGAAACTAATAAACCCTTTTATAAATAGTATGTGAAATTCTTAAATAATTCATTAAGGATCACCTAGGTTCTAGTCAGACTTCAAAGTTTTCTCCTGGGATGGCTCTGTGAGGCCGACTCCTGTTGCAAAAGTGAATTCCCATTGCAATAATAAGGGGTTCCCAAGGCAAGATGTTTTCCGTCATGTATTCAGAAACAGTCAAATCGATCTATTCATTTATTAAACCAACAATCCATTCAATTCGGAAGCAATCATATGGAGACATTGATTTTCAGTTTAAACTAATAATGCCATGTAGCTCTTCCATTGAAAGATGTACAACTGTTTTGTTAGTTTGTTTTAAATAATGTAAAAATATAGATATGCTTTACTATTATCATGAAAATATATCCGGTTTAACAGTAATTTATGAATAATTTTCAATTTTATTTTATAATTATTTATATTGTATGACATATTTATACTTTATTTTAATGGCCAATGGACGACTTTTCTTTCAGCATTTTACTGAATTCAGTATAAATATAGATGGTTTATTATAAGAAATATATTTAAATAAACTTTAAAGCTTAGTTCACAATACACTGAGTATTCAAATTAGGACAAAATTTTGTTATACAAAATAATATCAGCCGTTTAATGAAGAGATATGTTTAGTGAATTTTCAGTACATACAATAATTTCTTATCAACAGTATAAAAACTAATTTCTATTTTGTGTTGCACCTAAATTGTCAAATCTTTGTATTTTAAATAATGTTCTGAGTTTCTTTCTTATAATACTAGAATTAGCTTTAGTTTCCAAATAACTAAGCTGCTATGCTTTATTTGTCATTATCTTGTTTGTTTTTTTATAATGTCTAGATTTATCAAATGTTGTTGATTCACACTCTCGAACAGTTGTGAATTAGATTGTATACACCAATGATGGTATTTGTCCGAAAAAAATATACCAATGGTTTGAACAATCAATCGTTACTCAACTACTTGAAAAAAATTGTTGTTAGTAGTTGTTATTATAACGAAAAATAAATATTCAAATTATTATGTCATTAAAAACATTTTTAAATACGATCTGGAAGTATACATTGTAAAATTTAAATGTAGTATTTAAAATTTAATGAGGTTAAATTAACCATAGACAGAATAATTCGTTGTTGACATTGTCGAAAATATTTAATAGCTGTAACCTTGAGGACGAAAAAAATACCCCTTGTAACATAAACCATTTAACAAAAATTCGACTTAATTATATATAGATAGGTTGTTTAAATATTCTGAAGGACAAACAATATTATATCACAAGCGAAACAAATTTATTGATATTTTCTATATTAGAAAAGTGTAATAATATACGTATAAATATTTTTTCTATGTTTAGCACCAAGTCAGCTTTAAAATCAAACAAAACAAATAATCTGTTCACAAACATTACGATAAAACCAAACCTATTAACCGTCACTATCTCACCCAAAAAGGATTTGAATACTACCTGCATTTAAGAAAGGTGAACATTTTTTTTTGCCATGTATTTTTTTTTGAAGATACGTTATACAAGGTTCCCCACGTATCAATAAATGCTTGCTCTGCTTGTTCAATAATCTTGGTGTAAGAGAAAATCGTATTTAATATATAATCGAAACTTTAATGATGGTGGGCGATATTAATTTTTTTTTGATAATAATTATTGCCATCCGCAACTTTCACTTGTTTGCTATTTTGGACTTAGTAGTTAACTCATTATTTTTCTAATTTGACAAAACAATATTATTAGAGTAGATTACGTTATTATAACTGTTGCATGGTGGAATAGTTAGTTGTAAGGTTTGATAGTTACAATACAGACACACCATTCCAGATAATACATATTTAGGCTGAATGGATCTTATAACTTCTATTTTCGTAAACAATTTGTTTATTGCCTATATACTACGTATAGTTAGAAAACAAAACTTACTATGTTGTTATTTTGCGTACATTCTATTTTATATTTTAGATGACTGATTTATTAGAATACTCCAGTAGAATGTGTTAGACCAATGGTGGTTTTGTTAGTTTGAAGCTAACGTAACGTCCTTTGTGATATAAATTTTCCGGTGAGACTATAGGATATTTTTTGACAAAGTTAAACAAAATGACTGGGATTATAGAAGTACAAACAATAAGCTCTGATCGAACCTTCCAGACTAACTAAATCTTACTTTGTCGGAGTCTAAAGTCCCCAGTGCATTAGGATCAAAGTTATATAGATTGTTAAGGCAGAAATCGATATCTTATAAGTGTATTTGTCCTTACAAAATAACTGCACATTTTCCTTTTGTATTTCCTATAAACAGTCAGATAAACTGTATTTGGGTTTAATACACCAGACTGCCAGGCTATACATTTAACAACCTCGCAAACCATTAATCGTAACTTAATGCTATTTACTGTTTCTATAGCGTTCAGATTTAATTGATTGCTCTTGTTGTGATGAGATATTGAATCTCTATAGTATACCCGCAATAACGAATTATTTAAACCGAGTGTAACCAAGGACAGCTGCTAATGCACCTGTCTAATTAATTGCAAAAAAAAAAGTTGATGAAACATTGCTTAATAAATGTATTGATTTATTATAATTGCTGAAAATCTCTCTCTCTCTCTCTCTCTCTCTCTCTCTCTCTCTCTCTCTCTCCCCCTCTCTCTCCCCCATTACTTAATATTTGAATTTAATTTAAAACCCTTTATCATGCTACAAAATACATAACTACAAATACAAAGTAATATAAATACTTTACCATCTTAATAAAAAGAAACTATCATTTTGGACCTCCTTACGTTCTGATACTATCCTTACCTCTAAGAATTATAAAAGTTTCAAGTATAAAGCTGTATCACAACAAAATCAAAGTACCACTGATAATTGGAAATGATTTAATACATAGATTTTGTTCTGAACTTTTCAATGTAATTGACTCTTAGGCTGAGAGGCTTTATCAAAGAATACAATTATTTAATATATCGGAAATAATATGTATATTCTACTTACCCACTCCTGAGACAAGCTTTGGGTTAAAAATAATTAATAACATACCATAAACGTTAATTTCCTTTTGGAAAGTAAATCTTCAACTTGTTACTTTTTACTATATTTATATATAAATAGAACGGTATAATATTTATATGGTAGACTATTTTAAAATATGCTGTTAAGTTTATTTATTTATTGCCTCTATATTCTTTAATAATTGTGATTTCAATGCAATTTCATACTAAAGGTTTAAACTGTTGTTTAAAATGTGAAATAATCTTCTAAATGATTTTAATTAAATGCGCCATCTTCAGTAAAAAGGAAAGTTGATATTCAGAAAACTTACCATCCTCTCGACCTCCTCATAATCCACAAGCATTCAGATTTTCACAGTATCATTTGTAAGCATCTTTTTTATCCTTGTAGATTATCACATTGAATACAATATTATTTAAAAAAATCGCTTTGAATATTGGTTACTAAGTAGAATTAATTGATAACATTTCTATTAATAAAAATAATAATAAATAATAAAATCAAAGTAAAGTAATTCATGTCAGACTTTTAAACTGATAAATAAAGTAAAACTCAAGTTTTAGTGTAATAGAATTTTTTTTAAATAAATTAAATTTATTTTAAAATATTAAATGAGCCATTTATATTGCAATTTTGAATATGGTTGTTAAACTGGTAGATATATTAAAATTAGGGTTAAGGGACATTTACGTTATTGGAAGTCTGGTAAAACTAAATAAAATTTGTCTATCCATTTATTAGAATCAGGCCTTAGTTTTGGTTCAAATAATAATGTCAAAATGTTACTTAATGAACAAAAATGCAGAAAATAATTTAGATGTTTTGGAAATTAAAAGATCTATGAAGAAATCAGTATATAGTTCTTAACCCAACACTTCTACTAAAATCTATTATCCACGGTACACCCTGCTAGGTCATTTCTCAATCAGTCTAGTCGTTAGCATATTAGTAAGATATGTGTTTTAAGTTGTTTTTGCCTTAAGAAATATTATAATATACTTCCATATGGATTCCTATATGGATGCTATACAATATTATGTTTAGATAATTTAATATTAAAATATACTCGTTGGTTCCGGTTTAAAAAACAATATGCATTTACATTAATTAGTATCCTAATTTATTGCATGTATACACAGGAGAGATATTTAAATTTAAAACATAGAGATTATATTTACAAAATTTAGCAAAACATGATTTCCCTAATGTACATAAAAACAGAATTATATGTTTTACTGTCCAAGTGACAGGAGCAGGAAAATAAACTGTTTATTAAAGTTCTCCCATGTACCACTATTTCTCTAGACGAGAAATGTGTGGTTTGTACAAGTTTAAACAGTTCTTTGCAAGATATTTACTGACTTATTTATTGAAGTTTTTTTTATATACATAATAATAATAATCTCGTATTTATTTAACATACACAGTAAAAACAACACTAAATTCAAAAATTAACAAAACTTTACCAATCCGAATAGGATAGACTAAAGTCTTATTGATCTAATACATCATATTTTGTAGGGTTAACATTAACAATTTGGGACCGTCACTAAGTCTTATTGAACCAGATCATGAGGTTTGGTTCTATTAAGGCGACGAACATCGGTAATAATGTTGTCAGTCATTGTTTTCATAACCTGAATAACGTGAACTTGGAGACGTTGTTTATGCCTCAAAGCCACCTTCTTTATTTCCTACTGCACCATATTCACTTTAAGATCTCGGTGTTGCTCACTGTTACTGACGTACCATGGAACCTGAACTATCCCTCTAGTTCTTCCTTCTTTTTCTTCACATGTTCCTTCCATTTTAGCTTAGTATCGAAGGTCATGCCAAGATACTTCCCTGTATTTACTGGAATAATATTTTACTGTTTACTATCAACGGTATTGACACTAATTGTTTATTAGTAAAATGAATATAAGTTGATTTTCCTTCATTTATTGGGTAGCGCCAACACTTAGTATATTCATTCACACGGTCTCTGCAGTTTATCTGTTGCAACTTCACCATATTTTCCAACAGTTAAGATCAGCTTTTCCTATCGTCGGCAAAGGTCGCCATGGTGATATTATTATCTTGAGGTAGCCTATATCACGGGTAAACAGTAAATAATGTGTTGGGCCAAGGACACTTCCTTGGGGTACTCATCAAAAACCTGCGCAACATCAAGGAAAACTGCTGCACAGACCTTCTTTTCCTCAAGTGTTGTCCCAATTACGTTGTATTACGTTGTCGATTGTTTTTCTCTAAATCCAAATTGATGTGGTGGAATTAGTTTTATGTCTTGTACGACTTTCATTAATATCTTTAGATGGTTGTTTTTCCCATTATTTTTGACAAAATGGGTAATAAAGAAATAGGTCGACACGAAGTAACTTCGTAAAGCAATTTTCCTGGTTTGGGTATAAAAATTTACTTCAGCAATTTCCCAGTGTTTTGGAAAATACATAATTTTGAATCAAGAATTTATGAGTTTTTATTTTTTACTCGAAGCTATCATTGGTAGTTTTTTTATTGTTATTAAATCATACCCTGGCGCTTTTATTGCAAAGATAACAATTAATTATATTTATTGATTCCTTCGTAGTGACAAGGGAAATTAATCGAATTTATGAAATTTGAATATATTCTCTCTTTTTGTTTTTGTGACATCGGATGAAAGACAATTTTCAAGTGGTCAGCCTTTTGTTTTGAATCGCGTCCCAAAGACCACTAACCATCTTCAACGGTGGATTTTGAATTTTGAATCCTATTGCCATACTATACTACAACTCAGATCCTTTATAACAGTTGTTGCTAATATTCCTGATCTTGTTAATCTGCTTGATGTAGAGACCGATGGTTTATTTGAGGCATTTACACAAGATCCTAATGCCGTACTATACTACAACTCAGATGCTTTATAACAGTTGTTGCTAATATTCCTGATCTTGTTAATCTGCTTGATGTAGAGACCGGTGGTTTATTTGAGGCATTTACACAAGATCCTAATGCCGTACTATACTACAACTCAGATCCATTATAACAGTTGTTGCTAATATTCCTGATCTTGTTAATCTGCTTGATGTAGAGACCGATGGTTTATTTGAGGCATTTACACAAGATCCTAATGCCGTACTATACTACAACTCAGATCCATTATAACAGTTGTTGCTAATATTCCTGATCTTGTTAATCTGCTTGATGTAGAGACCGATCGTATATGTGCGACAGTTACCAAGATCCTAATGCCGTACTATACTACAACTCAGATCCTTTATAACAGTTGTTGCTAATATTCCTGATCTTGTTAATCTGCTTGATGTAGAGACCGATCGTATATGTGAGGCATTTACCAAGATCCTAATGCCGTACTGTACTACAACTCAGATCCTTTATAACAGTTGTTGCTAATATTCCTGATCTTGTTAATCTGCTTGATGTAGAGACCGATCGTATATGTGCGGCAGTTACCAAGATCCTAATGCCGTACTATACTACAACTCAGATCCATTATAACAGTTGTTGCTAATATTCCTGATCTTGTTAATCTGCTTGATGTAGAGACCGATCGTATATGTGCGGCAGTTACCAAGATCCTAATGCCGTACTATACTACAACTCAGATCCTTTATAACAGTTGTTGCTAATATTCCTGATCTTGTTAATCTGCTTGATGTAGAGACCGATCGTATATGTGCGGCAGTTACCAAGATCCTAATGCCGTACTATACTACAACTCAGATCCATTATAACAGTTGTTGCTAATATTCCTGATCTTGTTAATCTGCTTGATGTAGAGACCGATCGTATATGTGCGGCAGTTACCAAGATCCTAATGCCGTACTATACTACAACTCAGATCCTTTATAACAGTTGTTGCTAATATTCCTGATCTTGTTAATCTGCTTGATGTAGAGACCGATCGTATATGTGAGGCATTTACCAAGATCCTAATGCCGTACTATACTACAACTCAGATCCATTATAACAGTTGTTGCTAATATTCCTGATCTTGTTAATCTGCTTGATGTAGAGACCGGTGGTTTATTTGAGGCATTTACACAAGATCCTAATGCCGTACTATACTACAACTCAGATCCATTATAACAGTTGTGCTAATATTCCTGATCTTGTTAATCTGCTTGATGTAGAGACCGATCGTATATGTGCGGCAGTTACCAAGATCCTAATGCCGTACTATACTACAACTCAGATCCATTATAACAGTTGTGCTAATATTCCTGATCTTGTTAATCTGCTTGATGTAGAGACCGATCGTTTATTTGAGGCATTTACCAAGATCCTAATGCCGTACTATACTACAACTCAGATCCATTATAACAGTTGTTGCTAATATTCCTGATCTTGTTAATCTGCTTGATGTAGAGACCGGTGGTTTATTTGAGGCATTTACACAAGATCCTAATGCCGTACTATACTACAACTCAGATCCTTTATAACAGTAGTTGCTAATATTCCTGATCTTGTTAATCTGCTTGATGTAGAGACCGATCGTATATGTGCGGCAGTTACCAAGATCCTAATGCCGTACTATACTACAACTCAGATCCATTATAACAGTTGTTGCTAATATTCCTGATCTTGTTAATCTGCTTGATGTAGAGACCGGTGGTTTATTTGAGGCATTTACACAAGATCCTAATGCCGTACTATACTACAACTCAGATCCATTATAACAGTTGTTGCTAATATTCCTGATCTTGTTAATCTGCTTGATGTAGAGACCGATGGTTTATTTGAGGCATTTACCAAGATCCTAATGCCGTACTATACTACAACTCAGATCCATTATAACAGTTGTTGCTAATATTCCTGATCTTGTTAATCTGCTTGATGTAGAGACCGGTGGTTTATTTGAGGCATTTACCAAGATCCTAATGCCGTACTATACTACAACTCAGATCCATTATAACAGTTGTTGCTAATATTCCTGATCTTGTTAATCTGCTTGATGTAGAGACCGATCGTATATGTGCGGCAGTTACCAAGATCCTAATGCCGTACTATACTACAACTCAGATCCTTTATAACAGTTGTTGCTAATATTCCTGATCTTGTTAATCTGCTTGATGTAGAGACCGATCGTATATGCGAGACATTTACCAAGATCCTAATGCCGTACTATACTACAACTCAGATCCATTATAACAGTTGTTGCTAATATTCCTGATCTTGTTAATCTGCTTGATGTGGAGACCGGTGGTTTATTTGAGGCATTTACACAAGATCCTAATGCCGTACTATACTACAACTCAGATCCTTTATAACAGTTGTTGCTAATATTCCTGATCTTGTTAATCTGCTTGATGTAGAGACCGATGGTTTATTTGAGGCATTTACACAAGATCCTAATGCCGTACTATACTACAACTCAGATCCTTTATAACAGTTGTTGCTAATATTCCTGATCTTGTTAATCTGCTTGATGTAGAGACCGATCGTTTATCTGAGGCATTTACCAAGATCCTAATGCCGTACTATACTACAACTCAGATCCTTTATAACAGTTGTTGCTAATATTCCTGATCTTGTTAATCTGCTTGATGTAGAGACCGATCGTATATGTGCGGCAGTTACCAAGATCCTAATGCCGTACTGTACTACAACTCAGATCCTTTATAACAGTTGTTGCTAATATTCCTGATCTTGTTAATCTGCTTGATGTAGAGACCGATGGTTTATTTGAGGCATTTACACAAGATCCTAATGCCGTACTATACTACAACTCAGATCCTTTATAACAGTAGTTGCTAATATTCCTGATCTTGTTAATCTGCTTGATGTAGAGACCGATCGTATATGTGCGGCAGTTACCAAGATCCTAATGCCGTACTGTACTACAACTCAGATCCTTTATAACAGTTGTTGCTAATATTCCTGATCTTGTTAATCTGCTTGATGTAGAGACCGATGGTTTATTTGAGGCATTTACACAAGATCCTAATGCCGTACTATACTACAACTCAGATCCTTTATAACAGTAGTTGCTAATATTCCTGATCTTGTTAATCTGCTTGATGTAGAGACCGATGGTTTATTTGAGGCATTTACACAAGATCCTAATGCCGTACTATACTACAACTCAGATCCTTTATAACAGTAGTTGCTAATATTCCTGATCTTGTTAATCTGCTTGATGTAGAGACCGATCGTATATGTGCGGCAGTTACCAAGATCCTAATGCCGTACTGTACTACAACTCAGATCCTTTATAACAGTTGTTGCTAATATTCCTGATCTTGTTAATCTGCTTGATGTAGAGACCGATGGTTTATTTGAGGCATTTACACAAGATCCTAATGCCGTACTATACTACAACTCAGATCCTTTATAACAGTAGTTGCTAATATTCCTGATCTTGTTAATCTGCTTGATGTAGAGACCGATCGTATATGTGCGGCAGTTACCAAGATCCTAATGCCGTACTATACTACAACTCAGATCCATTATAACAGTTGTTGCTAATATTCCTGATCTTGTTAATCTGCTTGATGTAGAAACCGATGGTTTATGTGAGGCATTTACCAAGATCCTAATGCCGTACTATACTACAACTCAGATCCATTATAACAGTTGTTGCTAATATTCCTGATCTTGTTAATCTGCTTGATGTAGAGACCGATGGTTTATGTGAGGCATTTACCAAGATCCTAATGCCGTACTATACTACAACTCAGATCCATTATAACAGTTGTTGCTAATATTCCTGATCTTGTTAATCTGCTTGATGTAGAGACCGATCGTATATGTGCGGCAGTTACCAAGATCCTAATGCCGTACTATACTACAACTCAGATCCATTATAACAGTTGTTGCTAATATTCCTGATCTTGTTAATCTGCTTGATGTAGAAACCGATGGTTTATGTGAGGCATTTACCAAGATCCTAATGCCGTACTATACTACAACTCAGATCCTTTATAACAGTTGTTGCTAATATTCCTGATCTTGTTAATCTGCTTGATGTAGAGACCGATCGTATATGTGCGGCAGTTACCAAGATCCTAATGCCGTACTATACTACAACTCAGATCCATTATAACAGTTGTTGCTAATATTCCTGATCTTGTTAATCTGCTTGATGTAGAGACCGATCGTATATGTGAGGCAGTTACCAAGATCCTAATGCCGTACTATACTACAACTCAGATCCATTATAACAGTTGTTGCTAATATTCCTGATCTTGTTAATCTGCTTGATGTAGAGACCGATCGTATATGTGCGGCAGTTACCAAGATCCTAATGCCGTACTATACTACAACTCAGATCCATTATAACAGTTGTTGCTAATATTCCTGATCTTGTTAATCTGCTTGATGTAGAGACCGATCGTATATGTGCGGCAGTTACCAAGATCCTAATGCCGTACTATACTACAACTCAGATCCATTATAACAGTTGTTGCTAATATTCCTGATCTTGTTAATCTGCTTGATGTAGAGACCGATCGTATATGTGAGGCAGTTACCAAGATCCTAATGCCGTACTATACTACAACTCAGATCCATTATAACAGTTGTTGCTAATATTCCTGATCTTGTTAATCTGCTTGATGTAGAGACCGATGGTTTATGTGAGGCATTTACCAAGATCCTAATGCCGTACTATACTACAACTCAGATCCATTATAACAGTTGTTGCTAATATTCCTGATCTTGTTAATCTGCTTGATGTAGAAACCGATGGTTTATGTGAGGCATTTACCAAGATCCTAATGCCGTACTATACTACAGCTCAGATCCATTATAACAGTTGTTGCTAATATTCCTGATCTTTTTAATCTGTTTGATGTAGAAACCGATGGTTTATGTGAGGCATTTACCAAGATCCTAATGCCGTACTACACTACAACTCAAATCCATTATAACAGTTGTTGCTAATGTCTTCTAATCTTGTCTATGTGCTTGATCTAAAGACCGGTGGTTTATGTGTTGCATTTGCCAAGATTTTAATGTCGTGGAAGAAACAGTTCTAAAACACGCATACTGCTATTTCAAGTTTTGGGCTCCATGAATATGGACATAAATAACAATATTTGGCTTGACGTTGGTAATATATCTTATTTGTATATATATAATTTTAAATGAGTATATCTTTTTGATATTTTTTACAAAATACAAAATTCTTTGTAGTTTCACTTAGATTCGGTTCGCATTTTTAAACTTAAGTTTCTTTATTAACAAGGAATTCACATAAAAGTGCAACTTTTTTATACACAATTAAACTTACCAATACTGAGAATTCTTCTGCAGGTATGTTAATTAGTGTATGAATTATTCTAAGGTTTATTTGCTTTCATTAAAATTAAATGTTTTATTCCAGATGTTTTAAAAGTTGCCACATAATTAATTAATTGCCTACTGTAATTATATGAGCTCTTAATTTATTTCATAAAATTGCCATACAGCAGAATTCATAATTCCAGTATTCGTTATGACTGCTTACATAGTTACATTAGTTCCTGATCTAATTCCTTTTCATCAGCGGACATGACAATAAAATTTCCTTGTTTTCCTTTAAAATGATCTAGAATAAATAACTGGTGTAAACCATGTACACTGTTCTATGTTTTATTCAAGTAATTGACATTCTAGCAAAGATTTACTGCTTTTATCCCCATTTGTAACTCAAATTATAAACTGAAACTTTACCGTTATGAAATTATTCATCTTGTTTAAACTTCAGTGATCATAAATGTAAAAATTTACAGAACAACTTAAAGATAAACCGTTGTATTTGCGCATTAAGTTATGTTGTCTAAAAATTTAGTTCACAAGTGGAAATCGTTAATTTATTTATATAATAAATTAAGGAGTAATGGTTATAATCTAGAAAATCTGAAATAGCAGATCCCATCGGAATGTACGTTGAAGAGTGAGTATTTTCAGTTGACCAACTACTAGGGTTTCTTAAAATTTAATAAACATTTTAAATATTTGTATTATATAACTAGCTGAAACACCCGGTGATGCAAGGTTTTCACTTTTCCTTCTGTTTGTAGACTTTGATCTCTAATATCAGAAATATATGCCTACAATCTTTGAATTTTATAAGTAAATATGCCTTGTGTTTTGGATTTTAAAATAAGTTTGATGTAAACGGTGCAGAATAGAGTTGGTATGCAAGTTGATGATAATATAAAAGTGTTACAAGAATGGTTTTTATCCTAAACTACTTTCGAGAAAGGGTTTTAGGTCTACCCTACTTGAATGTTATACTTATGAATTTGGTGAGGGTGAGTAATTTATCTAGCAAAAGATTTTAATACGTAAATTTACATGACGATATTTTCTTTTTATAATAATTTTTCAAATTATAAATACTGTATATAACTATTTTAGTTCACTTCATTGCTGATCACAATATTTGCAATGATAGGCTTCAAGGTTAGTAGCTCAAATTTCCCTGGAGAATATTTTATTTTCTTCTGAAATTATTTTTAATACAAAGGTATTAAATTAAAACGTAATGTAGGTATAAGTTATGATATTTGTAATTTATACAAATTTGTATAACTTTATTTATAAAATATTTTCATTTTATTCAAATAGACAACATATTAAAAGATATATTACAATCAATTATCGTCATAAACGCATTGTACGGAAACGAATCATTGTTATTGGGTTTCCTTCTCTCTCAAGCTTTGTACTTATTGTGAATACCTGAAACCTATATTGTCCACGGATATTATCGACTCAGTGCATACCAACAGTTTTTCCTTTTCTATAAGACATTCTTTCAAACATATTTATTTTAGTATGTTATCTTTAAACATGTTTATCCCATCTTGCGCATTGTTTCCTGTTTGTTTGGCTGAAACGTAGTTATAATGACATCGTAGAAACTTAAAAGTAAAGAATACTCATTATTGCATTTTTAATCACCTCAGAAGGTTTAGTCATCTAACAATTATATACTTCTCAGAAACTCAGTTATCCTCCTCTACTACTGAATTGGCCGCTTTGTTACGTGTTTGGAACCAACAGTCCCATTGATGGGATATCCGTTGGTGAAATAGTACGGTACACACTTTAAAAACAGGGTACTTAACGAACCCCTGTTTCAATTTAAACAGGGTTTCACCCGCAGAGAAAGAAAGAAAGAAAGAAAGAGAGAGAAAGAAAGAGAGAGAGAGAGAGAGAGAGAGAGAGAGAGAGAGAGAGAGAGAGAGAGAGAGAGAGAGAGAGAGAGAGAGAGTGAGTGTGTGTGTGTGTGTGTGTGTGTGTGTGTGTGTGTGTGTGTGTGTGTGTGTGTGTGTGTGTGTGTGTGATTGGTCGCAGTATATCTAAAAGATACGTTTGTGTTCAAACACTTCTACAGCTCCTCAATTATTGTGCTCCTTAACTTTTTAATTAATGAATATGTATTTTAACACCTTTACTGGCAACAAATAAAATTGTATTTGTAAAGCTGCAAATAAAACCGATATTAGTTTAATATAAAAAATAGCACTTTTAATAGACAATTTTGTCTCCTGAAAAGTCCCAGTGAATCAAGTTGTTACAGCCCGTACTAAATTTTTTAAAATAAGGAGAATTTTTTATATACAAAATAATAATACCAATGAACAATAATCCTCCACAAAAAAATTAAATCTCTAATATACATCATTGACACAAAAAGACTAGACCACATAACGTTATGTACATTCACTCAGTTATTTCAATTCCTCTATTGAACTGTGGATTGTCCGATTCGGACTGTTCCCTAAAATAATTGGCACAAATAGTTCCACTTATTTTGAGCTAATGTAACAACAAAGCTGTGTTATTAGTTAAATCAAACTAAAATTGTATTCAAAACTGTAAATATAGTTAAAGTCTTCATTTAAAATATTTAAGTTAAAAAATATAATAGAAAAATATTAAAATTTAAATTGTACTAAAATAACTTATGTAATTAGTTATCTAACTATATTCATTAAACTATGTAAAAGGAGATAATTCTATGCATGTCAAGAAAAATTTAATTCAGTTTTATTCACTGTTCTATTCTCTCCCCTGGGTTTTGCCGCTGAGGTTAGGGACTGGTTGACTTCATTTGTGTTGCAAAAGTTAAATCACATAGAAAATAATTTTCCCCAAGAGGTGTTTTGTCAGTAACAGTCAAATCGAATCTATTCATGGTTTAAACCAAGAATCCAACTGAACTGAGAGAGATTGATTTTCAAATTAACCTGATACTGTACATTAGAGCTTTGTTGCAAGACAAGTTACAGTTAGTTCAATAATTTGTTTATTAACGTAAAGACATAGGAGTTAATTACGATTATCGTTCTATGCATACCTGATAGTGAATATCAATTAAAAGTTTAGTTTGTTTAGTATATAATGGTAAACATCTATGAAAACTTTTACAACTCATACAGCTTTTACTTAAACTAGATGTTAAGGACTAGTAGCTCATGGAAACACTATTGCGAAAAAACCAAAAGAAAAACAATTATTTCAAACGTTATACATGAAAGCATATTATTGAAAATCAATTATAAGTTTAGTTTTTAAGTATATAATGGTACAAATCAATTATGAAAACTTTTACAACTTATACAGCCTTTGTTTTTATCAGATGTTAACGACTAGTAAATTATAGAAACTTTATTATGAAATTAACCCCAAAATAATCAATTATTTCAAATCTTATAACATGCAAACCTGTTAGTGAAAATCAAATAAAAGTTCAGTTTTTTTAGTATATAATGTTACAAATCAATTATGAAAACTAACATTACAACGCAATACAGCCATTCCTTGTGCTTTTGAAGACATTAAATAAAGGAACACACAGAGTCTTTAAAGTCTAAGTAGTATCTCACATACCCCACAATTAATTTTAAAAATTCTTGATACATATTGAACTGTTTATTTTTTTGTTCTAGAATAATTAGACGGCCCATGAAAAACTGCATAAAATCAGTTAGATCTATTTGGCTGTAGACACGATATATACCAATTCCGGACATCCTCCAATACATTAATTTATAGTTTTAGTTTTAATACCCATTAATGATAAAGGTATTGTAAAATATTAATATATTCTGTTAATATTAAGATGATAATGCGTAAGATATACACTCAAACTAAACAAATCTATAACTATTTAAAAAATAAATATATTTGGAAATGTATTTTGATTACACATGTATATTTAATAACCTAAAAATATAAGTTGAATCGTAAATTACCAAATAAATTTTAAACTAAATAGACATTTAAATTTACTCTCACAATCAGACCTTTTCCTCTTCCGGTCAGTGGGTATTTTTCCAACCGGAATCATTGTGTATAAATATTACACATCAATACTTCGAATACCTTTTCATGAATATCAACATTTACATATTTGTATTATTCAAGAATAAGGGTATAAATACATTCTTAAATAATTTAATAATAATTTTTGTGTTTAGTGTTTTTAGTTATATTTCATTTTGTTGAAATTCATCAGAAGTTATGTATTGCGTGTAATGTTCCGTTTTTAATATCAGAAGTAAAATATGTATATTTAAGTATTTATTTATGTGTGTAAATTTGTGTGCAAGATTTGGTAATTTTTTTTTTACATTTTATTTATACAATGATAATTTAAACATCTTAAGTCTTATACAGAGTTGTCAATCTTAACTCTAATATAATCCACCATTGCTCACGCTAGCTGAATACTAAAGGGTACTTCGCGCTTGGAAAATTTAATATTAAAATATTCTTTTTGGCTAAGGTTGTTTAAAAAACTGTGTTTACGTTAGTATCCCTTTTTCTTGTATGCATACACAGGGGAGTTTATTTAAATTTAACGCGTAGAGATTATGTTTACAAGATTTAGCTAAACATGATTTCCCTACAGTGTTTAAGAATAATGTTTATATTTTACTGTCCAAGATGACGGGGGCAGGGAAACAGTTTTTACGACACACTCCCTCATATATCAAGTCTATTACATATAATAGACGAGATATACACATACACTTCTTCAACATTTTCTTTTCTTTTTTGAAAATAATTATTATACTCAAGAAAGACAACGCACGGTATTTGTTTTGGTTACGATCCTTTCATGAAACTTTCTTCATGTTTAAGCATTATTTACATACTTGTAGTAAGTTCCCGACACATAACAGCCGAAAACCAAAATTTCATAAATATTTAATTAAAAATATATTGACATTTCTACCTAACAATCTACAATATTAATAAATGAAGAAATTTTACGTTTTTTAGGGTCTTTAGTGGGACTTCTATGGTTTTATTGATTTACAGCTGTCTTGGGACAAGTCCCATCGTCAGGTGCTCCTTTATTATACATTTAAGTTTTGGAAGCGATCTCATTATTCCTGTAATTCTTTCACTGTGGTCAACTGGCTCTCTTGATATGTTGGTTATCTCATTTGTTGTTTGCTTAGTAATTGTAATCTTAATATCGATGCATATGATAAATTAGAAACAAAGTTCAATTTTTAATTCATAACTTAGTATCTGATTTAAATTGTTTAAATATTTGGAACTCTTCAAATGAGTGTAATTTGCGCCTTTATTATTATGATACCGTATAAGATTTCCAAGCTTACCTCTAAAGTTCCATATAAATATATATGTAACCATTACCTGCGTACAATATATACTGTGTCCTTTATATGTGTTTAAATTTTGGAATAAGAATGTCCTTTGTTGTTATACGGGGTGATGTTCTTTGAAACGTTTCTTAAATGGTCTTCCTGTCTGTCCTATGTAAAATGTTGGGCAATTTTGACGTGTTATTTTGTAAACTCATGATGAGATCCGATGGTTTTCTTATTTGTGTTTAGGTTTGTTGTTATTTGACTATTTAGTCAGTTTTTGGTTTCGTAGCTTAACTTGTATCATTGTTTTGCAAATATATTATTAATGGCGTGGTTAACTATATTCTATGGCTAAGTGAGCTACTATATTATTGTTGTTTTAGGGTGACAATTTAGAGTATTTTCTATTATGTCTACTATTTAACCATTACTTTGGGTTTTAACCATTGTTTTGGCCTTGCGTTTTACTGTGTTTAGTTCTATTTGATAAATTTAATCGTTATTGCGATGTTACGTAACCAGTGTATCACCGAATGTGGTTTACAAAAGTGGCTGTTCTAAGCTGCCACTTTTCAGTTATTATAAGTTTTTTTTGATAAATAAACATAGACTTATCACTTTTGATATGGCGAAGGTAATGTTTCGTCGTATTTTTTACCGTTCGTTTAGATTTGGCTTACCATTGTTTAGCTTAAGTTTCCTTGGTAGCCTAAATGAAAAATTCAATATATTATTGCACTCTTTTAGGTACACAGAGTATTTAAATTTTCACAATTTACAGCTTTTGAGAATACGTCAAAGAGAATTTTATTCTCTTTTTAATTTTGTGTGTGTTCGTTTAGTGTTGTTACATTAATTACAGGAATTAACTGTAGGAATTACCAACAACCGAATTATTTAAAAGAAATCAAAGTTGTAAGCATAACAAGTGTTACTTCTTGACTTCTTTAGCGTACTTGTCATAGAGAGTAGAATTTAATTGCCACTCTTTACACTAATACAAAACCAATACTGGGGTAGACCATATCAAATTGAATATGATATTAAATTTGTTTTATTGAAGGCCTACAAAGATAAACTAGTTTTATCCACATTTATTATATATATATATATATATATATATATATATATATATATATTTATTTATATATATATATTTATTTATTTATATATATATATACATAAGAAGGACCGTAATAAATAATAATTAAACCTCGAAACATCAAATAAAGCTGAGAAGAGTTTAGTTGGAGAGTATATAAAATATATATTTACGACGCCATTTATTGTCGAACGTATAGCTATAGGGGGTGTGGGGTTGATATGTGAAGCGTGAGGTGGCTGTTATATCAATAACAGATTCAAAGGGACATCATCTGAGTGAGATCTGCTCAAATGGAAAAGATAAAACTTGCCGATGTTGAAAATTGTGTTAATATTGTGATCATATATTTGTGTCAAGTGGAAAAAACCAAGTTTACCTTTTAAATTATTGATTTTCATGAACTATATTAATAGTAATATATGCATAGAACCCGCGCTATTTAATGACGGGGAAACAACCAAAAAGGATATAAAGTAATCTTTTTCAATAATATAGGTATATAATGAGTTCCATATTGCCATATTTTTAGAAAAATGAATGGCCACCGATTAGATCCCTATAACATGAATAAAATAATCTCTTAAAATACAATTTATAACTTAATTTATATTTGACCGTCAAAAAATGAAGGTGATGCTGTAGGTATACCATTTAGAATTCCATCTGTATGTGCCATTGTGTGTTTGTGAGTATGCGTTTAGTTATAAAAAAGTATAATATTAGTTAACTAAGTTCAGAAAGAGTTTTTTCTTTACGTCTTAATTTAATTGGTATGTGTTTAAAAATAACTTCTAACATTTTTATATCAATCACAATCATTTGAGAAACATATGTCTATTATTGCTTGTAAAACTTGTCTTTTTATGGAAAAGCCTGATGGGAATTTCGAATTTATGACCAACTAATGAGAAATCCCAAATTATTTTTAAATGTGGAAAATTAAAATCTTTAATATGAACCCTTCTATGTCTATGGTTATGTTTCATTTTGTATAATGTTACATTGTTAAAAACATATAAAGAATATCAAAAGTGATATGTCGTCGTTACGTAATATGGATTACTTTTTTCGCCAATAAATTTATTCATTTTATAAGGATAGGCTTACATATATTTTAGCTTAATTGTTTCATGAGTAGTTTTGTCACCAAAATAATAGATTTTGTTTGAGACACAACTTTTGAAAGATGGAATATTAAACACTATTTTATATAAATTACACCTAGTTATGTTATTTATCTGAATTTTGAATTTGTAAACTTTAAATCTTACGATATTTTCGTTCGATTATTACTAAATTTATTTAAACTATGGGTTTTAAAAATATCTTTAATAATTTCGTTACCAATAAAAATCCAACAACCTGAAATTTATTTTTACTAAACAAGAAGCACAATGATTTTTTCAGTTTGCTATTTTTATGTATGAAGTTATAGGAAAGATCATTTTAGTGTTGCCTAACTGAAAACGTCAAATACTGTAGGGAAACTTTTTTGTGGCCTTTATACAAAATAATATCATCTGAGTTTTACGAAGTTGTGTATTTTGTAAATGTTGACGAGAAGTAGTAGATGATGCGACAGCGTGGGCGCAATTAAACGGACAAACTTATAAACCTCAACAATATTAGAATACATTTAAACGTAACTCAACTCCTTACTGGAAGTTATCACTGGTCCAAGTATCAACTGTTCATTGATTACAACACATGTAGCACAAGTATTGAGAAACAAAAATGTTACCGACTTATCACCAATCGATACTTTTACTTATCTCTTGTCGTTAATAAAGTTTTAGTTTTATGAATAGGGAATCTTGTTTCATTTTGCATATAGGTAGGCTACATGGTCAAAAACATAAGCAACACCATAACAGTGATATCTCATTGTTAAATATTATGAATAACTTCTTTTGCCAGTACATTCTTCGTAAAAATTACATTTTAAATGGTACATTAACCTCATTGTTTTACAAATAATTTTTTCACTGATATTGTTTTAGACACTACTTTTCAGATAGAACAAATTAACGTTTCAAAGGATTCTTTCCCCATTTATTTAAAATAAGTTATTTTTTTAATTACTTTAATACTTTCTACTAATAAAAAACCAATAATCAAAAGTTTAAGTTTATCAGATGCATTACGGTTTTTTTCTCCATTTTTGTTTATTTTAATTAAAAAAAAAAATCATTATGTATTTGCCGTTTTAAATAATAATATTCAGCCCTTACACACAATTCTATCTAACTTAATTTGAGGTAGGATAATATAATTTGTGTTTGTTCATATAAATTCGTCGGAAATTATTGAAATATACGTCAATTGTACGACAACGTGGACACTAAAGGTGGGGGTTCTTAATTTTTGATATTTATAACTCCAGGACGTGAAAAGTATGAATACATGTTGTTGCGATATTAGTAAAAACAATGCGAAACCTATTTAAAATGGTCAACAGTTTCTAAAAATCTGGAATATTTTCATTCATACAAACAAGCCTATTTTGTCAAATACTTATATATAACTTCGTGACTTTTTGTTATTGTTTCACTTTTAATTAGTATAATTGTTTTATCTATGTTGTTGTCGAAACATTGATTTAAAATGTAACTTGTACTGAGTGTAACTTATTTAAGTGGGCGTTTATACAAGAAAGTACTGTTATATCGTTCACTGGAATGTTTTCTCAAAGAGATATCATAATATAAATTAAACCATATCTATAAATCACTTTTGGACTGTATTTGTTTTAACTAATCAATTACACCTAAAAACTGAGAATAAATGTATTGTAGTTTAATTCATTCCAATAAATTTTCGCTAATACAGACTCATAAATAATAAATATAAAGAAAGAGAAGTACATAAATTTAAACCACTGAGAAATTAAGCTCTCTTTAATTTATTTGGAGTAAGATAAATACTCTGTTTTATATTAATTTTAATTTACTTTAAATTTGTGATCAGCTTCTTCGAGGGAAGATTATTTTCAAACTCATCTATCAAGAAAATATTCGAGTTCATATTGTGCACTAAAAATAATACTTTTGAGTGCGCAATATAGATACAAAAAACACATCATTTTCACATCATACTATTAAAACAATCATATTTTATACCCTTCCGTCTTACCATCATTTCTATCCATCATTTTATCTCCTTTCCTGTCTGTCTGTCTATCTCACATTTTTTTTCCTCCCTAAGGATTGTTTTATAAAGAAAATATATAAACACTTCCTGATTATTTAATGCACGACAAGAAGTAAAATTTATTTATTACGATTTATTCTGACGTTTTGAATTTTGATTTTAGATATATTTCAGCTTTAAAAGTGTCACATCCCGTTACAAACAATGTAAATCTTAACGGGTTGAAGAAGAGATTTGTGATTCATTTGAAAGTTTTTTGAATATACATATCATGTAGAACAAATGAGCTTTTGTCATACACAAAATAAAGCCGAACTAATAAAACAACCTACATATTTACTCCGGTTTGTATTTTAAGGTCGAATCATTTATTTTGTTAAGCTTAATTTAATTGAAATTATCGTAGTCATTATAATAAATGTTTATTCTTTCAGTATCCGAAACATGGGTGCAGTTTGTAGAACCGAATACTATAATTTGGTTGTAGAGTTTATTAAAAATATATTGATCATAATTATTTGGAATTCTGATAAGTTCTAGTAATCGGATATTTACAAGGTAACCAAATCCGGAAAAACTTGTTATATTTGTCATGATCCTACGTAGACATGAAAAAGCAAAGACAAGATACTTTTCTTGTTTTTAACTGATTCCAACTCAACTGAATATTGGATCCCTTGGGCAGAACAATGTAAAACAAAACCCAGACAAAAGACATCGTTTGGTATGTTCCGTATGTTTATGTCAACTCAGAGGAGTTATGTTTTGAATTAATGCAATCTTATTGATTCGTGGCGTGTAATTCTTTATTTTTTGATATATATTATTATGAATTATTATGTACTGTTCTTGTGTACAACTTATACATTTGTACATACAACTTGTTATTTACTGTATTTGTTTAACACGTCACATATGTTCCAGACTTTCCTCCATTGTCCGTCGTCAGAAACACATAAATATAAAAACTAAACATTTTACAAAGCACTACATATTTAGAAAGCACAATTTTATCAACTAACGTCATACGTCATTAACCTTCTATCACTCTAAAACCTTTCATACTTGTGGGTCGTCTAAATCCATGAACTTTATTATCATTTCCCGAAGTCTCCATGTAGGGAATTATATAAATATCTCGTTACCGGTTTAAAACCTTTAGTAGGAGGTTTGTACTCTTGTGTTCAATTTTTTTTAACATTTTGTGAAATCATGTAGGTAAAAGAAGATATACGAAGACAATGGAGATAATTATCTTCGATGTCGTAAATCTTTTCACTAATGTTTACATATTTTAAAGTAGATTTTTAGACTTTACATAAAAAACTAAGAATCCATATACAAACGTTATCATAGATTTTCGTCAAATATGCACTGAATGTAATTATTTTCAATAATTGACAAAATATAACATTAGGGTGTTGGTATGACTTGCATAGATATTTTCAATTTACGTTATCATGGATATACTTAAATTATGCTCAGAGTTTCCAATACATTATAAGTTATATTACCAGGATGTAAGTATGACAATGAGTAGAACCTTCCTATAAACGTTATCATAGATATCCCTATACTATGCATCGTGTAGTTATTTCGAATAAATTATAAATTATGTCACCCGTATAACCATATGGAAATGGGTAGTCTACTAATTTCTATTTATGACAATAGCTTTTTAGAAAAATTCGAAAAGAAGGACATAAATTCTTCTCGGTTTAAGGCAAGTATATAGCTTAGGTATTTGTACTAAAGTGACCGTGTGGCAACACTAAATTATAACATTATTTTTTAATTGCTTAAGAACATTTCTGATTCCATTTCCCTAATTATGGAAAATGAAGCCAATACTAATCTTACCATTTTGGCTGTGTGTTTTGAGAGAACGACCTTAAAACTTCGATTTATAGAAAAATATGTACAAGAGTCTGTACTTAAACTATCCTAATAAATACAAAAATGTAATGAGTCTTGTGGTTAATAACGATATGAAAGAAGTAATCCCCAAGCCACAAATAAACTCAAACATAAATAACAATAAATATTTGAAAAAACCTTATGTACCTTTCAGTAAGATAGATACTATCCTCAGATGAATATAAACTAATACTAAATTAAGTGTGACAGTGAGACGACGTATTAAAGAGTCAAGTGTACGTAGCACCCCACCCCCACGTATATAGGCCTACATAATATGGTAAAATACAAGTCAATATTCTCTAATAAAACTAATATTAAAACATAAAGGAAAAACAACTACTATGTGTACATGAGAAAATACGAGTCAAAAATAATAAGTTAAAAAGAAGCCTAATGTGTATTTTATCTAGGTTTTAACGAAGAATTCGGAATTGACCCTTTATCAGAAATCAACAACTAATCATTTTCAGCTTTAGCAATGGAGCTATCCAACACTTTGTTGTTTTTAATTTAATTAATCAAGCTAACATTATTAATTCTTGAAAGGATATACTCAGCAACATTAGATTTTTCAGGCCTGTCAAATTTAACATTTGACAAAATGCTGTTTACATCTCGTTATAACTTTTCTTCTACTTTGACCAAGATAAACATTTTACACTCAATCTTATAAATTTTAGATTTCTCCAACATCGGAATTTTATTTTTAGGATTACCGTATAATTTTTCCAGGTTATTTTGATATTCAAATTATTAAAAATTGACTGTAAACCTTTGGTAAGGGCAGAATCAGAAGACAAATTAATATATTTAAATTTGCTTTCTTCCTATTGGAGAGTCGTAGACATTTTTCTTCCATTCTCTAGTTTTTGTTTCCTTAACATAATTTTTGGATCAAACCATTTAAATTTAGTGATACATTCTATATAATCCAATTCCGTGTAATATCGGCTAGGCGTAAAAGAGGGAGTTGGGTAGCTCTGTGTATCATACAGAAAAGTTACTAATTTATATCTATTACAGTGGTTAGAACTATTCAAAATATATCTATTGTTGTTGGATGGTTTTCTATTATATCAAACTCAATTTCATATATATTTTTTATTATAACACAAAATATCTAAAAGTGCCAAACTATTGTTTCCAGTTTCATGAGTAAATATGATTGACTTTTCCACATTGTTAATTTCATTCAAGAATACATAAACCGTACATTTTCAAGATCAAATACAACAAACATATCATCAAATTGTCTTAACCATATTCTTAGAAAATATGAAAATGCATAAGTACTCATGAAAAGTTCAGCTACGAAAGGAGACAGACAAAACATTGGATCTTAACATTCTTGATTTTGTTTCAAATTTCAAAACTCCTCAGTTAACAACTTTGAAAGAGCGTAACTCGTTGTATTCACCTATGAAACAACCTGTCTCATCATTTACCTTTATGTATTTTTGGAAGGCAATACAGTTTTTGTAATTCTATATTTGAGATTAAAAGTTTAAATCGTTCATTCTTAGGTACAAACAAATTACAATTACTAATACCTTCTTTGGTTAAACTAATAAATTTATTTCAAGGATGATTTAATACTTTTGGTAAGGTCCATCATCCAACATTTTTGTTGTGATCTTCCAAAAATATTTATCATTATCCAAAATGTCAACAGTATTAACTTTGATAAAAATACGAATATAATAACAAAAGAAATTATTATTATTTATCAAAAAGACAGAGCATAACTAATAACTAAAGAAGAACAATATTTCCCCAACAACATAACACCTTAATAGACGACGTTTCGACGACTATGTCATCATCCTCAGTCAGTCATCATTGCGCTGATTGCGACTGAAGATGAAGATTTTGTTATTAAAACATCGTCTTCTTGCATTGTTTTTGTTTATAGGTATTAGTGTTATGTATATACATATGCTTATATATTTTCCACAAAATTGATTTCCTATATGTATTTATGTGTCAAAAAAATATCACGTTCTCAATCTGCATATTACATTCTATACCTGAACAAACAAAAATGCATTGGCGACGTAAGTATGTGATTAAAACATATATTATTCATATAAAAATAAACCAGACAGTGTACGAAATTATTGGAATAAAAGAAAAAAGTGCATTCGGTGCCACTATGCCATTCAATGTACAATATTATAGGCAAATTTTTATCCAGCCGTAACTTAGCAACAAATGAGAGAACGCTGTAATTAAATAATTTTCACAGACAAATATTAGATTTAGTTTGACTGTATAAACTCATACAATTTAAATTACATATATCCCTTGGTATGTCTGTAAACCTTTATTTTGGATGTGTTTTATTTAACTGTGAGAAAGATGTATGTTAGTTAATGAGCTCTGCCTTGAAATCTTTATTTTCTGTTCAGCATAGTGGAGATGTTGAAATATAAATCAGAAATATTAATTAATGACTCCCCACTAAATCTCTCTATCGGGACTAAGATAATCCTTTTTATATCCGGTTTAAAATTCTCTCTGGGATACAAATTAAATTATAGAGTTCTTTATGTAATTATCTGTATAATTTATTTAACAACACATATTTACATAGATATATATTAAGATATTTTATTTTCGTAATATAATAAAATTTGTATTTATGAAACTTAAATTACCGTAAATAGCATTTTCAAACCATTTCATTGTTGTTATATGTTCCTTTCTTTCTCAAGCTTTATAGATATTTTAAATACATGAAGATTATATTTTACGCAAATATTTTTTACTCTGTATAAAACCTTCCGCTTTTATCATTTAAAACATATTCTTTCTGGCACATTTATTTCATAATGTTCTCGCTCTGTTGTCTTTAAACGTATATTTCCCATCTTACGCTTTGGTTACTAATTCTTAAAATGAATCCAAGTTTCAAATATTTTTGTTGCAGAATTTTAATTGAAGAACAATTATTATATCACTTTATATTCATCTAATCTCAGAAAGGTTTAGTCCTGTAATAATTAGGTAGCTGTCAAAAGCTGAGTCGTCCTAATATTGGAGTGAATCTCATGTAGAAGTAAATCAGATGTTTATGTATCAGGCTAGTTCTGATTATGGTAATTGAGTCATATCAAACTGATACTAAAATTGTATTTACAGTTTTTTTGCTACAAATAGGCTTACTTACATGTATCACGTCAGTCATGTTCATTGTTTGTTAGAATTTGAAGTGTAAGGTAGAAGGGATAGATGGATTGGAAGAGCCACGTTTTAGTAGGCATAGTAGCGTATTTCCAGATTACGAACCAACCGATTAATGAATGATCACTTAATCTATCCACTGATGGCTCCTAAACAATTTATTTAATTAAATTAAAATATTGTCCCATGTGCTAGGAATACCTTGGTCAAATCCTAGTAGGGATAAACATTCTTCATCAACCGAAATCTGAATGTTAGAAACTGATAAATATAAAATGTGACAAGGTATAATATGTTATTTTCACATAGATTTCCAAAATAAAAATTCAAATGAATTAATCTGTCACAAACAGTAAAAGAGTCCATTTAATCAATATAAATAAGAAAATTTACAAAGATAATGCAATTTGAAACAACGTAAATATTGTATTTTTTTTAAATAGGTGTTTATTTATATGATAACGTATGAAATTAGTTGGCTAAATAAATTCATTAAACAGTTTAAAATGAGATATAGATTATAATATATATTAGAAGTGAGGTAAAATTCAGTACTGTTCACACTTTTGGGTTTTCCTCTGGGATTCAACGTTGAGGTTAGGGGTTGGTCGACATTTATTGCAAAAGGTAATAATTTGGTCCATACCAAATAATTGTTTCGCGAGATCTGCGTTGTCTACGTCATTCATTCGGAAATGGTAATCAAATCTATTCATGATTTAAACCAAGAATCCTTTTTTAAACCATGATTTTCAATTTAACCTAATAATGTACAATACCCCTTTGTTGCAATGATAAAAACAAAAAATTGCAGGTGATTTGATCATTTTTGTAGTAATGCAAAATGTAGGAATAGATTTTGCACATGATTATCTTTATAATACTGTCACTTAAAACATTATTAATTATTGTATCTTTATAATTTTCAACTTAATTATATATATATATATATATATATATATATATATATATATATATATATATTATAACAAGTATTCTTATTTTACAGCACACATTCTGATTAAGAGAGGACATTGTTCTTTTTACAAACATGTGTTTGTACTACAATTCTTTTTACTTATTGCAGAAAGGCTTTTCATTAATTTACAATGAAATGTTTGTAAGTTTACAGCACGAAATTAACATATTTTTTATAAACTGTATAGTAACAGCTTACTGTTTTTTGTAATATCGCAACGTTAAATTTTATCATTTTAAATATTATCTGAAATGTATAGCACTCTACACATTAAAACTGAGGCGATAAAATACCCTGGTCAACTGAGCTGAGTATGCTTTTATTGCCTATGTTACTGGTGTCAGGTTCAGTTTCTTACGTATCCTCAAAGTAATGAATTGTTTTGGAATTGTTAATATATACATATTTTTAACAGAAATTTCAAATAAATTATTAGCTAAATTGTCCAAAACGACTAGGACTATACGTATAGTATAGTGTATAGACAAACGTAATAAATAACAATAAAATAACAGACTAAGTAAACAAGAACTACGCATAACAAAATTAATTTATGTGCCTTATTGCAAACAACAAGTTGAGCCGATGACATACACTGGTTCCTTTTTTACGATATAGGTTATATTATACTGAGACTGCTTGACTCTATTGGCACTTTGTGTTTTAAAAAATATATATTTTAGGTTTATCATATATATGTAACAATATCAGTTAAATATTTTAAAATCAAGTCACACATTATGGTCCTCAAAGAGTTAAATACAATTTTAATAAATATTATTTTATAATTTACAAAATTTCATTTTAGAATTGAACGCCTATCAATATGCATTGCTTAAGTTGAGTCTAATCTTAACTCACTTAATTACGATATTTGTACTTTATATTGATTTGCGAAACCACCGGACATTTTACGGAAAAGTTAAGGGAAGTGAACATACATACATAGCTAAATCTGCAATCGAACCTTTCTGCTTAACTGAATCTTACTTTGTCACAGTCTCAAGTGTATTCGTATCAACGTTATATACCTGGCAACCAATAAGATGATCACAGTAGCTTATATGTGTATTTGTTCTTACTAAATAACTACACAGCTGTTTTCTTCTTGTATTTCCTTATACAGTTTAATTCTACAGTCACATAAACTTTATTTACATTTAATACACCAGACTGCACATTCAACAACTTCACAACACTTGCAACCCTTTAATTCTAACATAACACTATTTTCTTTTTTCTGTAGCAATTTAAGATAACGAATTATTTAGGATAAATGTTGCAAAAAACCACTGCTAATTATCTCTTTTTAAACAACACTTTATTAAGCATTACGAATCTATTAGTGGTGTTTTGGCTTGTTATTATTGATGCAAATCATTCTCTCCTTTACTCAGCATACATACACACACACACGCGCGCGCACGCGCGCGCGCACCCCCCACACACATTCATACACAACTTCGTTTGTGTAAGAAGACCTCAGTTAGACCTGCCCATCAAGTGATCCGACCAACCAAGATATTCTAATTTTGTTAACTTCACTAACAAGGTCTTTTTCCAGAACGTGTATATAGGGGGGGGGGGCGTAATTTATATAGGTATATAAAAGATATTACTATATTCCTAGATTTAAAATATTACATATTAATAATATAGCTTTTGAAAATTCCCCCTCCATCCCAAAAAGTTACATATTTAGAACAATAATAAATGTTTTGTACTGACATTTCCTACAAACTGATCTATGATCACATGATAACCATAAATATCAAACCATTGTAAAATTATAGTCCATATGGTCATTAATCCTAATAAAAATGCAGCCTAAATAAAGGCAACTTCCACATAAAAAGTCTCATAACCTTTCCCTGATATTAACTATACTTTATAGAACTACTGATGTTTATACTATAATAGTTATCACTATCCAAATTTTTAATTAGCAGCTTTTGGTAAACTTTTGAGTTTACTATACCATAGGCTCTTATCAGAGCACAAGACCACAATATACGGTGCAGAATATATAGCAGGACCAAGGTTGAGGGAACTCGCACAAAGCGTATAATTTGCATATTACGAAATTGGAGACATGGCACACCAATTTTCAATCAAGGCCCAAATTTAATAGTTATTCATTTCAAATATACATCTGTATACAAATTTAGTAATACAAAATTCAAACGATTTTATTCATATATTTTTGGATAATTTTATTTCAATCAATTAGAGATAGAAGCTTTTACTTTTTATTCATACAATATTTCCACTCTGAAAACTAGTGCATAGCTTTCAACGATTTAAAAGTATAAATTAGAAAGTAAGTCGAATTTAAATTATACTTTTAAACTATAAGGTTCTTCTTTGTAGACGGGTTTTCAATTACAAACTAAATGTACAATGTTTTAGTTGTAGCAATTATATTTAGTTTTATAGTGTTGAAACTTCTAATTAACTGAAAACTTCAAAGACATTTCAATAACATAATCGTTTTTAAATTATTTTTAAATATATCATATTCATAACTAAAATATACTTTTTACATTTAAATGTGTACTTACCCATCTCAGAGCTTCCCTTGTGGATTCAAACAATAGTGTCGTTTGGCATAAGAGTTACTTTTGAAAATATATCATTCACATATAACATATTGTATCACTATCTGTATTTATTCAAAGTTTGTAAGGGGCTCCTGAGTGATGGTGTTCCACTAACTATCGTATGTTTTATTATTAGACGTGAAATTTACACATCGAATTTAGGTTGCAATGCCTTTGTAATTCCTGAATTATAGTTATACTTTACGTCACCGAAATATATCCTATATTTTTTTCATTTTCAAATACAATTTACAGTAAACTGTTGATTTCTCGTCTACTATAGTAAACTAATGAGAATTGTTATCATTATCGTATTATAAAAACACCATTTGGTTATTTTCGTTTAGGTATTCCCCACAACTGTATTTTTTGTCTGAAAGGAAATTTGCATGATTTATGTCGCTTCTATGTAGTTCTATATATTATTGGCAGAAGCCATTATATTGTTAAAATGTTATTCCTATTCAATTGGACTGGTATATTTATTTCAATTTTGTACTTATAGTTATCACTGGTTAATATAACAAACCTAATAATTGATCTATCTCGATTTGTGTAGCATAATTTATTGAAAAACAAAAAGTTACCAACTTGTCAAAAGTCGATATTTTTACTTGTCTCTTCTCCTTTTATATAATTGACTCTGAATAAATTTTGTATTTATAACTAAGGAGGAATTTAAATTTGTTTTTTAAAATGCATTTTGAATAAAAATGCTTTGACTGCCAAACTTTTGTTATGCTGTTTATATCAATAGAAGTTTAAAAATTATCTTTATGTTTCACCTATAGAGATACGTTGTCAAAAAACATATTTATAGCGTACATAATATCACAATAGTGATATGTCATCATTACGCAATATGGATAACTTGTTTTGCCAGTATATTTTTCATGAAAAGGTTACATTTAATTGATAAATTTGCTTCATTGTTTTAGTTATGTTAGTGATTGGAAAATGAATAGAAGTTGCTCTTCCTAGTAAGCCTACCTGAGATAAATTATATTTAATTGTTTACAAACTAAAAATAATAAAGTATTAATAATCAACAAATAAACAATAGAGTTATTGTGTTTTGTTTTCTATAGAAACAAACATTATGTAACAATTTACGTATTTAAAACTCGTTTTGTTATTAAAATAATGTTTAACTGTGGCTCTGTGTGGTTCTTCATTTACTACGTGGAACTTTTACCTAAGTGATCCTTAAGGAATTTATAAACATT
Source organism: Aphrophora alni (assembly GCA_963513935.1). Classification (NCBI taxonomy): domain Eukaryota; kingdom Metazoa; phylum Arthropoda; class Insecta; order Hemiptera; family Aphrophoridae; genus Aphrophora; species Aphrophora alni. Next base: position 92,366,288 of record OY740766.1, read on the forward strand.
ACATGCAATTGCTATCAGTATTATATAATGATCAACAATTTATCAAAATGAAATTGATAGCAGAACTGTCGTTCCAACCCTGAATTGCTCCAACAAACAGTCTTGAGGGTTAGGAATGGCTTAGTAACTCATTTATATCAAAATATAAAAGCGTAGTTGAATGTAACCACATTCTAAAACTGTACTTAACCCACTTTAATACACAAACAAATATCTACGCTCCAAATCCAAGGTGTTGGAAATTTACCAAACATTTTAACGTTTACAGTTCTTTACAATAATAATTCAAATCCACTCTTTCAGTTTAACACCTACCCCCCCCCCTTTCAATTACAGATTTGGTATAAAATTTTCACCGCATATTAAAATGAGAAACATAGTATAATGACATGAATATATGTCATAGTATATATGTCAAATGAATATGTCATAGTATATATATTATCTGAATCCCTAAATTGAAGATTGGGGTCAAACACAAAGTTCAACTTTGACCAACCAATTTTCGGTCGTGAGAATACAATAGCTTCTCCACAAAATGTGTACTTTAATATATATTGAAAGATATGTCATTCGATATCCTTTTTTAATTGCTTTTTTTAAGCTATAAGTCATGTATTTTGATGTATGTCAATAAATTATCTCTAATACACACTCATAAATATAATGAACGAGAAGTCAATAAATGAAAACCATTTGTGAATAAGCTAGCTTTATTTGCTTTGATGTATGTTATATATTCTGTTTTTATTTATTTATTTTTATTTCATTAAATGTACGATGTGAAGTTTTATTTGTGTAAGACAGCGTATATACCTTCTCTAAACAAAGCATCTTCAATACAAGATTACTTGCTTCTTTGAGAGATGTTTTCTTTAATCCAACAAAATGATAAAGTTGTATATTGAATACTTAAATTATTATAATTTTTCAGGGCAGAATATAGTCATTGAAAACTTTAGAAATTCCCATCATACTATTATAAATGAAATATTTTCTCATTCCACCTTGTCTTTCCTTTCTCCTTTTCTATCCGTTAATTCATGGCCTCTCTTTCTGTCTGTGGGCTTCTCTCTTTTCTTCTCCATCAGGATTATCATATAAGGAAAGAGCTTAAACAGTTCCCGTTTATTTATTACATAACAGAAAGTAAATTTATTTATTACAATCTGTTCTACAGTTTTCACCTATAGTTTAATTGCAGCTTAAATTTTTCATCCCGATAGAAAGGTAACTGTCATTGAAAACCTTCGATATATTGACAAAGCGATTATGTTTCATTTGTAGCTTTTGTAATATTTCATGGAGAAAAAAAGAGCTTTTGTTATTTACAAAAAAAGCCAAACAATTGATACAATTTATACATTTATTATTGTTTGTATTTAAGATAAAATCATCTATTGTTTTTATTATTGTAACAAGTTTCATAATTGTTATTGGTTTTGTTTTTGCTTAAGATAGGGAAAAACGTTGAATACACTAACTAGGTTGTAAAATTTAAACAAAAATGTTTCTTCTATTTTTCACTTTCATTACAACATTTATTATTTGGAGATTTCCGAAGTCACTTAAAGAGAGGTAAATTGTCACATATATAATTGAAATTTTATGTTAGGTAACCCAAACTTAAGTGAAGATTGAATCCAATGAATAACATAACGGAAAACAAACCCCAACAAGAAATATGTTGTTTGAAAAGTTCCATGTCATTATATTAACTCAAAGAATGGCAACTTCTTTTGATCTGAAAGATGAAAACTAATTCTTGTATCGTTGCTTGAATATTTTGAAATAATTGCGATTATTATTAATTTAATACGTGTAGTACCCTGGTATTCCACTTGTTCCAGACTTTCCTCTCCAGTCTCTCATCAGAAAATACAATATAAACTGTTTATAAAAACTACACACATATAAAATATACATTATATTTTATTCATATTGATTCAGCGACGTCAAATACATCATAATAAATATATATTGTAAATGTATTCTATGAAAAATTAATTGTGAATGTAATCAAAACGGCAAACATATATGTGGGATTGGATTTGGCTTATATGTCGTTTGTTTCCAGAACGAATTATGATAAAACTATCATTTTAAATAAATATTGACCATTTCGTTATTTTTCACCTATTTTAAATTATATTTCTACTACGAAAGGTGTCTTTCAAATTACAAACATCATTTTTTAAATACATTAAATTATCATTTAACATTCTCGTTATTAAGACTAATATAGGTAACATATATATATATATATATATATATATATATATATATATATATATATATATATATAATTACTGTATATATATATTATATTATATATTATATATAATATATTTATTTATTTATATATGATTAGTTATTTATATATTTTATTATTGATATGTTATGTGCTTATTTTCACATAATAAAATAAATAACATATTTTTAACGTTGCCTAACAGCCTATGGTACGGTATTATATTTATTTATTTATACATTTTTTTATAATACTTAATACTTTTAATTATAATGGTACAGTATATGCAAACACTCACTTTCTCACTCTTATACAAGTACTAATCAAGAATATAAATAAACATAATCTAATTTAGGTATAAATATTATCAGATATAGAATTCTTGATTTAATGACCATTTATAATGCCATGCTTGGTCAAGATATTTACAGATCAGTTTTAATAATTCACAAAATCCTCTTCGAATATAAACAAGACTTTCTGAAGTAGGACAATACGTGACATGATACGTCCTTTTAATTACCATATTACACAATATTTCCCACCGTTTATAATAATTCTACCCTACACATAAATGCTATATTTCCCATTTGATATATTATTTATCGTTATAATATTTCCTTTCATTTAGATTCAAATATAAACCTGAGTATGTCTTATGATATTTTCCTCTTCTCGCTTCAAACCGAGAATGTGCAATAAAAACTTAAACACTCTAAATTAAACACATTCTATTCGAAAGTTCAAAGTTCATATCAATTTCCACTTCATATTTTAATCCGAAGTGTTCATATTCATCTACACCAAGAAATATAACCTGTTAAAACTTGTTTGGCTAATAATTTAGGTAGTCAGTAATACTTCATAGCAAATACTTAAACACATGTTCCATGTGGAGCTTCATTGTAAACAAATACAACTTATATAGTACTGTTTAGATTTCAATTGAATAGTTTACCTTATTTTACCACCCAATATTTTGTTTTCATTAAGGTAAAATGTTTTCATAACTGTTACGCTAAATATATCTTAAATTTTGAGATGCAAAGCATATATTGTTACATTGCTCCAAAATAAGCATAAACTTCTAAACTCATGTATTTATTTTATATAATGAAAAATATTTACATCTTATATTATTGATATTAGCTTTCGTTAGCAACATCTTTAACTTCTGATAATCCTCAAAAATAAATTTGGAGTAAATTCAAGACCTAAATAGGTAAAAGAGAAAACAGTAGCAGTTGTCTACTTTGTTTTCTCTGAAAACATTCTGACACACTGTTTTCACACTATTTTGAAGCTTTGTAAGGTTCTTCACAATTTTATCGATGAACCAAACACGATAATATAATACCTATTGTATTAAAACAAAAATACAGTTGCTTTTTACTAACTCGTCCTACAAGACTTGATATGTTATCCACTATATAATAATTATTTTAAAAACCAGCTGATATTCATTAAGAATAATGACAACTTTCACCATGATGTCCATAAACGATATTCATATATATATTTTTGAATTTTAATATACCACCTTTCTAATCCAACAGATTATAATAAACTTTTCTTATGTATGCATAACTCTTCCTTACTATAATGAACTACACTTGTTGGAACGTGTATCACAAAACAGATGAAAACAAAATGTTCACAATATACATATACATTTTCAATACAAAGACAAGATGACGTTTCATCATAACTTGTTACATGCACAACTGGGGGGGGGGGGGTTTGCTTATAATCTATTCAAAATTTTGGTTTGTTAGTTTGTTTTTTATTGAAGTGTATTATTTTTTCTGAAATAAATATTTTCTAAACAAAAATATAATTAAAAACAATCAAAATATGTATAAAATACGCTAAACTGTCAGAATGATTCATGTGGTTTTGGACACCTTTCTTGAAGGGTTAGTCATTGCAACGTCGTCTTGAATTGAAAAAAGTTTATCTTTTGTAGAATTGTCTTTTCATACATGTGGAAGGAACTCTTCCAGTTTCAAATATTAAACTATTATATATTGCATTTTTTTCAAAACAGTTGCTCCAACTAGTACGGTATGCCGACAAATCCAGGTACGGTTGTGTCTGACTTTCACAAACATTCATTAAAGTTCTACAATTGTAAACTTTTGTTCAAACAAAGAGTAGACAGTTATGGGAGGGTTAAGAGATGAGAAATACTAAACCCAATTATTTGCTGATATTATTGTGCTATAATTTGTTAGTTTTAAACATAAGTAGGCCTACTACTTATTATATACTTTTAGTTTAATTATTAGACTAAATGACAATTTATTAGATTTGTAGTAATTTCTACGTTTTCCAATATATGATATTTTATAATCTTTATTTGTTTATAAAACGCATTTCTTGTGAATTGTGAATTAGTACCAGACACAAAATGTAATAATTTCAAAACCTGAGTTTTAACTTTGCACATTCGTAGTCAAACCGTTATTATTTGAAATACATGTTTATTTTAAATTTTATCAAAACTTATATTTATATGTATATTTCCTCCTTAAAATACTGAGTGTCATTACGAAATAGTTGCATTTGAGCATATATAATTAAAAATAAAATGGAAAAACTACCAAATCTATTTTGTAATCTTTACTAAAAGAAGAAAAATAGGCTGTCACACTGTCAATAATCGAAATTTGTTTAACATCAACAAAAATAAATTATTCCTTTTTTTTTCAGCAATGTTATAGCATTTGAAATAACAATTGCAAAATCAGAGGGTAATATAATTAGTAAAGATTTCCTTCTCGATATGCAGACTTCAAAAGGTCAATAAAATTACTCCATAATAATTACGTAACTTATAGAGATTTAAATTTACCATCTCTATTGATACATAATATGCTTATAATATTCGTTTTTGAAGTATCAAACCTCCAGATATTAAAATTCCGAGTTATTTATTGTTTCATGAAATACATTTCAAGTTTAGATGAATTCAATCTTATATAAATACTCTCCTACTATCTCATGTTTTCTTATCGTGACTTAAGTAATAACGTAGGAAATGTTAATACTTTAGAAATTAATTGTTTACAAAACATATTATTTTTACTGATCTATAATAATGTTATTTATTCTATAGTTGTTGCAGTAATTGTGTTTTATATAGTAGAGATAATTAATTATTATCTTACACAAGGGGATGGAAGAACTTGGTGAGATATAATTGAGAAGGGTGGTATTCTAGTGATTACGTTGAAGCTAGTATACTGGTGTTGCTCTGGGAGTCGCAACAAAGGTTTAAACTAAACAATGTGTCTAATACATAATAGAGATCTAATAAAGTTCAACAGAATGGAATGACACGTTATTTTACCTTAGAAACTATTATATGTTTGGTTTGTAACATCTCTGAGGAATTAAATCCATTACAATATAAATTATTCTAATTCAATATCTTTGATTACCTCTCCTTTGATGTCCTACTTAAAATTTCCGTGTATATTTCTTCAGTTCTTCCGTTTTATTTTGTACAGCAGTGTATTCATTGCACAAAGTGAGTTCAGTGATACAAACCTATTGTACATGTTCCAATTTATTTTATTTTGAAAAGTGAATCAAAAACACAGATATATTTTGAAACTTGAAGGTGTCTCATTTGTCTACAGATATTTAGCTGCCGTTGTCATTATCCTACTCGTATAGAATGTAAAAATAATTATGTAATAGCTGCAAAGTAGTTGCACTTGTTGTATATCCTGTACAGAACATGAAAATGTAAAACTTTACTCAAAGCGATTTCAATATTAATTTATGTAATCGTGTGGCACTCGTATTATAGTTGGAACTGTGTCAGCAGAAATATAGATCTAATTAGATAAATTATTATTAATAATAATTTTATGTTGTTATTATGATCATGGAATCGATGTGATCGAAATAGAACGGAAAGATGTCTTGTTTAAGAAGAGTATTCTTACAAGCATCTCCCATTATGAACCCTAAATACCAAATGTTGTAACAAATCGGACCAGAAATGAGACTACTAGAGATTTTGCTAGATACTTAAATTGTTCTAATTTGTAGACTATACTGTTAAAATCCATATCCTCAATGATAATTGCTTAATTTATTACCTGATAACTAATTGCATCAATACATGGAAAAATTCTGTCTACATAAATCAGGCTTATTACATGTAAAGAACTTGAATTTAAAAATTACTACAAAAATAGATTTAAATACTGGATATTTTTTAGTGGATGGAAGGATGTTTGTTATTTGTTAACTCATTTGAGCCATGTGCTAAACGAAAATATGTCTTTGGAAAAATGTTTTATAGACGATCAGATTGATGTAAAGTATTTTTTTAAATTTAAAGTATATGATTTTAATACACAATTTGTTTTATTGATTTGTTTCCTAATTAAAAGCTTGTAAGAAATATATCATTCATGCAGGAAAATTACATCTTTGGCATTTTAATTAAAATTCGTTAGTACGCATTAACAGTTAATGTCTAACGGAAAATAAGTATGTAACTTTGAGTGCTGAAAATTGTTTCCATACATTTTCAATAGTTTTACCTGCTTAACATAATTTGAAATGAAAATCGATTTTTTTTTCTTTTTGTTTCACTTGCAATACTTATTGTAACTTATACTATATAAGTGGGAAAATAAACATTTCACTATATAGAAATGAACCACCACACTGCTTAACATAATTTGAAATAAAAATCGATTTGTTCTTTTTGTTTCGTTTGCAATAATTATTAAACTTATACTATATAAGTGGGACAATAAATATTTAACTATCTTAGAAATGAACCACCACACTGCTTAACATAATTTGAAATAAAAATCGATTTATTCTTTTTGTTTCGTTTGCAATACTTATTGTCACTTATACTATATAAGTAGGACAATAAATATTTAACTATCCTAGAAATGAACAACCATACTGCTTTTAACATAATTTGAAATAAAAATCTATTTGTTTCTTTTTGTTTCATTTGCAATACTTTTTGTAACTTATACTGTATAAGTGGGACAATAAACATTTCACTATCATAGAAATGAACCACTACACTGCTTAACATAATTAAAATAAAAATAAATATGTTCTTTTTGTTTCATTTGCAATACTTTTTGTAACTTATACTGTATAAGTGGGACAATAAACATTTAACTATCATAGAAATGAACCACCACACTGATTAACATAATTTGAAATAAAAATCGATTTGACTGCATCTATTCATTGCGTGACATGGAAACTAATTATAAATTGATAATAGTCTTTAATAATGTGGGCAATTCCCCATTGCGTGAGTTTGTTGTCATTGATTATACATTCATAATCTATAATCAATAGTTATGCGTTCTCAGTTATCAACAAACTATATGTACTGTACATAATATATTCAACTAAAATAATAATAAATTTATAAGAGTTAATAAATTATTAGTGAACCTAAGTATTGCAAACGATCTGATTTCAGGTGAAATTTTAATGTTTGTGTTTGTAATCCCTCATTACGTGATCCAATCCACTTTTAATACAGAAAAACTCTTTTTATCACAACTACTTGGAGTTGAATAATATAATAAGGACAAGTTAATTTTGAAAATAATAATAATTGTGTTCTTAAATACCAATTAATCAGATTTATTATTTTAGAATTACACTTTATTTATCTTATTTGTTTTGTAACAATAACCCTACTGTTCTCCTACAATTCGGTTTTCCTTATTTCATTGTTATATTAAATATTACATATTGTTGAATAATCATCTTCTATATAGGAATCCAATTTTTGATATTTTGTTGTAAATTCAAATAAAACCATAACCTTTTTTTTTTCTTCGTTTATATAAAACATTTTAATTAATTGTTTGTACATTTGCCTTTATTAAAAGCATTAATAATAGAAGTTTTTTAATTTACATTTATTCCTTTTCTCTTTATTTTTCTGTTGAGCTCATAAATATTAAATTATTAAAATTCTGTATTTTACTAACCTTTTTCAACATTGATTTTCGTGCCAAGCGCTTTCTAGTTACGATGACATGGAACTAAATACATACTGTATCAGTTTGACGGGTGAACCGTAGGAAGCAGCACTTGCTTATTCTTCATTATGTATGATGATGAACCATTTTAGGTGGTCTTTGTATGTTTACTTTGAACAATGCAATGAATATAGAGAAGGTTTTATTTAAAGGTGAAGATCAAGGTAGATGTGGAGCTTTTTGTTCAGTGTAACATTTTTTTCCAACTTTATTTTTAATCTTAAAAAGTTCAGACATGTTATTTTATTACACTAAGCTTTTTTCTGTACGCTTGATTGTCTAAACGAGGCTAATTATAATACCTCCACTTTGTATTTTTATAGAGCATAATAATTAAATTTGTGGACAAATTACAGCTTTCTAAACTATAAATTTATTCCTTGACACTATATTCAAAACCAAAATTTTTAAATTAGGTATATTTAACCTTTAAAAAATAAATGGTGTATTAATCTTGCTGCACACCAATACGTAAACATAATTTAACTCTTTAGCCATGAAAAAATATTCGTTATCCCCCCCCCCCCACGGGTCATGGGTCAGAAAGTAAAATCGAACCATGACCAACCTCATAGAAAATGGATTATTTCAAAATAGGCCGTACCAATATCGATGACATATAATATATGATAGTTGTAACCCAAGACCATATGTTATATAACATCCAAAATGTAATCCATTTAGGGCGATTTTGTAACATATCCAACCACCTAAAAAATGCCACATATGGTTCGTTTTGCTTTTTGACTTATAGTCCTGTCCTATCGTTTGGGGGGGGGGGGGCTGGCAACATTATGTTTCATGCCGCAGTCAATCATACATCTATCTATTTATTTAATCTCAAATAGTCACAGATGTATACGAATGGTTTTTTCTGCAACTCCTTCATTTCGTATCGCGTCTTCCGCCTAATCCTTACATATGACGTAAATATAATATTATGTGATCAGTTAAGATTTATGTTTTATTTTATTTACATCTTGTTAACAAAACAAATTATAGTTTGCATAATTTGACTACTAATTAATTTATAATTATAATTTCTTTTAAAATGATCCATTTATTATATTGTGAACATTTACTCACTTTGTGTATGCACAATTGGATGTTTCTTTTTCCCTTATACGTTTAGTTTGGCAACTTATGAGTTACATAATTTACTGACTGAGTATTTATTCCTTAATTTCATTAACGTCTGATTCATTGACTTCTTGTGTTTTCTTTGTATTCTATTAAGTTTTATAGTATGTTATATGTTTTTCCTGTATTAGGTTGTAAGGTAAAAGATTATAATATTATCAAGATCAACTCTCTCAACATGCCAGAAGGCAAAAATAATTGTTTTATATAAATAAATACACTTTAAACAACAGTCACAATAATCGATGGAAATGAAAAAATAATAATATTTTTTATTTGTAATAATTTATATGGTATAAACATATAAATTTATTCTAAGAAAACGCCAACAGAATCCTAATTTTATTTTTTTTTTTTTTTATTTATTTTTTTTTTTTCATAATTGGTAGGTCTATCTTTGTTGTGCTACAAATAAGTTTGTAGTAAACGAATAATAGCTAAAACATATTTATACACAAGAAGAAATATATATATATATATATATATATATATATTCAGTTTAATTTTTACGGGATTTAAAAGATAACTGTATTATTTTTTTAATGTATATGAGTGTACCAGGAGGAAAATGATATAGTTCACAGGTGTATATGTTGGACCAAAATAATCAAAAACGTTCATATAACTCCTTTTTTCCAAATAATCCTCCATTTTGTGTATTTTTAAAACAATTATAACTTATGTAAAGTAACGTATTACAAGTGTTCCAAAATTTATGTTATGTAGTATCAAATGTTGGCCGTTAAAAATGTTTACCGTTAACTAACTTGAAAACCGTAATTTAACAAGGGATAAAATTTGCATTATTTTTTTAACTAATAATGTGTAAAAAAAAAAAGTATTTTTTAACATAACGAAAGAATAATCGATTTATTGACAAAAAACGACAACTAATGCTAACCTTAACAAAAAAAAAAGTTTTGGTACTTTAATAAAAATTATCCAATCATTGTTCTAGATTTAATAAAAAATTTAATATGACAAAAAAAAAAAAAATTCAAGAGAACTGTACTTTGTTAACTGAATTGTTGTATGTGTTTTGGAAAGCCTGAAGTTGGCAACAATGTAGGCTTACCATTCAGAAACAAAATTTTAATTGAAATCATAAAACAACTGTTCAGCAAGTAATTTATAAAACAGCAAGTTTTACGTTTGTTACTATATTTGTTATTAACATAAAATTCCATCAGTTGAGGTTTGTGTATATGTGTATATACATGTATATACTACATTTTCAAATCAAGAATATCAGATATTGTTTTCACTTACGGTTTTAGTAATGGAAATAGCCCAACTGCAAAACGTAAATATGAACCATCGATAGCTTTTACGTACCAATGAGTTTTTCAAATGGTTACATGTTCCATTGAACGTCCTGTAGAACATTCTGTATCGGAACAAGAAAATATCAGTTGATAGTTCTCATCTTGCTAACAAGCGAATTCCAAAATTATCCAACAGTAATTTCTCGTACAACAGTCTGGAGAACACTAAAGAAACAAAATTTGAATCCTTATTAATTACAAACTGTCCAAAATCTTCAACCAGGTGACAGTATGTTAAGATTACATTTTTATCGATGGGTACAAGGAAATGGGAATATTTTTATTGCATTTTATTCACCAAGCAGATCGATTGGTCGATGGACCAATTAATTGGTCCCCTAGGTCCCCCGATTTACATCACCTTGACTATTACCTTTGGGGCCATTTTTAAAGGCACTGCTTTACCAAGATAAAGTTAATTACAAAGAAAAATTGTAACCAAGAATTTCAAATGTATTTTAGGATCTTAAGAAGAAGCGTGAAATAAGGTAAAATTTTCCTTTTACATTATATATTTAAATTTGAAGCGGTGATTAAAATAAATGGCTCTAGATTTTGCTTGAATATTTAGGAACATTTAGAACAGTATCTTTAAAGCATAAATATTAAATTGAAAAATCAGTATTTTTCCCTGTTTTATGTATTCAATTTGAATTTTTAATATTGCCTTACGTTTTGTGTTCTGTTTCTTCTTCAGTATATATATATATATATATATATATATATATATATATATATATATATATATATTTTAATGTTTATTTGTTTTTATTGGCCTTATTTACAATACTTTTCTCAAAATTATATTCTCTACAAGTTGAATTCAGTACAATAAATACTATTCTGTAGTATTATTGATTTCTTCTTTTTTTTATTATCTTAATTCAAAACAAATTTTGGTTTTAGATTATTCTTGGTTATTGTAGCCAACTAAAAAGAAATTATGTTTTTGGATTTTTGTCGATAACTTGATTATCCATTTAGCTATATAAAAATGTAAAACAAATTTTGTTCGTCTTTAAAAGTGAAATATTTTGTATTTAATTTTTTGAAATAAATTTAATGGTTTTCGAGTTGTTCGACGTTAAAGTTACATTTTGATAGTTTTTGATTTTGGTCCTCTTGTAAAAAGTTATATAGTAAATGTGTATGCAAAATTAGAACTCAATATTGTGTAATCTACTTCCAAAGTTACGATGATTAAAAAAAAATACACAATGGCGTTTTATCAAGAAACAAAGCATTTTTTGACCTATGTTTATATGATACATAAGACACATAAATATGTGTACATAAATGTATAAAGCTTTGCACACTTGCAACGTATTTGAATACGTAAGCTAGCATAGTAATTGTTTATTTATAATCAGTTAGTGATGTTTATTTTTGAACATCTGATTATTTGTAGCCTATGTTGACCACACACACACAGTGAGTGGACTATTTTTTTTTTTATTTATATTAACAAAAATTCTTAAAACAGCATTTTATTATTAATTAAATATAAATATCATTTTAATAATGGACTCCTGTACATTCTAGTAAATTACCAAGAATTTTTTTAGGTTTTTACTTCTCTGCTACCCTATGACGTACTAAGATTTAAAGATTCTAGCTAAGCATTAAGGGAACTAAAACCATATATTTTTTAAAGGTCGTGAATTTTAAAAAAATTCACCGTTAACTGAATAATTATAAGATTTTTGGAAAACTACAATTACTAGTATAAAATGGTAAGCAGGAAAATTGTTCACTACATATTGCCTCTTATTAAACCTGCCACGTGACTAAGTGGTTTTTATTACACTATTATACTCTTTCTACGATCCAATTTTAATCTCGTTTCAACTGTTTTTTAAGTACAGAAAATAGACCCCTGAAACGACTAAAATCTTGTTTTTCAAACTTTGAACTCTTTAGCTCCTAAACAGTTGGGTGTATAAAAAATACACAAGAATAAAAAGGTCTTAACGTTATGTGTAAAATATTTAAAGTTGGCCGTCATATTGGATAAATGGCTTTGGTATCAACATTTTTTAAGAAGCTAAATACGTCAGTCATTATGTATATAGGCTGATACAGAATGACTCACGAAGATATACCGAGACTTTGGGAGCTCATGCCAAATGTAAAAATCAAGAAAAAATGTCATAAAAATATTATCGTAATCACTTAGTTCCCGTCTATTATCACTCCTAAACATGACTTATGTAAAAGCAGGTAAAGATGCCAAAATAGTCTTAGAAAGAAAAACTATGAAACCTATTCATGGTACCTTATGAATAAAATAGTAGTTGAGAAAGCTGAGATTAAATAAAAATGAAAGAGTACACAGAATGGCTGAGACGCCTTTTTTTACCGAACACTGAAGAATACTATTTAATGTCACGAAACAAACGTGCACAAAACCACCAGAAAAAGAGGGCAGCCAAAAAAAGATTTTTGAACAGTGTGTTGTATATATTGGAATAACGAACCCCAAAGTATCTTTCTCCATTTAATTACTTTCCTAAAATTATTGGTTTATTAATCAAGGAATATTACAATACATGAACCGCGCTATGTATGACTAATCGATACGAGCGAGACGATGGGTCCACCGTGACGTCATGCACGCAAGCTAGCCTGTGCGTGACTCCTACCAAGAGTCTATTAACCGTGGATTGACTGAAAATAGTGTGCAAAAACGTAAAGTATATTGTTAAGAAATAATTGGCAAAAGACAAAAATTAACGTTGACTGTCGTAATTAAAACTCGATTTTAATCCAATGATTAGGACGTGTTTATGGTACAAACGAAACAAGTTAGGTGTGGCTTAGTTGTTTTGGTTCGTAATTATTTGCTCTTAGGGATAGGCGAGTGAGATGTTTGCTCCGTTTATGAATACTGTCTTGATCGATGGACGTTAGTATGAAGCAGCCTTCGAGGAAACGTTAATCCTTTCGACATATCGAAAGTCACCCTTTTTTTATGGTAAAGAGACTTCCATAGGGCTAGATCACATAAAACTTATAGTACGTAGTACCCAAAAATAGTATCAACATAATGTATATTTTATATTATATACGAATATATATTTACAAAAGGCTATTTATAGTACGCTATTAACAGTTATTATTCAGCAATATTGTTTTTCTTTTATTTTATTCTAGTTCTGTTGTAAGCTCCGAGTCACTGCTGCTGTCATCATTTCCTACATCAATAATAAAAGTCTTATTCTCTTCAATTTGTTCTATTATGTTATACAAATTCCATAATTTCTCTTCCTCTTTCTTTACATGTTGTATACATTTCACGTAGTCTTCAATTGAATTTAGCCATGTTTTGTCCTGACAATATAATCTTCTGCCTTCTTCCCCCTATTGTTTGATCTTGCAACGGTAAGTCAGTCTCCATACAATTATGTCAAATCTATCAGTCATAACATGTCTCATCCTCTTATTGAAATTTACAATATAGACCTTTATTATCAGGGGAAATGTCTTTTTTTTATCACAGGTGAATCTTTAGCGCTATTTACCTAATCCAAGATTTTATTTATTGTTGATCGTTCATTTTTTTAAAACAAAATCGTTCATATTTTTTTTTTCTAAATGCACATTTTGTATTGTCGTCAACCTTTTGGATGGCAGTTTCTCTGGGTTTTCTGTTCTTAGGGAAATTTAAGCATATTTTTTTTAAAAACTTGTGACCTCAATAGACAGCAATGGATGAATTTGCTAATATGTGAGATGTAAGTAAAAGAAATGCATACCTATTAATTAATTATACTTTATGCATTTCCTTTACTTAGATCTCATATTTTAACAACTTTATCGATTGCTGTCTTTTGAAGTCACAAGATTTTCAGAAATGAAATTTTAAGGTGTTTCGTTTCTCAATTTTAAAACTCCACGATGACAATATCCGTACATCCACACAGATACACAGCAAGTAAGCCACTGAACTATGATGCCAGAGAGCATCATAAGGATAAAAAATATTCATTTTTAATTTATTATAAAATTCATTATTATTATAAAACTCATTAAAAACTGAATTTAAAAAAACCTAAAATTTATCGAGCTTTGTATTTGTATTTCCTTAAGATAGTATAACCAAGTGATTATATGTTAAATTAAAATAAATTTTATTATTAACCAGTATAGAAAGGACATTGCTATTATGAAAAGTCGCGTCACTTTCTCTTGTAATGTAACAAAGCTTGATGTCAGAGTGACGAAGGATTGTAATAACAGTTTGCTATGTTGGTTTCAGTCATTAACCTTCACAATTCAGCGTTACACCAGAACGATTGGAATCTTTTAAATATATCTGTTTATGCATATACAATTGTGGCTAACGTCTATATTTCAGTTTTGTTTTTACCAGTCTCTCCTGAAATACAATGATCACCAGAATATGTGATGCTCACAAATAGGTAAATTTGGGTAAACTTCTATTTGATTTAATCAAATATTTTAGGGAATTCAATTTTGTATTTTGTTCTACTGTGAGTTATCTTCAATTAAGGACATTTCTATATAATATGCAAATGGGCGTGCGTGTATAAATATTTTGTTTTTGTCTGTGTTTTTATTCTAAATTTGAAAAACGTAACAAATTATATAAGACGGACTCCTAGAAGTTATAAAATGTCATTGGAGTTCCGTAAATAACAAGGTTTGATTAAATAAATTGTTATTTCTTAAAATAAATATATCCATATCTGTTTTATGTTATTGCTAGGAAAAAATTACATTGCCCAATAAAAAGTAAATATAACACTAGTTTCCTGATCAGGTTTTTTTTATTTTTTTACTGAAATAAACTTGATCTTTCAATGTATTATATATATTTAATTAATTTAAATATTGCTTGAAATTCTAAAATTAAAATATCTAGTTGACTTTTAAAAGCAAAATTAAAGTCAATAAATGTTACTCAGCTTTTAAGAATAGCAGTGATTGTTGGATTGACTAAGTCTTTCTGAGCAACATGACTAAACAATAATCCTCAATGCTGTTTCGACAGCGAGGAACTGAAACTTGATAAATATTACGATCATGAAAAACAATACAAGAGTTTTAATACCTGTAATCTCTCTCTGTTCAGTTGTAACGAAGTAGCAATTATGGGAATTAATATTAACATATTAAGCGCTAACTTCATCTATTATATTATAATCAACTCTCAATACATTTATCATCATTTAATTAAGACGTTTGTAATACATCTAGTGTATTTAATTGTAACTTATATTCCAACTTTATAAATTTTGCATACAATACTAAAATTTTAAAAATAATTAAATGAACATGCTTAACTTTTCATTTCAGGCCCATATGAGATCACTTCAATAAAACAAATCGAAGGATGTACTGACGGAACCTTTTTTTATTATTAAAGTTAAAAAATAGAGGATAGTTTCTACGATGCTGTCATTCTACTGTTTTGCTTCTAATTCCGTTTTTTTCTAGAAATGATATAATATAAATACTTGCTTTTCTCATGACTATTGATACTCTGAACAATATTATTCGTTAGTAACATTCTCTAATTTTTATTTCTATTGGAAAACATGGCCACTTTAGGAATTTTAAAATTATTACACTGTCGTTGGGTTTCAAAAATGTGAGTATGGAATTCTTGATTTGGTAAACTGGAAAATTCTTCCTGTTACCTACTCTCTTGAAATAGGTAATCCAAACATATTTAAAGGTCCATATAAATTTAGGCTATGCAACGACACAATATTATTGTGAACGAGGTTATGTAAAAGACCATAGTCAAATGCGTTACTTTATACGAGAATCCCATTTATATAAACTGCCATTTAAAGAAATAAACAACCATTTATATAGGTGTGTTTTGTATGCTCTAGCAAATTGTCATCTCTATGATCTTTCAGGTGCCGGTAGAAAATAGAAATGAGAGTTTGTTGGGTTAAATCGCCTACTGACAGTAATTGCAGTTAATAGTTGTTGAACGGGACAATTTCAATTCGTTATTTCATTTCTCACTTAAATGCTTTTAGAAGAAAAAAATTATTGAGAAATGACAAAACTAAGGTAAATCAAATACTATAATTTATTTTTTTAGATTAGAAATATAATAACTCAAAAATAAATAAAAGTAAAACACTGACCTCCCATTGAGAATGTATTTTCTCATGGACCAGTGTTAGAATTTTAAAAATTGAAGTCTTCATTATTTAATTTTATTATAATTGCACTTTTGAGTTGATTTATAGAAGGAAAATTTGTAGGTACTAGAGCGTATTGGTGTAGTGAGAGTTTTTATAGTCGGAGGTCCTGTTCATTTCACTTCATTTTACTCGTAAGTTTAGTTCTTCCGAGAAATAATACATTTCACGTAATATGAGATAAGACCTCACAGAAAATTATACGCCTTTGTCAAAGTGATACTCACTATGCAGTACCATCTTTCCTAAATCTCTGCATCATAAAGACTTATAGATACAGAGTATATATAGAAAGAGTTGTAAAATTATCCGTAATTATAAACAAAGCAAAACTACACATAATAAATCACATTTTATGTTTAATCCAGTATTTTTTTAGGTCATTTTAATATAAACTCTCTTGATAAAAGTTAGTAGTTTTGTACAATTACAGATTTTCATTCTTAGAACAAGTTTTCAAAATTAAATACGATCCGATAATTCACGTTTCTCGTATATAATTGACGACTACACATTTTCCTATAGTCAACTTATCTTTAAGGTTATTTGGTGATTTAATTTAACCTGATATTTTTTCTCAGAATCACAGTGTAAAAATGTTGTGTTTAAATCTTGCCATATGCCTCAAATAGGGAGAGAATTTTCAATATAATTTCCTTCCTACTAATCTTCTCCCCTCTGCCTGAGTAACAAATGTGACGTGTTTTGTGCGAGCAGAAAAGTACAACAGCTGGATTCAGATTCTGGAGAGGATAATAAATTGAGTTTTGTGGTACTTTGTTCGCTAATTAATAAACAATATTATTTTTATTCATATTATTACAATTATTTTGATATGTTGTAAAAGCGCTTTAATGAATACTAATTGAATAGTTGGCTTAATTAATTGTTTTTAGTGAATGTTAAAAGCCCCTTCTCTGAACATCATAGGACTGCATTCATTTAAAGGGATTATTTGGGATTTACAATTGTTTCGACATCCTAATCCCAGACTGTAATCACAATGCTTGTTACTGCGGTGAATTGTTGAGACCTTGGAGTTTAATATAATTAATTGTATTAATTAAATGCCTTTTGCGTATTATATAATGTATTATCTATACGAATTTCCAATTGTACACAAATTTAGTCACCCCTCCGCCCGTATTAAAACAAAAATACACGATTACATTAGTAGAAAGCAAGATCTACACACAGTATTTTAATAACACCATGGCATAATCTAATTCTCTACAGAGTAAATAGTGTGAGGAAAATCCTATTCCAGAAAATTTGGTAAATTTGTTAGTAACAACAATAAAAAATGGGACAATCGGATTATTGGCGACTTATATTTGTAAGTCCTTGTTCACTATATTATACTGTACACATATTTTTTGTTTTTCTGATATCTGGAATAGGTGATATCTGGTGATCAGTGGTTCATATCAACTTGAAATTTTCATTATTGTTGAGAATGAAGGTTCGTGGTGGAATTCCATGTATAAAGATATTAAACACAATTTTTTTTATTTTGTAACATCCACTTTTTATTAGTCTAGCCATTGAAGGTTCCAGTTTTTCAAATCATTTAAGAATACACCAAGTGTCCGATTTTAATTCAAGTGTAGATTTTGAAATATTATATTTTGATATTAATGGTAGGAAATTGAATGCTTTGGAGAGCTTAGAAGTTAAATGAATAAGATACTGTAATCCTAATTTAGTTTTAAATGACCTATTGGATTTGTATAATTCTCCCTTAGTAAAACCTTTAAAAGTTATCTGTACCTAGAACAATTTACTGGTTTTTCCCAATCTGTATTGTTCCTATGGTCTTTGCCCAGGTCGGGTATTTCCCAACCCTTCCATTCATTGTATCCTAACTCCCACCATCTAGTTTTTAGGGTTCTCTGTTTTTCATTTTTCATCAGTCTGTAATACAGCATCGTCAATGCATTAGTAGGCCAAACCATTGTTCAGCTAGACAAATAAAAAGTGGATGATACAAAATAAAAAAAAAATGTGTTTTATTATATTTCAACATGAAATTTCTTACTCAGTAATTAATAAACTAAGTATACAAAATTGAGTTGTTCATGATGGTGTTCCTGTATATCCCTCGAAAAGTGGATTTGGATACTAACAAATTATTTATTGTGACTATCCCATTACAGAAAATGTATCAATATTGTAACTACTTTGACTACTTCTCCCAAACTATTGTACGGTTTTCATTGTTACTCTTTTTAGAGCTTCCAGAACGCAATTCTTCGCTCCCGTTCCCCGGTCCATTTAACGTATCACTATTTACAATAGATACAAAATCTTTATTCACAAATTTCAAACAAATGATGGCTATATCCACAAACTTTAACTCCGTAGTTTGGATAAGTGACCGTAAGTGTCACCACTCTTCCCTTCCGCACAGCCGCAACATTTATATTAATATTTATATCATAAGTTTACTCACAACAAAAATAAAATAAAATTTGTTTATAGCTTCATTTCATAGTCTGCTAGAAAGACAGTAATGTGGAAGAGATATCACAAAGCATTTGGAAGTTAAAATGTATTTTCAAATTAGAAATATTAACTTTTTTTAAATGATTCAAACATATTTAACCCTTATTGTGTGACAAACATTTTAAAATATTAACTTTGTAACACCTTAGTGCTGTCATTTCATTAAAACCCAACACCAGTGATTCGTAAATAGATTTAGTAACCGCATTCAAATATTAGCCCACCTTAGCGCTAAATTATACATTTTCATTTCCCTTTTCCAAGATACCAAATATACTGTCTCTTATAAATTTTAATCACATTTCAAATTTTGGTAAATGTTGTGCCTAAGTATTTTATTTCATTTACTATATCTATCCTCTGTTGTTATCATTTAAGGATAAGAATTAACAATTATCATTTAGGTCTAGTTAGAAAACCTGTCTTAAATAACATTATCTTAGATTTGTGTAAGCTGTTGTGTTTTAGTTTTTTTTCTTGTATAATACTGAAGTTTCGCTACTTAGTGACGGAGGATAAACAATGTCATCTGCGTGAATCTGAAGCATCCGTGATTGCAACTTTCCTAAACATAACTTACGAAGTCATTTATAATCATTAAAATCCACATTAAATGAAAGACAAGCCTTTATGATCCTAAATTTGTCTAAACTCAGATGTCTGAACGCTTATTCAGCCCGTTTAATTATCCTGGTTTAAATTTTGAGATTTTGTTGAAATTTAAAATATTTTGGAGACTTTAACGGAATATTAAATTTTTTTTCTATGGTATCAGTGGTATCAGATATTGATGCTAAATCAACTTGGGAGCAATACATTGCTTTTATTGGTACTAGTCTAAAAAAAAAAACATAAATCTTGATGACTAAAAATATTAGCAAGAGTAGAGTTATCTTATTTTTTTTAACCGGTTAGCGACCCTCAAATGACTCCATTTTTCATCCGAGTGTTTATAGTATCAAACAGTATTTATTTAATAGTTTAGGTATGAAATATTAGAATAATAACCACTCACAATATTTTACATTGTGTATTTTCTGTATGAAAACTGCATTGAACACGGAAATAGATTAAATAGTTGTGTGTATATTTAATAAGTTAGATAAAAGTAATTCCAATTTAATGGGACTCTATTCCCTGTAACCACTCATGGAGCTTTATATTCTTTATTCTCATCCACACCGATCATCAAAACTATAATCAAGAGAAAAAACTTAATACTTAAAGCCTCATGTGAATTAATAACGCACCACCAATTAAACTTTAACACCATTTCCAACCAATCTACCAATAACAATTTCCTAATAATGTTGTACAGTATGCTAAAAAATGAGCCAAATATAATTTAGTTCTTAAATTCGTTATTAATTAGAATATTAATTTTTATATCTGACCAACCTAAGAGCCGGTTTTGGAAACTCGTTAAAAAGTTATAGCCAATTTTAACCTGACAGTCGAAACTGGAACCAAGTAGCAATTAACTATTCTTTGCTATTTACTTCCTTAGCCTACATACTAATAATGTAACTTATGTAATAAAAATATTCATTGATAATTATTAAGTTTTAACTTCGTTCATTATAAAACTAACTAAAATTCTTCGCTTAAAAATAGTGTACAGTCGGTACGCTGTGTAAAGTTTAAATAAAAACTAACTATTAGTATGATTATTATCATTTCACAATAGTTCACTATTTACCAAGTAGATTATAAACTATTTTATTAAATTTATAAAAGTTTTCATTTTCACTTTGTTATACTGTATATGTATTTAAATTATACGTTATAACAATCTGAGTTACAGTGTTATACGGGCAAAATAAAGCTTTTATAAAACATTTCGTCCTATGGCAGTACGATATTATGAATTGTTAGTTAACGAACGCTTAAATTAGTGATAAGTTTGTTGTGGAAAGAGTGAAATAGTATCGAACTGTGGAACTATGGAACACAATTATGAATTAATCTATTGATAACGCACTATTGAAGAAACTGGTTTTAACTTATGTGGCTTTTTATTGTATGACATCTGTTTTTGAAGTGTTTAAAATCAGTTTGAATTATTTAATCATTATTAATGAATAGATTAGTCAGTTTTAGATACAGTAATATTGTTACACCACACCATGAACCATCGTTGTACTGTAACAATGTTGTCTTACCTAAGTAATTGAAGAACCTAATTTGTGAGAAGCATCTACAGTACACACTCAACGGATGTTCTTCCTAATACAACCACCGCTTAGTTGAGAAAGCTTTTGTTTTTGGTCGGTGAACTTCAAAGGAAGTAATATGTGTCTCTTGTGCGTTTATTTTCACGGCTCACTTACCACCAGTCATAATTAGTTCCTGAGTTGGTGGTTTAATAATCCCTTTTATTCTGTGTTAAGGTAATATTTTATATTTCATAATTTAAAACATTACTACACATCAAAACATAATTGTAGAATGCACAACATAGGCCTAATAGATTCATTCTATTCTTAAATATGTCTCTTCTTTCTTGTCTCTTAGTATTTTGATAGTTTGTTTCTTAAATTAAATATCTCGTACATTTTCATAACACGAGTTTTCAATTCATATTAATTGTTAATTTTTTATAAACTAATTTTGCTTTATACATAAAGTTTTGTTTCGAATATATTTGTTTTGAGGTTCCCTCATTTAAAAAGGTGTTTTTTTTTTTTTTTTTTTTTTTTTTTTTAATGATATCAGCTCAAACGTATAGACCGATGTTAATCAAATTCAATATGTGGGCATAGTTTGATCATAACTTGTGACCTTTTTTTTCTTCCATAACTCAAAATTTAGAACTAACTTTTATTAAATAAAAAACACGGAATTACGATTTTTTTGAAATCGCTGCTAACGATTTTGATCAAGTGTAGCCTCCAAGGACCAAAACAAAACCATCTATCCAGAAATGCCAGTTCGTGAGTTAACAGTAAAAAACAAAAATTGGTCATGGGACTGTAATTAAAGGGAGAATTTAATTAATTAGGCTCTACCGATTTCATTAAAATCTTCGCGAAATGTGAAGATTATCGACCCAATCCCATGTGCAAACATATAAAGATTTAGAAATAATTGGAACAAATGAGCCTTGACCTTGATAACCACCATTAAGAGCTTGATTTGCCCTGAACACCGGGAAGAGAATCAACTTTGGGCTGTATGTAAATATTACATATTTTGAAAACTATACGTTCATGGTTAAATTTTACTATTCGTTGATAAATACCGAACTGATATATTTCAAGACGAATAGTCTAGGTTGGTTTTTATTTTGGTTTTAGAGAAGACAGTTTCTGTACGGTTTATTTTCCACACTGTTATTGTAATGGATAGGTATAAATATATAATATTTTGTATATTTGTGGGTGTATCAAAACAAATGTATTGTGGGAAAACGGTTTGAGTTAAAAACTTGGTGTACCTTTTAACGTACTAATTTGCATTTGAAGAATGTAGATCAAATATGTTTTCTTTTAAATTTGAGAACTTCAATTGTATTTTTAATGGGGGATAAGGGGACTGTTATACTTTGTCAAATAAATGTAAATATAAATTAAGATATACCTTATGTTAAAGATATTTAAAATCAACACATCAGCAGACGTATTGTTATCTTATATCTCAATTTTAAAACAGTGGCCTAAAATACTGTTTTGTGACATGGTGACCTAACAGTCTGTACGTAGTTGTAGAAACTGAGGACAGATAGCATCATGGAACAGCACCTCTTGTTTGAGACTGATAATCTTAACTTTATATTGGGATCTGTAATCGGTAAAAAACGGCTCATTGTTGTGCTAACCAAAGCTACTGAATTAAAATAATCTTGAAACTTATGAAGTAATATCCTTTTTGCAATTTAAAACTTTTAATATAAATAAACAACAAGATTCAAATTGCTTAGCCTATAATTCAGCTAAGTGAATAATTACAATTCTAATTTCTATTTCTTTATTTCGTACGATAATCATCTTTAATTTGTACTGCACTTAAATCTCTTCTGCCACGGTTTTTAAATGCTTTCAAAAATTGTAGACATCATTCACAATCCAAATATTCTTATGTTGTCCAGGGAATTGTCTTTACCAAATAAGTAATATAATTTACCACCTAACCCTCAGGGGTTTGGTAATTCCAAAGGAACCTACCTGGATCTATACTTTTTCATGTAATCTTGGGGTAAAGCCCTCTCTTTCGTTTCTTTTTTTATATGGCGATTAGGATCGAGAATTGTTTTACCTTTCAGCAACAAGAAAAAATATATTATTATTTTTTTAAATGTAATCTTAGAAAAAAAGCCATTCATTAATTTTTTTCTTATGTGGTCTAGTTGCGTAGCCTACTATAAAATCAATTTTGAAATTGTTGCATACTATTCGAAACATCCGTGTTGACCTCCCTATTTCTACTTTTTCACAAAAGAAATAAATGGAAAATCTCTGAAAAAATACATTCTCTGTTTATTTTTCTCTTATGATAACACTGTCCACTATTCTCAATTATTGAGAGTCTGAACAAATATTCGGTACTTTAGGTTTTTTCTCCATTTCTAATTGAAAATATAATGTCATCAGTATACATGTTCAATTTCACTCCAACCTTGTTAATGAATAAATGTTTCCATATTTTACGTTTCCTTATTTTCATTTTGAACTAACCTAGAGGCACAATCTTATTGTGATTAACAAATAAAGCAAATTAAAGTCAGTTTCAATCAAATAGGTACATAACAACATTAAAATTAATGTTTGAATATTCTGTTGGTTTGCATGTAAAATGTTATAATTCGTATGATTCAACATTATTTTTATTATTATTCTTGTAATATGTGACATATTTATTACATTTAATATTTGCTCCTATTTTAACAATAAAAAACAAAAAAATATCTTTTTCTGCAATCTTGATTTTACAAAAACTATTGATTGTGGAATAACTAAACACGACAAATTGGCTTGGAATTCCATATTTACCATCAAGTAAAAATTTATTTAAAATAAAAACAAACAAACAATGAAACCAATTCAAAAATTTGGCTTCTGTAACTGAATCGCTAGCAAGATTGATAAACATATTCAAATTGTTTATCAAATACAAATCGTGTCAAAAATATAAAAACACACTAGGCCTACTTAGTAAAAAAAACAACAACTCTGAATTGATGAAGACATATTTTAATATATTTTCTTGTAGATGTGTTATAATAATATATTTATGGTTCCTTTTAATTTTTATGCACATATAAAATATTGTGCACATAAAAAGGTAAAATATTTTCTAGTTTTCACATTACTTATTTAATAAATAAATATACACATATGTGTTTGTAATCGTCCACATCATAGTTTCTACTACAACCTATCTTTACAATTTAAATAAAAGACTAACTGTGAAACAATCGACAGTTGAGATATTAAAACATTTTGTAAAATGTACGACAAAATGTAAATTGACTACAACGAGATTATGGTGCAGAAAATATTCAAATAAAAAAAGGAATAAAATATAATGTAATTATGTATTTTAGTTATGCAAAAAAATTAAAATTGCAAAAAATATGTCTAAAATTTTCAATGAATGTAAAATCGAAGTTTAAGAATATGGGAATATCGAGCCCAAAAGATTTATCATAGTTAAAACGTAATATTTAAAAAGTTGAAATTGGAAGAATGGATTATAAAAATATAAATGTGAAATCCTTGATAAAGTTTCTCAGATTTCCTAAAATGTAAGCACTGATCGTATCATCCGAGTTATATAATTGCTTATTTTATGACAATAACTAGCGCACACAATAATTATTAATACGTCCTAATTTAATAATTTATTTATTTCATATTTAATTTCTGAAAACACTCATGTAACTTATATATTTTTTCACCATCCCTCTACTCGTTGTTACGGAATAGGGAACAAATCCGTGTACAAACAATACCTTGTCGCCTGTACAATTGATAACGCCGAGGCCCAGTCTACAAAAGTGTATATTTTATCATCTGGATTTTTCTAATAACTATGTTCTGTGTTGGTATCCCTCATTCAAATATACATCAATTAAAGAAAACTAGCTTTTAAACTAAAATTATTTTCAGAAGTCTATTTTGTAGACATAACGTACTGTACCTAGCATTTATTGGATCGATTCAGCTTGGTGCGCGCGCATAGTGCACTAGATTCGATATATTTCTAACTATAATCGATATAATTAAACTGTTGCACACACTATATTTGTATATTAAATATCTAGGGCTTATTACATTATGAATCTGATAAAAATTTAGAAAGATCTTTTACTTTAAAATTTTTATTTTTTTTTTATGTATACTTTTAGCTTTTAATAATAGAGTAACATTTAACACTATCCTCTCTGTTAATTTATTCGTCAACCCCATGTATAATATTAATTTCAATTATTTGTGGACGTGAGTATTTAAACAGAACGATATCATTTAATTAATAGGTTGATTTACAGAAAGTAAAATGTTGCTTAAAGTTGACACTTGATGCCGTTTATACCATTGGATAGCATTGCAACTGATATACATATCTGAGTAACCCGAGTCGATTCGGAATCTCAAATAAAACAAGAAAAAAATGTAATTCCAGGTTTTAATTAGGATCAAGATTTTAAACTCATTTATGGGACTCATAACGGACGAAAATACCATTCATAATATTTTGTACTTTAAAATAGTTTTAAACAATAAACGCAAACTTCATTGCATCAAATTTATTTTGTTTTATGAAAATGTTGCGCATGCGTTTAAAAAATAGTAATAAACAAAGAACCAAACATAATGATAAGTACAGATCTGAGCGTGAACGTCTTTAACAAAAAAAAAAAAAAAAAAACACGATTTAATTAAATAGAATGAGTTAAACCATACTTTTAGTCTTAAATTTTAGGTCTACCTAAGAATCTTTTATATATTCATTGTTTTGCCTTAGAACTACTTTAATTAAATAACATACCTTATTACAAGTCGATAGTAGTTCATTGTATCGGAGTAATGGCTACATGTTTCGCTGCCATTGGCATCATCATCAGGCCAGCTAATAACAATAATACTTTTGTTGACATACACATCACAAACATATATATATATATATATATATATATATATATATATATATATATATATATATAACAATCTCGGCCTGGCACAAATAATCGTACAGAAACGGCATTCGTTATAGTTAAAAATTGTTTTTGTTTCCAGTGTTTTGGCCACATGTCACTAGCTATTGGCCTATTGTGATGTTCAAATATCAAATCATACATGTAGTTGGAGTTGAAATTTAGTTTGTCGTTTAAAATGTTGAATGGAATAATCTTCTGCTTTTTATTAATTTCAAATTCCTCCCTAACGTTTATTTTATGTCCCTTTCTTAATCTGTGCAATATAATCATATTGTTTTGTATGTCTGTGATATAGTGTAATTATGATGACTATCCATTAGATTTTGGGCATACGATGAGTGGATTGAGTTTGCATTTTCGCTGTTGGGTAAATGTTTCTTAAAACGTGTTTTAAAAGATCTACCAGTTTTTCACAATCGTCACAATTAAGTTTATTTATACCTCCATCTAAGTATTTATCGTGGTTGGGTTTGGTTTAATAAACGCTGTAAACTGTTGTAGCTTATGTGTGAAATACTGTAGCCAAGTTTTTTGAATATGTTGCGCGTCTGTTTTTCGAATGGATAACCATCACAATTCATTCGCTAGAGTAAACATGGAGATTTTACTCTAGGATAAAGAACTACTATCGGCTTGAGAAAAGGTATGTTAATCATCAATAGATTCTGTTCAGTGTTAGTTATTATTAAAGTTAACCACATGGTCACAATCCTATTCTGAGCAAATAATAACACAAAGTAGATTGAATAGGAAATACACTTTTGCAGATGACACGAATGAAAGAAATATACAAACGTTTTTATAAATTACCTTTAGAAACTGCAAGCCTCGTTCACTATATGTTTCTACTAACTAAATATTTTTCAGGCAAAAGGTTCAAGGGAGTGTAAAAGAAAAAGACGAAAAGCTATTTAAAAAAATAATAAAGAATACAATATTGTTTCTATAAATAGTACACACAGGTATAGAAAAAGATAAACACTAACCAAAGTATAGTTTAACAGTAAAATCTGTATGTATGAAAATAATGAATACAACTAATTTTTAGATTAAATTTTCTTCTACACAAGACGTAACTGAATAGAATTATTCATTTAAATTTAGTATGTATTTACAAAAGTATGGGGGATTTTAAATGCATATACACTGTGCACGTTTTTCAACGTAAGTAATTTTCAAAACAAATGATGACGAATATATGACTTACAAATAATTGAAATTTCAAGAAATTTTTTAATAGGAAACAATAAAACTGGTTAAATTTACTACACCCCGTTGATTTGGGTATAGTGGTTATTCTGTCAACATTAAGGGTGGACAAAATTAAACAGAATTACGACGAAGTTAGAATTCAAAGACAAGTAACATAGGGAATCACCTGTTTACTCATCTCAAGGATCATGCTCCACCAATTACAAGTTTTCAAACAAAAGTTGTACCTTTATATTCACCAACCTTTGTTTGTTGATTAAAATTACAAGAAACATAGGTTTTGACGAATTGTGCATTTAATCGATTAATAACAGAATCAAATATAAAATGTTTATGTATACGTGAAGAGAAATTTTATTTAAACAAGTTGTGTATGTATGTTGTATACATTCTGTCCACAAAGTAACATTATGTTTTAACTGAGTCTTCACGTAACATATTGATTTTAACCCTAGAAACGTTTATTTAGTATTGTTATACAGTGTACATGTTTTCGAGTGATTGTATTTTTATAGTGTTTGATGTGTTACTTTTCTGTAGTTTTTAACGGCTGTTCCTAGAAATAAATAATTCTTCATATTTGATCCTTCATCAATGTTATTAAAGTAATTTTTTTATAGTTTAATGTATACGGTAATCAAAATTTGTATGAATTATTTTTTTTATAAATAAAAGAATGGATATGGAGAGAGAGAGAGAGAGAGAGAGAGAGAGAGAGAGAGAGAGAGAGAGAGAGAGAGAGAGAGAGAGAGAGAGAGAGAGAGTTAATTTAATAACTAGGGAATATCTAAGAAGAAAATCTGACAAAGAACAAACAGGGACAGGTGATTGTTGGTAACCGTAATCCTGTGGGTAGAATTACCTTATAGGCTTGGCCATTCAGAATATTTATTTATTCATTTCCAATTCATTTTTATCACAGAGTTTTCCCTATATTTTCACAATATATTAGTGCATATATATAGAAATCTTACATTTTTGGATGTCGACCAGATTTTGTTTCAAAAAGTTAGAATAAAAGGAAATCTTTAGTTTTATATTATAAAAATACTTTGTACGTTAGAAGGATCTA
Organism: Aphrophora alni; assembly: GCA_963513935.1. Taxonomy (NCBI): domain Eukaryota; kingdom Metazoa; phylum Arthropoda; class Insecta; order Hemiptera; family Aphrophoridae; genus Aphrophora; species Aphrophora alni. The sequence goes on from OY740766.1 coordinate 92,395,184, forward strand.
ACTTTATAAGTAGTAGTGAATTTCAAAAGGGTGTTCTTTTATCATCGGACACGGCTTTTCTATGTATAACTCTAATTAATAGCTTAGATACTTTTAAAAGAAGACGAAATTAAAATACCGAAATGTTTTTCATAACTTTTTTATTATCAAATATCATCAAAATTATTATAAGCTATTATTTTAGGTTGACTCCTACGGTGGTGCACGTAAATCAGGTTTGTTTTATAATCTAACGGACGACAAGATAAGTCACAGTACGCCGTTGTAAGTCAAGATATTGTAGTTTGTAAACAATCCGCGGGATTAAGCAGCTTAACGCGGTGAAAATAGGTCAGTCATAATGGTTGCTGGAAACTTTACAACCACACTATTCTGTAACCGTTACAGCAGGGGATATTGAGGAGGAGGGATTTTCGATTTAAACTTTATAGTATTACTTCATTTTACATATTTCCTAAAGCATTCTCATATATCATAGAATCATATTGAGTTGATGATTGTTTATTGTATAAAATTGATTGGCACTATAGGTTGTTAATTACAAGCTTCTAATGTCACTGCAACTGTGCGTTTTTACACAGATATATAAAACAAGAAATGACAAACATCCATTACAAAACATGATTAAAGTCACAATCTACAATTATTGAAATAGAAAATACTCGGTACTAAGTAAATTAGTAGGTATAAAGTAACAAAAAAGCAATAATTAAAATAATAATCCCTATTAGAAAAAGTATAAAATGTTTCTGACGTGCAAGATATACTTCAATTATTTATAAAAGAATAACGTCAAATATAATATAAAAAGAAAAAGAATTTTATTATATAATTTCTTATTTTTATATAAAGCATTTGATATTACCTTTTACGCTTATTGAAATTACAATTTACGTTTCAATAATCGCAATCAATAATTATTACGTTACAAATTACGCTTATAAAGTCAGTACTATTTAATTACCGATCTATCATTATAGTTAAATTAAAAAAAAAAAAAAAAACTTTTTAATAATATTACATGGAGATATTGTAACAGCAGTTAATTTTAATTTAAGCAAATTATTATTGGAATATGTTGCACTAACATATCAGCTAATTATTTGTTTATAGACCGATGCACCTACAAGCCTACAATACCGAGATTGTATTTTATTATTTTTTTATGATAAAAAAGAGTTAGTTTTAATCTGTGAATTATATAGTACGAAGTAAAAGGAGTCCTGAAAATGGAATAAGGACTTGTTATTAATGACGCCAATAAAATTGAATCCATCCTGAGAACTCCTAGATTATTCGAAGTTTAAACCAAAAGTACGGCACTTTTGTCATATGGCTTCATTCATAGCGACACTAATTTTTATTTTATTTTTTAAATTGCTTATTTACACTTCTGATTTCATTACCCTATCATGGAAACGAATTCAATAAGAAACTTTTATTTTTGGATGTGTGTGTGTGTGTGTGTGTGTGTGTGTGTGTGTGTGTGTGTGTGTGTGTAAAAGACGTCCTAAAACTGCGGTTAAATGGAAAAAAATTACATCGGTTGCTACTTGTATTATTTGTCTATCCTAATACTGTCAACGAAGGAAGAGTTCGCTTACCTTATTGTGCTACTAATATTTTTTTCTGATAGAGAGAATCTAAATCGTATTAGAGAGATGACTTAGTTATCCTCAGTCTGTAATATCTATAAGTAAATATATATATATATATATTTTTTAGTAAAAAGATAGATTTTAAAATAATCCTTATCGTACATGACGTTCTTTATATGCCGAAATTATCAGGAAATTAAGAAAACATTTTAGTTATGATTTCGGTTAGACAAAACCTAGTGACAAAATTGTACTTAGTGTTTCGAAAACCATTAAACATCATCACCATACAGAAATTAAAGACCTTAAATGTACGATACATATATGTTCAATTTCTATGGGTATTTCTAAGGTGATTATTAGCAGTATCAGCATTTTAATTTATTTGCAGTGTTAATACGTAAAGACTATTTTATGAAAAACTGTGCGAATGGCATAACTCCAAGTTATTCCATTGAAAATTTTATTTAATAGCAAATCCAGATTTCCATACGGGCTTAGAAATAAATAAAAAGTAATTAAAGTATAGTATAACAGTAAAATCTGTACGTATGAAAATAATGAATAAAACCAATTTGTGGATTAAATTTCCATGGATTTAAATTTATTGTATATTTACAAAAGTATGGTGATTTTAAATGGGTACAAACTGTGCACATCATTCCAAAGAACTCAATATGATGACGAATATATGACTTACAAAAAGTTTTAATCGTATGAAAAACCTATTAATCCTTACGAAAACAAAAACGGAAAAAGGCAATTCGTAAAAAAAACAATTTATTTGTTCTACAAATTACAAATTCGTTTTCATAGACCAGAGAAGATTCCTGAACCAGTGTTTGTGGGGTGTTAGCAACCAACATTATGTTTCGTTCTTTAGGACTACATTTCTGGGGTTTTAGTAACCAATACATTATGATTGGATCCTTAAGGAGTCCATTTCTGGGGTGTTAGCAGACAATACATTAGGTTGTGTCCTCGGTGACTACATTTGAGGGGTATTAACAGCCAATACATTATGTTTGGGTCTTTAAGGACTACATTTGTGGAGTATTAGCAACCATTAAAAATTGTTTGGGTACTTAAGGACTACATTTGTGGGCTGTTATCAGCCAATACATTATGTTTGGGTCTTTAAGTTTTACGTTTATGGGGTGGTACCAAGCAATCCATTATATTTGGGCCCTTAAGGACTACATTTGATAAAATAGTATATTTCATTACAAGCACCGAAAGTGCCTTTTTTCGGTGCGTGATCGTGTTTTACGTAATTCGATGATGCACCGGAAAAGTATTTTTCAACGTTTTATGAACTAGACTTTTCATCATACTGCAAAATAACACAAAAATCAAATAAAAATTAATACTCGTAAAAAGTTGTAACTATCATTAACTTGGAATTACAATAAAAATCATTACATTGATATAAAAAATCAACAGTATTTACAGTTACACAGTGTTAGGTCTATACACTAGTAAGGCCTACTTTTCGAAATTCAATTTATTATTAATAGTACAATTTTGATGGTTTGAAACGTAGATCCCAATGTGTGGGCGTTTATGATGAAGTATCTGTAGTTTTAACAAGTTTTGAATATCTCTAATGTTTTCTCCTGTACATTTTGTTTTCTGGTTTCATACTCATCAATTTCCTCGTTATAAAATAAATTATCAGCTGTAAAATAATCATCCTGTTTTCTGGTTATGTCCTTTAATTTACTAGTTTTTAAACAAATTAATAAATTCTTATTAGTTTTGGCTGTATACCTTACTGGTCAATTTTCTGGATACCTCTACTTTTCTCGTAGCTGATTTACTGGTCAAAGAGTAAATTCATTGTTTGTAAAGCCAACTGTTTACGATAGCGAAGCAGTTTCAAATGTCCTTGCAATTAATTGTCAGCATGACTGGTGGTGAAGTACATAACTATAAAGTGCACGGGAAAAATTGTCGGATGGTTTTCCGGTTCGGTTGCATTAGAGGTAAGGAAACAGAAGCATTCCCGACTAAAAGACGTTATAGAAAACACCTGCTTTCCGTGCATCATGATTAAAATGTATATAACGATTATTTTGATAAAATCGAAAACAAAGTAATAAATATATTAATACGTCAGAAGATAGGTTAAACATATGTCCACTTACGGTATCAAAACCGTTGGAGCCACATTTTACCCCACGGACTTAGACAGATATATAGGCAAACAGCAATTATTCCGAATTTTTCACTTACCATCTACAGTATTCTGATTTAAGTTCCATGATTTTGGTATCCAAGTGACTTCTAATAACTAAACTAATTATTATAGTTACCTATAATATTTGTTGTCAGTCTTGTGACGTCGTTAATCTACAGCTAAAACGTGTTTCTGGGCAGAAGTCCAATCAGTAGTTTTTCATAAACACTTCGATAGAGGTCGTTGGCGAATAAGGATGATGTACACCGTCACTTATCGCACGCGACACTCATTCTGTGTTTCGTGTTTTGACAAATTTTGATGGGTAAAATCAACAGTCATTTTGAACTATTTTATTACACATTAGACACATTGTAGAGTGTGATCAGAGAGTAAATTGAGAAAACTTTCCATTTAGTTAAATGTAATAAATCGCTCTCAAATGTATTTTATTTTAAATTTTAATTATGAATAACTTGAGTTACGTTGAAGACAATTTTAAATTTAATATTGGTAAATAGAAGCCTTACACAAGTACAAAGTACTTTTTTTCTCTTCTGTTTTCATTTGCGTCATTTGTCTGTTTTGATGTTGTTTTTTCTTTTAAATAAATAATAATAACAATTTTAAAAATATTAAAATTTTGTATATTCAATACTGTATATTACTACAGAAAATATTACTTTTAGAAATAACTTTGCTAATAGACCAATCACCCTTAATTAGTTATGGTATCGAGTAAGTGTGATATTTAATGTAGGACTGAATATACAATATATACAAATTAATTCAGTTACATTCATGAACGATAATATCTTATTTGAAAAGATACAATCAATGTTAGGACTTAAAAGAAAACTAAATATCAATATTAAATAATTCACAACATTAAAGTTAAATTAAGTTAAGTAGTGTTGCCAAAAGTGTATATTTTCTTTAAGGTAAAAACAATAACGAAGTAGATCTGATGAAGAAAGGAGGAAAATCTTCAGTCATAGTATTCTTTAAAGGCGATATTTTCTTTAAGATAAAAAAATAGTAACTGAGTATAAACGAGATTAAGACAGAAATAAAACATTCAGTCATGGTGCTGCTTAAATAGGATATATTCTTAAAGGTAAAAACCGTAACTGAATATTGACGAGATTAAGACAGAAATAAAACATTCAGTCATGGTGCTGCTTAAAGAGGATATATTCTTAAAGGTAACACAGTAACTGATTATTGACGAGATTAAGACAGAAGTAAAACATTCAGTCATGGTGCTGCTTAAAGAGGATATATTCTTAAAGGTAACACAGTAACTGATTATTGACGAGATTAAGACAGAAGTAAAACATTCAGTCATGGTGCTGCTTAAAGAGGATATATTCTTAAAGGTAACACAGTAACTGAATATTGACGAGATTAAGACAGAAGTAAAACATTCAGTCATGGTGCTGCTTAAAGAGGATATATTCTTAAAGGTAACACAGTAACTGAATATTGACGAGATTAAGACAGAAGTAAAACATTCAGTCATGGTGCTGCTTAAAGAGGATATCTTCCTAAAGATAAAAACATTAACTGAATATTGACGAGATTAAAACAGAAGTAAAACATTCAGTCATAGTGCTGCTTAAAGAGGATATCTTCCTATAGGTAAAAACATTAACTGAATATTGACGAGATTAAAACAGAAGTAAAACATTCAGTCATGGTGCTGCTTAAAGAGGATATCTTCATATAGGTAAAAACACTAACTGAATATTGACGAGATTAAAACAGAAGTAAAACATTCAGTCATGGTGCTGCTTAAAGAGGATATCATCCTATAGGTAAAAACAGTAACGAGAAAACAAAATTGAGAAATCACTAAAACCTTTAGTCATGGTGTTACTTAAATGGTTATTTTATTTAACGTATAACAAGTTGCTGAAAACCGTGATGAAGTAAGCAGCACAAACTTTAGTTAAGGTGTTGCTTAAAGGAAATATCTTCTTTAATATGTAAACAGTAACGAAAAAACGAGATTAAGAGAGTAGTAAAACCATCAGTTCTGTTGTTACTTAAAGATGATAGTTTCATTTAGGTAAAATCAGTAACTGAGTAACCGTAATGAAGAATGTAGTAAAACCTTGTGTGAAGGTGTTGCTTAAAGGGAATATCTTCTTTAAGGTATAAATAGTAACGAGTAAACGAGATTAAGATAGTAGTAAAACATTCAGTCATGCTGAAAGAGGATATTTTCTTTTAAGTAAAAACAGTAACTGACTAAACGAAATTAAGAAAGCAGTAAAATCTTCAGTCATGGTGTTGCTTAAAGGGGATATCTTCTTTTACGTAAAAATATTAACAGAGTAATATACAAGTGATAACTTGAATTACCAGGGACTAAAAAAAAAATGTTTTAAATGAAAAGCAACTAGACAACGTTATATTCATTAAAGATCAACTGTAAAAAGTATAGTAAAATGCATTACATGGAAAATAATTTGCATTACATTAATTAATAATTATTATCTATTCGTTAAATACATATGTATAGTGCAAAGGAAAAGTAATAATTGTAGAATAGAATGTTTTTACTTCGTGGAATAAATCCAAAGACCACTAAAGTTAATATAATTTGTAATTTGAAGTTTAAAAACTTTTATATAGGATACGTTTATTTATGACGACGAAGAAACGAAAATAGTAGAGGGGGAGAGGGGAAGATAAAGAACACGGAACATAATCCCAATATCAGACGTTAAACTATACCTGAGGCAGTGAACATAAAGAGTTTAAAAACAAAAACTATTAATAATGAGTTACCATAATGATACAACAATATTTATTTAAATTGAATATTTGAATTTATCATTTTATTTTTATGTTAATAATGATTAGAGAAACGTATTATGTAAATAGTTAATGTACTCGACATTTACTTATCACCATTGAAATAAAGCAAATTTCTCGTAATAATACACCTAACCTAACCTATCAATTCTGTTTCAATACGATATCATGTTTGATATTTATGGAACGAAATTAGAACACGTACTTCTTGAATCCATTTTCAGATTTGTCCGACTGTACCAAATATTTTTAATGAAAAGGGGTTGAGGCGCTTAAAGAAGAAGCTGACATTGCTCTTACGTCACAAACCCTCTCTCCTCCAACCACCCACACTCCTTGTCAGCATCCAAGATGGCGGTGTATAGCATCCCCGTAGTGCCGGCCAAAGCCGCTAGGCCGATCTGCATGCCACCTCCCGGGCTGGAATACTCGACTTAGTATAAAATGTTCGATTTTTGTGTTAAATTTTCGATAATTTTGACTATCCTAATTAGGTGAAAAGTATTAAATACGTTTTATTACCGGGAGTAATCATGGATTGTGTTTTAAGTAAAATAAATTTTGTAGGAGTGGCGATGTTTTGGTGTTGTTTTTTGTTTGGAATAAAATGATAGTGTTGACATAAATTATTATAGTTCTTCTATACTTGATTACAAAATTACTATGGATTATTCTTAGTATTGGTTTGTGATAGGATGCATTTCTAGGAATTATATACTATTGTAATTATAATTAATTCATAAATTAGATTATTTTACAATTGTTAATATTATTTTAAATATATATTAACATCCTATATAAGTGATGGAATAATTTTTAGACGTGCCAATTGATAGAAAGTTGTTTTTAACTCCTAGATTATTTACAATATGAATACATCCCTGCATATTGTGCAAGCCTATACGGAAAGGGGCATGGCGAAGAATCGTGTGAATGAATGAATACAGAACGTAGTAAGACCCCTTCTGTGTAATTATTGCTTGTTTACATAACATCGGCTTGGGAGATGATTTCTCTGTATATTCAAGTAGGCCTATATTTGAGAAAAAATAGGAATTAAATACATTTGTTTGAAATGTTGAATTATTAAAATAATTGATAATTTAAACAGTGTCGTTCTATTAATTGTATTTCATGTTATTTAAATTTCGTGAAAAAATTTATAATAAAAACAATTTGTATACCTAAAACATTTTAATATTCATTTTATAAAACTAACCATTTAATGCAGATAAATGACTAATAATTATTCTAAGAATATTTATTTGTTTTCTAATATAAATTGATAATTTAATAATTTTTTAAAATAATTGCTATAGCTACAAACACATTTGATATTGTTAGACATTCCAATATTTAATAAATTAATTATTACAAAATTACATTTTCCTCAAATTAACTAAATATGTATTTGTAAACTAATGACTTACATCAACCAGATTATTTAAATAAAATCATAGAATATAGTGTTCTACTTTACTTCCAAGAAAAAAGTAGCAAGATAATAAAACACAATTATTTATTTTGTAATATCCACTTTTAATTAGTCTAGCGGACCAATGGTTTCGCCTGTTAAGGCATTGACGAGGCTGTATTACAGACTGAATACTAATAATTAGTACTACTAACAATAATTACTAATTAGTCGGCTAGACTAATTAAAAGTGGATATTACAAAATAAATAATTGTGTTTTATTATCTTTAAACATGGAATTCCACCAAGAACCATCGGTCTCAACAGTAATGAAAATTAAAAAAGTAGCAAATAAGACAAATTAAATTTTACTACACATGTCAAAAATAAGAGGGAATCGTTACGTAATATCTTACACACACTCGTTTACATATTTATTGAAGCCAATTGATAGTAAAATAAGTATAATGAAGTGATGAGTTGTTAGGTTAGGTTATCTATTTTGAGATATTTTGTTGAGCTAGAATGACAACGGATGATTCTTAGCAATGCGCTTGTATGAAAACCAGTGCCAGTTTGGTTGTCCTATTTATTAGATTTAATTTCGAATCAATAGCGCTTGAATTTAATGAAGGAACTATACTATTTACCGTGTTTACTCATAAAATAATTTAAGAGATCTAGTTTCCAACAACTAAATAACAGCTCAATACACAGATACAATTGGAACAGAACTTTACTTACACAGATTTATGACTAAACATTTTAAAATAAATATTTAAATTCTGTACAAAAATATTAACTGTGTTATGTGATAAATGTCTGTTCTTCCAGGAATAGCTTCCCAAATATATCATATACTGGCAGTAAAATGCCGTACTTACTTGTATCACACTATACCTCGTTTAAAGCACAGTAATTATTACAGTACGTTACTTTATCATTTTCTCAGTATATTTAATGTTTTATATTGGCTAATTAGTTCCTTTAAATTGTTCCCTGAAGTCGAGTGTGCAAAGACTAATCAAATATATCGTTATAAAATTCATAATTGAATAATTATTTATATATAGCTAATTGATTATCATATTATGAAGTATTATTTCATGTTTTTCTTTATGAAAAGTACCTTTCTATGTATGTATGTAAGGGAGTAAGATTTATTCATTCGTTGACTGCTGTTCGTTTTATTTATTGTAGGATACCTTTAAACCCCTTTTAGTTGGATGTTGAACAAGTGGGATTTAGTTACACTCTGACATTCATCAAACATAACCTCCAAACCTTGGAATTAATCATCCATAGCCATAGCACACACTGACAATGGTTAATATTCATTAGTGATTTTAATTGCATTATATAATGCCCAACTATATTCGATAAATTCACTATTTTGATATAAATTTACCTTTAGTATTCTATTATCAAATTCTGATTGATATATAATCAAGTCTTAGTTATAGACTATTATTATACATAATTATTAAGTACATTGCATGTTTATTTTCAACAGTTAAAACACTATGTGCATATTATTTTACATCGCCCACTAATTTCCATTTCTAAACAATGCGAATGCACTTATCGGAATCATGATACTGTGACAAGTGCGGGCGACCGGCGGCGGCTGAATAGACAAACCGGATGTTTTGGACTCTGCGTAGTAGTAATGGGACAGGATTGGTGTATACGCCGGAAGCGGAAACGTAACGGAAGTACTTGCTGTCCTTGCAGTCCGAGCCTTCGAACTATACCTCAACGGTAAATAGTTATTGTTGATTTTACCTTAGTGTTTCTGTTAGAGTTAAGTTCTATTGTAATACTTCCTGAATTTGGTATCCATTTAAACGTACATTCTGTTCATTGCTTATAAGGGTAATAAATGTGAGTAAATACGAATCTTGTGTCCCCCCCCATCCCTTCTCCACAATAACTGGATAACCCAGACTACATTTGAAAAGGTTGCGTATTCGTAAACAAAATCTGTAAAATTAGGCTTCTATATAAATATTTTTATTATTTTGAGATACTTGTCTTCTTTAATGAAGTCATTGATTTGTTTAATTTTTTTACTGCCAAATTAATTTCTAGAGAAATCGCTTTATTTATGTTTTTATGCGCTGTATTTGATCAACACAATCGATTGAGTAGAGATGAAGGATTGTATGTTATTTCTTGTTATTGTTGGTCTTCTCTCATCAAAATTTCTGTCTCTAAAAAAAGAAAAAAAAGAAAAAAAGAAATTTTCAAAATAAGTGAAAATTTATAAAGGCTTATAAACCCCTTCACGGTGTATTAGGGGAGATGAGTTTGTACAGATTGAAATGGTAAGATCTTAATATGACGTAATTAGTGTAGTGAATGTATTGTGTTCTAAAAGTGAACAATGAAAACAATGATTTTGGAATAGTCCTAGGTTTAAATAAACCGAATTCCTGGTCTATTTAGTGATGATCAGGAAATAGTATAGACCTTTTTTTCCAAACGTTACTATAATGTATCCCTACACTGACGTGTGTTTTACTGGAAGAAAATAGTTTATATATTTCTAATCTTTAAAAAAATAAATTGTTTTATTTTATTTCAAAAACAGATAAAGCTATGTTTGTTAATCAAACATATGTTTGTTAATAAAGCTATGTTTGTTAATCAAATTCCTAATTGGAAATTATGGTAAATAGGTGTGCCAATAAATAGGAACGCACTAATTAAATATTTAGGAGAGACAATTGTAAAATATTTTTCTAATAAATTATTACTATCAATTTTAACATATACCTAGAAAACGGTTATACTTCAATACCAGGTATACTATTTTTAGTTTACTTGACATAAAATTTGTATGTTATATATACTGTACGTATTTGGTATATTATATTATATGATTGGATATATCGTTCGTTCTATTCATACTGATAATAAAATCGTATACCATAATATAAATATTTTGAAAGAAAATAATATGGAAAACATCTGGGCGGTTTTCTTATGACAAGAGTGATCCAAAGGTTTTGATTTTAAATCAGTGTCCATAAGTATGAAGCAGTTGATACATTCGTTTAATTGTGACAACCTAATTATGAAGAATTCTTGAATTTTCGGTAGCTGATAATTTATCTCAAATTTTGGTTCTTTTCAGTACCAATCATTTGGAATATATAAGAAAGAGACCACGATCTCTTCTTAGTAAGTAGAAATATATTTTTAAAGAATGTGTGACAAAAATGAGTTCCATATAGAACGGAAAAAATTAATAATATTATATTAGTGACAACTCACTGTAAAAATTACAATAAAAATAACTTTATTCAAGAAATTAGTTATTAGTGTAAATTTATATATAATATTAGGGATACTTCATGAACATTAAATAGAGTACAATTTATAATTTAAAATTGTCTCCTGCCTGATTTCTGATCACTCTGTATTTATATAGAAATTAATTATAATCAAAATTTTATTTAAGAAATTTTTAATAAAAATTAATATTAGCTATAATGTGTAATGTACAATTAAAGAATCAAATTCAAGTTTATTTTTAATAACGAATATGCTACTATAATTTTATTAAGCATTTAAATGCATTATAATTTCTAACAACAAACAATTACAACACTACAGCAAAAAATTTAGACTTCTTAAAATTGTATATTTCTAGTAGTTGTGTATCTCGAGAAGGGACTCATTGTCCTGGAAACGCGTATGAATAATTTAGCGATTTATTGTGATTATCGCTTCAAGTTAATAATTAAAAAAAAAACATAAACTGTTTATCAAACTACAGAAGACAGTGACCTAAGTATCACTAAAGGGCAGAGCAGCAAATTATAATTTTTGCCAACTTTTCGAAATAATACATAATTATAAAAGTCAACTCGATTAAATGTTTTCATTAAAAAATTAATCTTGGAGTTAGAAACTAAATTAGTTGTGTTTTAGGGTATTATAATATTATTTAAAGTTTTTATTATGAAGAATTTATAAAATTTTCAAACTGAAGTTGTATTTTACATAAAACTATAGTTGGTCTTATATTATCACTGAATAAGGCTAATAAGGCGATTTATATAATGTATGATGCAGGGATAAATATAACTCCACGAACTTTCATAAGACGGTTTCTTCAGTGAGACGGAAACCGTAAACCTTCACGTTTTACTTCTCTACTGATCTGAACTAAAAAATATACAACACTTGTAATTATAACTGTAAAATATTGAAAATCATATATAGAAGTTAAGGCGAGTTATATACGCGCAATAATAGGGTTTTTTTATTATTTATTTTATTTTTTTATTTTTTTATCATAAAACCAAATCTAGTTTAATTTTAAGAAAGTGGTTGCAAAGATATGTTATAAAAACATCATTGAAATCAAAATGTTCAATCTATTCCAATGTGCCAATCATTTATTTATGTTTATTAATATTGTACCAATTAAATTGTTGCGATAAATGACAGATGAAAAAAAAAAATACCCAAAACACTAGATATGAAATAATAAGACGTTTCAATAACTAAGTTATCATCTTCAGTTGTGCCATCAATTTTATATAATTGTAACATCTGAATATGATGTCTGGGTCACTGAAACGTCTTCTAGTATCAAATAAATTATTTTTCGCAGAGATTTGTAAGTTTCTTTTTCATTTAACAATTTATTATTATTTAATTATCTCATGGGATTGTGGGGAAGTACATATTACACTGTTCTGATACAAATTAGTTTACTTTAGCAACATTTTATACGTAACATTTGAAATAAACACAGTTTTGAACTTGCTGTAGTTCTATTACAAATTTTGAACATCCAACCATTTTGCTATATATATGTAATAGGATGTTTTTTGGTAAACTACTATTGATTTTCAGCTGATCATTTCTTTACTTTTTCCTTATATAAAAAGAACCTGTTGGTATTTCCTTACAAGATTATATATATATATATATATATATATATATATATATATATATATATATATATATATATATATATATATATATATATGGAGTTCATGAATTTCCCATATATAAGTGAAAAGAGAAACACTTCAGGGTTAAGAGAGGTAACATTATGTACAAATTTAACACGGTTGTACCCACACCAAATTTAACAATTTTATTTCCGCCTAGCAACAGTTATTTAATTCAATGGCAGTTTATATAAAATGAAATAGCCTATAAATAACATCAGCATCTACAAACTGTTAAAACTAAATTATTATTGAATCAGAGAAAGTTGAATTTTATTTTGAACCTTCCGTGTATATTAAGACTATGGGGAAGAAATATTGTAATTTTGAATTAATATTATATTTTAGTAAACTCTATGTAAGTAATAAAAATGTTTATCTTCTTCTTCTATACTCTTTTAAACAGGTAAGTTTTGTAACTATAAATAAAAGCTTTTCCTTGTACAACTGGTCAACTTCAAAGGGTTAAACAAATGTTTATTCTGTCAGTACTCATTCTGCATTAGTACATATCTTTGTTTATTTGTCTCATATATACATATGATCTGATACGAGAAGAAAATTGTTTATATAACGTAGTTATCAGTTGCTGCCGAAATGAATCAAACATTCTTTTTGCTGCTTGACTGTTTTTATTACTTGGAGAGCAATATTTTACACAACTAATTTTAATATGTATATAAACCCCAGACAATATTACATATAACGTCATTGTCCTTATTCTTTTATTTCAAAGCTTATCCTTAAAGAAAACTTATTAAATATAATTCATTAGGGAGAAAGATGTCCGTCCACAGTACAATAATTAAAACTTAATTCCATTTCCAAATTGTTGTATCTTCTAAAAGTTGTCCATCTTTCTATTAACACACCTTAGAGCAGGTTTTCCTGTATTGATTCCAGTAACGTTAGTACAGGATTTCCCCAATAGATGGTAGACGCATCAAGTAGTATACTTTAGCTATTTGAAAGGGGAACTTTTTCAAGACATAAGCAAACAACAAAACTCCATGAAAGTTTAATAATTTTGAAATAATTAATAATAAATATGAAATTCGTTTATGGTGTGCAAACTTTTGTAATAAAAACATTAATCTGGCTATTTTTATCTTAAAATTGTGTTTTTTTTACAAACCAATATACAAATACAATAGTAAAGTATTGTGTAATAACGGAATTATATTATTATTAAAACATTTTCAATCATGCTGAATACAAAACAATAAATGACGTTTCCTACATGTGAATCAATTCAGTAATGTCAGGTAAAAGCAATGTAAATAGTTGTCACTCATATAAAAAATAGGTGGTTGTTTAATAAAACCTTTTAACAAGACTAAATTTGTAGCTTTTGGAAATTTAATTGTAAAGTAAATTCACTTTTAATGTAGTTAATTAAAAATGTTTTGTTTTATGATTTCTAAATAATATTTTATGAAGGCTTAAACTAAGGGAAGGTCTAAAATAATTGTATCCTTAAATAATGTGTCTGTTGATTGTTTCATATCATTTTGTAAATTGTTAAAAAGAAAACCAGATGTTTATTTGTTGTACTTTCTTTTCTTTTAAGATAAAAAAAAAGGTTTGTGTTTTAATAAAAATACTTATTAGTAATTCTACTTAAACAAGTTTCTTTTATCCATTTTTCCCAAAATAATAAAACTAAAATCAGAACCATAAGTGAGAAATAAGTAAACTATTAATATTTTAAGTTAATACTTCAACTGGTAATAAAATAGACTTGTTCCTAGGCGTCGCTTTACTTTATTTAAATAAATAGAAGAGTTAGTATATTAATAAATATTTATTACACTTAATAGTTAAAAGAGGGCAACGATTTGATTCTATTTACAATAAAATGACGACCTTTAACAAGTTTTCACAACTTAAGAAATCTATCAAGTACCGACCGATTTGGAGTATTTTGATATTATAGTTTTTAAACAGCCGCTATTTTGAAAAATTTTAAATCTAAATTTTCAATTTCACAACACTTCTGACTATAAAATTTATTTTTATTATTAATTACGTACCGGTAATTATAATTATTCAGAAGTATTTTGGTTATAGACCAATTGTTGATGTAAACGTTTAAGAAATAACATTTTTAGTTTCTTACCGATAATTCGTTTATCCTTTTCGTACAGAAAAAAAAAAAAAAAACAATTGATATGTCATTAAAAAGTATTCTTTTTATTCCTTGTAAATAGTTTGTAAAGTTAACGGTTTTAGAGATATTTAAAGTTATTACCTTAAAGAGCGGCCATTTTGAAAATATAGTAGATAATGTTCTTTTTCTTGTACCCTGGTAAAGAACAATTTGGCTATAAAACAGATTTGCATACCAAGTTTGAACTCAATATCTTATGCACTTCCCAAGATATAAGATTGTACGTAAACAAAAGACAAAAAAATAACGGATAAATGGAAAACAATACTTTTTAGACCTAAGTTTATTGGCATTTTTATCTTGTTTTTACCTGAGGAACAATTGTAGAAACAGGTTTCAGAGAGTTTCGGGACACTCTGTATATATAAACCGGTATGTACTGAAATTGAAACCTACGACAGGTCTCTTCAGATGTTTAATTTGCACTTATATGAAGTTTCAACACTCTTATATAAATGGGTGACACTCTTTTAATGAATTGGAATTTTATACATCAATCTATTCGTGGCTTAATCTTCTTTTGAGAAATCAGTTTCATCAAAATCTATAAAAATAGTAATGTAATGTAAAACAGTTTTATTTTTACCCAAACTAATGTTACCTCGCGATGAAGAAAAAAATTGATTTTTGAGATATTTGAATAACTTTTCCTAAAAGCGACTCCGTCATGTTTCCATGTTCTTAATGATTCCATCATCAAAATTTTGCAATGGCAAATAATGCAATAATGTGTAGGCCTATAGAAAAACACTGCGCGTATTTTAAAATGAACATTCAACCATAATTTATTTTTCCACTTGTGTTTTTGAGGTTTGATCCCAATCGATTTTATATTACCAGTTTTATTTCTATAGATCGTAGATATTAAGGTGAATTTGTTTTTATCTAATATGTTATTAGGCTCATAATATAAACTAAATGGAAAATATATATATATATATATATAGAGAGAGAGAGAGAGAGAGAGAGAGAGAGAGAGAGAGAGAGAGAGAGAGAGAGAGAGAGAGAGAGAGAGAGAGAGAGAGAGAGAGAGAGAGAGAGAGAGAGAGAGAGAGAGAGAGAGAGAGAGAGAGAGAGAGAGAGAGAGAGAGAGAGAGAGAGAGAGAGAGAGAGAGAGAGAGAGAGAGAGAGAGAGAGAGAGAGAGAGAGAGAGAGAGAGAGAGAGAGAGAGGATAATTTCTGTAATTTAGTGACAAAAATAAAGTTAAAACGTGGTTCAGTGCAATTTTTAGGTGTGAAAGACTAACACTCCAGTTCCCAAAAGTTTGATTCACGAAGATAATAATATTCACATACTTGCATTGAAAGCTCTAAACTATTTCATTTCCCAATTATTATTTTAATGACAGCAGTTGAGACTTTCACCTTAAAATGACTAAAATATTAAGATTAATTTTTGTAAACCACCGTTCTCCACCAAAACATTGTACATTTATCTTTTTGTTTACAATTCCTCAAAAAGTTGTGTGTGTTTCATTATGTGGTTGTAATTATTGTGGTAAATTGGTGCAACACTCCTTTACAATTTGTTCCTTGTAAATAGTTGGGGGGGGGGCGTGTTAATTAGAAAAAGCTACTGTTCGCATGTTATTAAACGCTATTGTTAATAACAAAAATAATAAGCTGTAAAAATAATGCATTTTAAAATCTTATTAATTTTAAATATACGAGCCATCTATTCGGTTTTAACGATGGACCGTACTTTAAATGTTACATTTACCAAAGTTACATTAACATTTTATAAGCCCGTAGATATAATTTGTTACGTATTTAAAATTATAAATATTTTTATATAATTATGTTTGTTATAGGTGAGTGCATTGTACTTTTCTTGCCACTTTGAGATGGTAAGTACTATATATATTATTATAAATGAATCGTAGAGCCTACATGCTTTCTGTACTACTATTTTATGTTTTATAATAATATTTTATTCTTTTCTTAGGATTTACTTATTTATTTTAAGTACATTTTCATGATTTCTAGAAATTGTTTTCCTAATATTATGAATTGACACATTTGGGATTAATTTCATACATCCTGTTATTTATATATACGTCAACTAATGAAATTAAAATAATTAAATAATAATAATAATGCTAGGAAAGACAGAAGTGTACACAAATTGGATTTTATGCATTATAAATTAGAAGTAAAATTAACTTGTTTTATGCAAAATCACTCTCAAATAACGTCAAGTGACATTTTAAAATAATCCCTATTCAAAGGAATGTAATGAGACAGGTTGACTAATTACCGAGTTGTAGAACGGTTGTCGACAGCCAGTGTTTCCAAGCGTTATGAGATGTTGCTGGTGAATGCCAAAATTAATCTTAACCACAGGTGAAGCTAAGATATTTCAAATAACTTTTTCCATTTGCTTTTATAAAGAAAGAACAGATGTTCACGGCTACACCCGAATGATTTAGTCTCAGATCTGAATTTATATTCACCAAAACTTCGACTTTATCATACCATTAAACAAATAATTTTCTTTCTATATTTATAATGTCAAAACTAAATATTTGAACCAGATATTGTTTATACTTTCCGATTAGTAGGAAACTGATTTATTAAATTAACTGCTACTAATTTTACTCATTAACTATTAGTTTTAATTTGTTACACACACCTTTCCTTGTATATATGCTTCAGCTAGTGGATCTGCTTGTTTTGATGATGAAGTTCTAATATTATTATTAATACTGTAAATACACTTTTACTCGTGATTTGTATGTAAGTGATATTAGAAATGGTCTGTATTACTAATCCACAATTCATAACTCCCCGTTTTGAGAAAGTAGAATTTTAAAGCAATTTTGATCTGTGGTAAAACAATTTAGCGGTCTTAAAAATAACCTCTTTAAGTATTATACCTCCATCTGGGGACTCGGATTAAAAATAAATCTGTTTGTTGATTATTTTTAATGTGTATTCGAATGAAACTCTTGATAGTTGGATTATAGAACTCAATCTTCCCCAAACACCACGAATTGTCTACTAGACTTTTGATTAACTCGTGTAAGTAACCTAATGCCATTGCTCTCCGCGTATGTTGTAGCCTATGCTGAGTCAATAAAATATGATGTGAATTAGTAAAAAGATGCTCTCCTTGTGTTTTAAAATATACAAATTTTAGGAAGTTTTACTTAAACACACTCAAACAACAAAATTGTATTCTAAGATCGGGTATACTAAAGAATCATACAAATTTATTAACGATAATTTTTGTTTGGAAGTGTAAGAGTTTCTAATAATGAATCCAAGAGACCAAAATGCTTGATTAACCATCGGTTTATTATGTACATAGAATTAAAAACCTGTAGTAAACGTAAAACCTAAATCTTTTATGAAGGCTAACCTATCGATAGGAGTATTATTAATAGAATATTGACAATAAGTTCATTGTTTCTGGAGGATAATGCAATACAATTTATTTTCATACCATCAATTGAAAATACTGTTTATATCTGTTTGGAGTTCCATTGGATCCTAATAATATATTATTGAACGAAACAAATTTAAATCATCACGAAAAAGTAAATTAACAAACGACTTAACACAATTACCTAGATCATTAATAAATAATAAAAGCAATAGTGGTCCTAAATTGGAACCCTGATAAATCAGACCTGATAAAATTGAAAATATTCCTGAATTGTATTCATTAAATCACATATATTGCTTACGTTCAACAAGATAAGATTTAATAAAGTTAAACAAACCACTGCATAGTATGAATTATGAAATTATTTTTAGTAGTTCCTAATAATAAGAGCCACCCCTATTAAAAAAATTATTGAAATCCATGTAAAACATTGCTCGCCCTGATTTTATAAAGAACTTCAGATAAAAAGTATATTTATAAAATTATCCAAATTGGAAACAATAGACCGCTAACTTATAAAACCGTTCTGATTTAGCAATCACTGAGTTGACATGATAATATCATCAAAGATTTTATGAGGGTATGAACGAGTAAAATATGGTTTATGATATTCTATTTCATTCTTAGTGTCAGACTTTACGATTTACATACTTTTGTTACTTTCCATAAACTTGAAAATTCATTTGACTTTAGTGACAAATAAATTATTATTTTCAAAAGATTCGCTAGTATTTCAAAACACCCATTATTAATGTAAGGAGGAATATTGTCTGGTCGCACAAATCTCTTAGACTTCATAGATTTAGTAGCGGCTATTACTTCAGAAGTTGTGATCTCAGGGAAATTTAGAATATCCGCATTAGTATCTTACATACTATGTTATGTTGTAATTATCTGAATTGTTGACAAAACAACATAATCAGCAAATGCTTATTGATCATTATTGAGCAATTGAAGAATTATTCTTAAACCTACAATTTCTAAAAGCAAATTCATCATTTTTGCTTATGTTTCCTTTCATTCTTAATAAAAATCCAAAAACGTTTACGGTGATAAATAAATTTATCTTCCACAGACTGTTTGTAACTATAATAAGCTAAATTAATTTTTAATTTTACTTCTTCCCTTACTATTCAAATCTATTCAATTAATAATCGGTTTCATGAAAAATTCCTATTCACTGATAGTTTTGAATGATTTACTATTAAAGCAAAGAAGATATTTTCTAACCCTAGTTACAGATGATGGTAAACAAACTTTATATATTTGATCCATATTTACGTAAAACCAGCCTAAAGTTTGATCAACATCAGATAAAGAATTTAAATGACCCAGTTAAATTTTTGTAAAAGTTTAAACATTGTTAAAAAAACAACTTTCTTAAATTATTTATAACGTGGCTTCTGAACTGAAATTGTTCTCTCATACTTACAATTACAACGTATTTCAATGTTCTATGTCGGATATTGAAAATTTTCAACCAATATTGGATGAAGATCTTATACATAATTCACATATTTACCTTCACATATTTAGTTAATAATATTTAGTTAACATTAGATTCAACGTTTTATTATTGATATTTTTTAATCATTGAAAGAAATATAAATTCTAACAAAATTAGAAAGATAAAAATTATTAGACCACCTTACATCTGATAAAGAAAATTTACTTCGTACTACAAGTGGTAAATTAAAATCCTCTAGGATGAAGTTTATATTTTCTTGACCTTATTCCAGACAATCCCTAAGATAAACTTTCAATAAAATTTACATAAATTTCAGAATTAGATGATGGTGTAATATACACACAACATATAACATGTGCAGAAATTACTACTGTGTTTTACAATAAAACACATTTATAGCTTCATTAAACAACATTGTCAATTTCCGTCCTCTCTGACTTTTAAACTTCCCACTAATACCGCTGAGGAAACCGCTCCTTTTTAAACTTCTCACTAATACCGTTGAGGACACCTCTCCTTTCTAATTTTCCACTAATACCGGTAAGGACACCACTCCTTTTAAACTTCCCACTATTACTGCTAAGGACACCTCTTCTTTTTTACCTTCCCACTAATACCGTTGAAGACACAGCTTCTTTTATCTTCCCACTAATACCGTTGGGGACACCTCTACTTTTAAACTTCCCACTAATTCCGTTGATGACACCGCCTCTTTCTAACTTCCAATTAATACCGATGATGACACTGCTCCTTTTTAACGTCGCATTAATACTGTTGTACGACACTGCTTCTTTTTAACATCCCACTAATACCGTTGAGGACACCGCTTCTTTTTGTCTTCCCACTAATACCGTTGAGGACACTGCTCCTTTTTAACCTCCCACTAATACCGTTGAGGACACTGCTCCTTTTTAACGTTCCACTAATACTGTTGAGGACACTGCTAGTTTTTAACGTCCCACTAATACTGTTGAGGACACTGATCCTTTTTAACGTCCCACTAATACTGTTGAGGACACTCCTCGTTTTTAACGTCCCACTAATACTGTTGAGGACACTGATCCTTTTTATCTTCCCACTAATACCGTTGAGGACACTGCTCCTTTTTAACGTCCCACTAATACTGTTGAGGACACTGCTCGTTTTTAACGTCCCACTAATACTGTTGAGGACACTGATCCTTTTTATCTTCCCACTAATACCGTTGAGGACACTGCTCCTTTTTAACGTCCCACTAATACTGTTGAGGACACTCCTCGTTTTTAACGTCCCACTAATACTGTTGAGGACACTGATCCTTTTTATCTTCCCACTAATACCGTTGAGGACACTGCTCCTTTTTAACGTCCCACTAATACTGTTGATTACACTGCTCGTTTTTAACGTCCCACTAATACTTTTGAGGACACTGATCCTTTTTAACGTCCCACTAATACTTTTGAGGACACTGATCCTTTTTAACGTCCCACTAATACTGTTGAGGACACTGATCCTTTTTAACGTCCCACTAATACCGTTGAGGACACTGCTCGTTTTTAACGTCCCACTAATACCGTTGAGGACACTGATCCTTTTTATCTTCCCTCTAATACCGTTGAGGACACCGCTTCTTTTGTCTTCCCACTAATACCGTTGAGGACACTTGTCCTTTTTATCTTCCCACTAATACCGTTGAGGACACCGCTTCTTTTATCTTCCCACTAATACCGTTGAGGACACCGCTTCTTTTGTCTTCCTACTAATACCGTTGAGGACACTTGTCCTTTTTATCTTCCCACTAATACCGTTGAGGACACCGCTTCTTTTGTCTTCCCACTAATACCGTTGAGGACACTGTTTCTTTTTAACGTCCCACTAATACCGTTGAGGACACTGTTTCTTTTTAACGTCCCACTAATACCGTTGAGGACACTGCTTCTTTTTAACGCCCCACTAATACCGTTGAGGACACTGCTTCTTTTTACCGTCCCACTATTACCGTTTAGGACACTGCTTCTTTTTAACGTCCCAATAATACCGTTGAAGACACCGTCCCTTTTTGGTATTCAATTTTACACCGCTCAGTAAAAGATATTATATCACAATTAATGTTTGAAGTAGGCAATCATAAATAATAATAACTTTAGTACAAAACTGCAAACATTTTGGTAGTAGACATAAAATATATAATTTAAAGAACTTCTCACCTAATGTTATCAATATCACTCGACTTAATAATAACAATAACACATATTCTTAAAATAATATTTCCATTTTTAGTCCAAATGAACTTGTATTCAGCCTGCCCCCTCCGCCTCTCTCGCCGCAGCTTGAAGGACACTAACTTTCATTTATATAAATAGGCACATCAGTCGGAGGATCCATAATTTGCAAGTAACGAGTAGATAATTCGTTCTTATTCTTCTCCTTTCGAAGCATATCCTTTTTATCAAATCCGAGGAGGGATTTGACTATTATGTTCCTTAGTCCCGCTCACATAGGATTTTTCGGAAAACGGTAACAGATGTCAATCATGATATCATGATGTGAATCGCGGTAAAATCAGATTCATTTTTAAAGTCGATAGCTTGTCCACGTTTATTACAGTCGCCAATATATTTTCATTCATACTTTCAGGAATACTTACAAACTCCAATGTATTACATCTACTGTATTGTTCACAATCGTCCAGTATCACGCTTAATTCAGAAATTGGTTTTCGCAATGACAATTTATAATTTTCAAGTTTGATCATCACATTTTGCAATCTACAATCTTTTTAAGTCACGTTTCAAATTTTTTATGTTGTTTATCAATTTTCTCATCACAACAATCCAAACACGTTAACAGATCATTTTACTCCTTTCCGATACTATTTTGTTTTCCATTAAATCTGATGAAGTTTACCATTTTATCTATTAATCTCATACATTTTTCATGGAACTTACAATCGCACATTGAATACTTCCTTTTTATCGCCCTCTGTGAGATCGATCTATTGCTCACCTTATACAAATCACTCATGTTTTATAAATTAAATACAGTAATTGAACCATGATGCCATGCTGAGCGCAGTGGTCACTTTAGCCGCCTTGTCCGCTGTACGTCATCTGAGTCAGCTTTACTCCCAAGTAATGGATTAACTTCTTCGAGGTGATTATCTATCTTAGGTCTCATACTGTATCACCCTGTCTCTCAAGTAGCTCGTTACCATCCGGAGTGGATATTGTGGTATTGTAAATTTGTTCTCCAATACGTTCAGAATGCCAGTCCATTACTGGCGATACCGCGTAAATATAATTGACCCCAAACACACACATACCTGTCCACTTCAGAAAGCAAATTTCCTGTGAGCGCGAAAACAAACTTCTTTCTATATTCTCTGAAAATAATCTCAGAAAGCTGCTTTGAAATTCCTTCTGTATTTTAAAGTTAATAAATCTGAATGTTAATTTTTAGATCTATCAACATTACAATCAGGTTTGAATGAGATTAATTTTGCTGCACAATTTTCGACTATTGGTAAAGTAGTAATTACAACTTTTATTGGTAACAATAATAACCTTGAACCCTAAGAGTAATATATTCCAAACTATTTCTCAAATTAACAGAACTGAATTTGTTTTTCATGATATTTTGTCGTCTTTCAGATAGTAACATCAACATTAGTTATTATTGTTAAACAAACCTGAGGTATAATTTTTAAAATATTTTGAAATACTATATTGAAACTGAATGATCTAGTTAGCAAAATGTTTCGTGATCTTTATAAAATAGATATTTTTAATAAATTTGAAAAATCAGACAAATAAAATAAATATATATACATGCATAAAATGTATACCATTATGAGGTCCCAATATTTAATTTCCTGTAGGTATTTATTTCCAAGGGAATTGTCTGAAAATTTGCACGATCTCCAAGGGAGATCCCGACCTAATAATATGTATACCATAAAATATCAGCCTTTGTTGCTGCATGAACATTAAATTGCTGCTTATAAATGAAATCTTATTTGCTATTCGCAACTCCCTCTCTACCATTCTCATCCATGTGATCCTTGGACGTCCTTTCTTTCTATGCATTATGCCCGTTTACGTACGTATAATATGTTTGTATTGGATGGATAGCAGCCATAATACGTTTTTGATACTCAGTTCCTTGAACATAATTAAATTAAGGATATGAGAGTTTATTTGATTAGATTTTAAACGTGATAAGGAACATGAAGAACACATAACAAATTTATCTCGTTTTTTATTTTGCTGACATGATTATTACAAAATATCAATATACAGTTGAATGTGGTGACTCGGTTTGCACTCATTTCGAGGTAGGCTACAACTAAAATTTCCCAAACCAATGAAGATTCTAAAAAATTATTATATCAAGTCGATTATGCCCTTTATTTGCCGAAAGAAGTTACACTAATAATGCATGCGAAATTGAATACAGGGAAAAATTACTTTACATGTTTGAGTCATTACGTGAGATTGAATTAAAGTCCCTGAAAACCTTGGATCGGTTTTCCCCATCTGATTAGAATAGTGACAATTTTAATTAGGTCACATAATCTCCTATAGCCGGCCAATTTGATTTTAAAACATTCTCATTAATAAGCCAAGTAGTGTAAGAAAATCATGGTCGAGATGTGTGGTATTCTGTAGGTCAAATATTGTCTACCTTGCCTTGATTTGGACACCCATTATCTATTGATCATCTACGTAATAAGGCAACAAGCTAACTACTTAACGACCAGTTGTGTAGGTTGGCGTTTGGGTTACACTTCGTAAATACATTACTACGATAGCTCGCGTAGTCTCATTGGTAAATGTTGCAAACTTCTAAAATGGAAATAAAGAAGCATTTTCTTTTCATACATGTAAATTGAAACATTATATAAATACAAGATTTTATTTTATTATAATCTGATCACTAACACTGATCAATGAGTAATTTTTTTACAAACTTAAATTGATACAATACACATGTTAATCTAAGGATGATACCTAAATAGTATCACTTAGGTAGAAGTAACATATTTCACAAAGCAGTCTGCATAGAGCAATAACTTTATTAGCTCAAAAGGTTTCACCCTCTTCTTGTCAGATTAGTATTATCAAGGAGCAGGAGAGTGCCAATGTTTCCATGCTCGTGGAGTCGTTATTCGTGACTTCTTGCAAATATGGCAATTGTTTGGTTCACTTTGTCCATTTGCAGGTCATGACGGAGATCATAGTTCCTAATATACCTGGGAACATTAACAATCTTCCTTAGTACTTTGAAATCTCTGGATGGTTAGGATATTGCTTTTACTGGTACACCCCCAGAAATGTATACCATAATACCAAAGTGGTTTCAAAACTTGTTTGTACAGAAGTATTTTGTTTTTACGTTGATAATCTTGTATATTTACCAAGTAGCCAGTACATTTTCTTGTATCTTAGAATCAGTTCATCTCTTTTCTTTTTCACATGAACTATCCAGCGTAGTCTTGCATCTAATGGAATACTAAATATTTGGCTGTGTTAGGATAAGAAATTTGGGTATTATCTATTGTAACTTAAATATGTTTTTTTTTCATATTTGTAAAGTTTATGTGAGCAGATTTAGTGTCATTCAATTTAATACGCCACTTTTTTCCATTTGCTGATCTTATTGATCGATGTTTGTAAGTTATATACAGCCTCTTCATGGGTTTATCTTACAGATAATATGACTTTATCATCTATAATATCCAGCTATAGTTTCGGTATGTCACTAGTGTAGATCAGATACAGGGTAAGACCCAAGACACTCCCTTGTGGAACTCAAGCTCTTATTTCGGTCTACCCATGATAAGCTTCATTTTGTTTGACTCTGTAGAATCTGTCTGTAAAGAAAGAAGTCAGTAGTTCTGACATTTGTTGTGGAAGTAGCATATTAAACATATACAATAGTTCATCGTGCCGCACATATCGAAAGCCTGTTTAACATCAAGGCAAATTACAGAGCAGACCTCCCTATACTTGGTCAATGATGGCATGGTTCTCTCTAAAACCAAACTGGTGATTTTCTTCGATGATGGATTTCAACTTGAGTAGGAGTTATTTTTTTCTTTTTTTTTTTTTTTTTTTTTTTTTTTCAAAGAGCTTCGTCATCACAAGCAATAGTGAGATTGATCTATATGACGAAGCTTCGTGTGGGGATTTTCCTAGTTTCAGAAACATCACTACTTATGTCACTTTCCACATTATAGGTACATATCTTAATCTGAATGAAGCATTAATAATTTGTGTAAGCTTTCTTAGGGAGTTGTTTTGATACTGCTTCAGTAATTAGGTCAAAGCCAGGAGCTTTATTAGGGTTAATATTATTTTTTTAATTCCACTATTCAACTCGTTAATTTCTTCAACTGTTGTGTAGCATTATTAAGTTTAGTGTTATCGGAAGGAACTCTGGATTACTGCCATTTTGTTCTGAGTTTCCTTTTTTCTGAGATTAAATAACTTATTTCTCACGGATAGTTCCATTCCTTTGTCCGCCAAAAAACAAATGGGATGTTCTTCCAAACTGCCTTGTGGATTAATGGCAACAAATGATTCTACTTCCATATCCAATTGATCTTCTGTTTTTATTGGATCCGCTAGATTTTTAATGTTGTTTTCTATATCTAATCTGAAACTATGGTATTTATTAATAATCTAGATGATTTTGCTTATGTATAATAGTGTAGCTAAGTGTGACGTGAATGGGTGAATGGTCCGAATTCATGCCCCATGCTTCATCAACTTGGATGTAGCTTTCAGTAACATTTCTTACAACAAAAAAGTCCATTAAGTCAGATATTTAATTTTGATCTGTGGGCCAGTAAGTTGGTTTGCCAGTAGAATATGGGTCCCATTTCAGCTAAGTTATTGCCTCTCTTAGTTGTTTACCCTTAGTGCTTATTAATCTTGCCCCCCAATCAGATTTTGCATTGAAGTTTCCACCTACAAAAAATCTATTCCCCTAGACATGTAGGAAGTCTAGATATTGTGTTTTGTTAATAGCATGTCTTGGTGGACAATAAACAAAAGTCATCATAATATTGTAGTTAATAGTTTTGACCATCACTGAAGTGGCCAAAACTCTTCTGTCTTTCTTCCCAATTCCTGATTATGAGTAATTATTTCACTTCCTACTCTGGCTGCATTTTGTGATTGGATAGTAAAATTAAAACATAAAACTGATTTTACAGGTATTACTTTATGTAAAAACTAACTAATTTTATATGAGTTTGGAATATAAGTTATAGGAATATATTTTTTTAAACTTGTGAATCATACAGTATTTTTTGATTAGGATTAACTGGTTTTGTCTTCGATGAATTGATTGTGTGTGTATATATATATAATTTAAATGTTCAATCTGTACCATACATATATTCATCGAAGTCAAAACCAGTAAATACAAATCACAAAAATTACTCATTGATTTACAAATTTTAGAATATTTTGTATCGATTATGTTCCAAACGCATAGATTTTAAAACAGTTAAAATAATTGGTGTCTCGTTTTTGGAATATATGTTATAAGTAAGTAATACCGAACATGGACGCATGATACACATTACCCTAAATTGTTAACATTATGCCTTAATATACTTCAATCTCAACGTTAAAACTTCTAATGAAATAGTTTATAAAATAAAGTTTTATGCGTGATAGAAAACGTTCCAGAGACAATCGCTGTGTCAATTCCATGTCACCGTCTGTTCACAACGTCTTCTTCAATCTCAGACAATTTATTTTTTATTTAGTCTTGGAGTAGAATTCATTTATGGTGGAAAATGAAAGAACATTTTCTGAAAGGTTTTCAAGAGTAAATTGATATTTTATATAGAATTTCAATTTATTTAAGGTTTTTTTTGTAAAATATGTAAAAATATAATGTTGACTTTCTGAAAAAAAGACGAATGGATTTCAGAAATCACTATTGTTTTGTTCCATTTATTTTCTTTGTTAGCTTGTAATTTTCAATTTTCTTTTCAAATTTAATTAAAATATGTATTTATGTCTGTTTTGTTTATATGTAAGGAATGTTGTTTATTTGCTGCTCACATACAAACAATAAACTGTTCGATATCCAATAAACTGGAAAGTTGTTTGGCGTACAGAGAAAATATTCAACTCAACCAACCATACAATTCAACCAAGTGAACATTTAAGAAGTTCCGATGTTCTTTGACATGTTTTGTTTTCTATGTTGACCTTTTTTTATTGTTATAAATTTTATCAGGTTGGTGTAAGTATGTTTTAAAACAATTCAGACATATTTGTTGATAGTATTTATCAATAAAAAGTCATATTTTTCATTCAACAAAATGTGTACAGGCTTTTGATTCACTAGTTAAGAAAAAAGATATTTATAATCGAAAGGAAATTGAATTATTACTGAAATTAAATGCTAGTTTATCAAATCCATTACCATTTTAAATTTCATGAAATTAATATCCTTGACGTTTGGATAATATTTAAGCATACAATTCGTTCCTAGCAATAGTAACTAGCCTTATTATTTATAAGAAAGCGTGTGTCCACGTCATTTGATTCAGAAGATTATATAACTTAAACAATAGCTTGAATCTGTATTTTATCGACTAGAAAATGCAATAACAAATAGATTATTTTTAAAACGAACTTATCCCCAACTGCGGATTTCTTTTAGTATGTATTATCTTTGAACACTCTCTAAAATGTAGAATTGAATAAATAAAGAAATAAGGAATCACCGATTTATAGAATAGCTTTAATTCACGAAAGGTGATGATTGAAAGACAAATGTATCAACTACAGTTGTAATACTAAGAATAACAACTTTATCATTAAAAGGTTGTCTAGTTTGGTAACTGTTATGGAAGTTACTCTAACTCTAACTCACCTCGATAATGTCTGGAAGTTCCGAAGTGCAGGAGACTTCAATCTTAATATTATTATCTGTTTGAAATAATAATAATAAAGTCAGTTGTTGAATAAATTTGCTAATGAGTTTTTACTGCATTTAAAATCATAACATAAATACTCTCAGAAACAAGGTTCATAATAATTTTCATATTTATTAACAATCGAATCAGAATCAGGAATACGATTTCTTCGTACCTATTAATTTTGAGAAAGGAAAAATTTGATTATAAGTGAATATGTTATAAACTAATTTCAGACTGTTTTCCATTTTACTGAATACGTAAACATTTTCTAACGAATTTTTTTTTTTATATACTTTATTTTAATTAATTTAGCCTTTATGTTCTAAATCCATTTACTCCAAGTTCTATTTTCTACGTCATTTCTAACATTTCAGTTTGGAATTAGTAGGAGAAATAGTGTCTATGAACAACCTATTGTCACTATAGGATATATAATGGTTTTGGACATCAGTTTTACCTTATAATACATTTTGAATACGGTACAAACTGTTACTATACTGATTGTAATTTTAAAAAAAATTAAGGATTAGAATTAATTTTAATAGACCAGTGGTAGACAATTAAAATAATAAGCTATGTAAACCGTTTAATTAAAAAAAAAATACCTTACATCAGAAAGAACCAAATCAATACTCCTTTCCTTTTATTTCCAGATAATTACCTCTTGAAAAATCAATCTCTGGCAGTGACCCAACTTTACAGCAAGTGCAATGTATTTATGTGATTGAGTCGACTGTATAGAAAAGAACACTTTCACTCTTTGTAGGCGCTGGTCAGGCAGTCACAATGTGACGTCATCAATTTGATCTGCCTCGACAAGCCAATCACAATTGAATGCTTTCTTTTAAATCAAGGGAAAACTATTCTTGTACAAACCACCAACTTCTATCTTTATATTGTTTGTTTTCTGTTATTTCCCTCTTCCCCTTCTCTTTACGAATATGAACGATAATTCGCACAGTAATAGTTTCTATGGCATTCTAAAAGTTCGTCCTTGGCTAAAAGTTGAACGTTGAAAACTAGTGTAATAACATTCAGAAATCCCAAATTAACATTGTTTAACAATATTGTTTTTCATTTACAATTAGCCTGCTTGAAAGCGCTTAAACATAGATAATATCTCTGACAATTTATTTTTAATTTAAGCTGGTACTAAATTTATAAGATATAGTTTTCTTAAGTTATATTTTGTGGGTCAAGTTTTAAGAACATGGTCAGTGATACTTGAATAGAATTGCTATAAATTTTAAACTACTTTCATTTCAAAATATTAATAATTATATATTTTTTTAAAATAAAAAAAAGTTTAAACAAGATCGAACATACAAATATTAAATTTATAAATTCTCTTTAGATATTTCGTATACCATAAATTGTAACTTGTATACTACATATTTTACAACACACATACGACAGTTGTAATGGCACCAGTGAATTACTACTGGCCTTGAAATAAAACAAATGAAATGTGATTTGGTTTCTAGTTGTTCATTTCATACATGTTCAAATAAAATTATTTCTATACATTTTAATAATAATATACGTTTAAGAATAATTACATTGACAATGAAGGATATGTTTGTACGTTTCTAATGTACTGTTCTCGTTGTCGTTGTATGTTTCTGTTCTAATAACAGCAAAAAAACTAAATAAACCTAATGTGTACAATTAAAACATTATTTAATTGTAGCTAAAACTGTATTTATAATTCACCACTAAAAGCAAAGTCCGACATGGTCAAGTTACCTACTCGAATAAAGCCATTGGAGGTTAAATTTAAATACGAACCTCTTCATAGCTCGCCAAAGCCGAGTAACTTATATGAATAACTAACTATGCGTCAATTTATTTAATGGGGCTTTACATTAGCATAGTTAATGGAGGTCAAATGTAATTAAAGATAATTTTCCTTGTATTTATATCCTTCCAATCATCGTCTCCTAAAAAAAATTAAATTAAATTAAATTCCTAGTCCTAGAATACTCTAATAGCGTCAGTATCTAAGAAACAAGAGTTGATCAAGTTTTTATAGGAAAGATCAAAGTAAGGGATCTAACACAAGGATACATGAACAAACTTATAAATCCAGCTTGGGCTCCTCAGTATTCCCAGCCCCGCACTTATTAAATTGAGCCCCTAATGGAATTTACAGAAGTACGACATGAATTTATTTAATAACAAAAAAGTATTAACAAGGATATTATTCCAGTAGATTTATCTTAATATCAAATATAATAAAACAAAACATTTTGTATCAGTTACATTTACATTTGTCAACACAATGTTAAATGTACTTTCGGGAAAGTATGGACTGAAAGCTTTACATGAGGTAATCCTCTTAATTATGTTTTTCAGATAGGCGTAGTTTAAAGAACGTTAGGTTTTCCCTACAAAGATATGTTTCTCTAATTGATCGATGTTCAATTATGTGGCTGGAAATTGTTTTGTGGAATGTAAAAACACTCCCAGAACTCTTTACATTGAATTAATTACAGAAAAGTTAAAACAATTTCCGTAAGGTATATCAATAAACTTCTTATGATTAAAGAGGCAATATATCAATCAAAGGGTTAATTGCATAAAATTAACGTACAAATAGCGAAGAAAGACAAAATTTCTTAAGTGATTTGGTTAGTAAAAAAACTGAACAAGGTCCGTCATTGATGTGTAATTTTGTATTTTGCAATTGCTCGTGAATCGTGTTTATTTATATAAAGTTTGTTACATTTAGTTTTGGAATTTAACCATTATATCTTTCACGAAATTTATTTAAAATATAATAACTTCTTTGGTTTGTTATCTTGGCTAAAAACTCGGATTTGTTTTAGGTGTACTGATAAATTTGTTTTTATTAAGTGCTGGATTTTTTTATCTTGTGTGTGTATGATTAACAAAAGTGCTTACAACTTGTTCCCTCTTTTTTTTAACCAAATTAACATTAGTTAATTAAATGTAACTTTTTAAGATCATGAAAGTTTCCAAATTAACCACGTTGAGTCATACAAATTATATTAAGGTATAAATCGCGTGTTCCCTCTCCACTGGATAAATTGTTATGCATAGTAACTAGATTGCAGTATTTATAACTACGAACACCGCGCCTGCTATTAACTGTTCCCCTTCCAAAGGTCATTTTTCAAACACCTGCCACCTCCTATTAATCTCACGTTTTCAGTAAATGAACTAAAAGCCCAATGTATTGGAAAGCGATCAAATATCCTGACCGTCCTCCACTCTTACTTTAACGTCGTTTGTTTCCAATTTCATTCTTAAAAGGAAACTAAGTGTTGCCTCTCTGCGTTTTATATTTTATTACAGTTTAATTTGTGACTAAAATTGGTAGTCCTTAAAATAAAAATATTTTGTAAAAATCGGCTATACGAATGTTAAACAATTTTCTCAACCTTAGTCCATATAAGTACATTATAAAAATGTATATACATTTTTTTTTTCAGAATAAATTGTATAAGTGGACATTGTAAGACTTTCGTTTTCACAATATTTCCTCAAACCGAACACATCTTGTAGCGAATAATAGTAGATTAAACCGACTTCAGATTGAAAATCCTAAATAATTTAAAGTTGATAATGTTAATTTTTGCGGAAACGTCAATGTTTTACAATATGTTTGCAGCAAATCTAATTCTATGAATTTTATGCGTATACATCTAGTTTTTGAAAATTTTGTAACTTATTAGTACAATTTAGAAATTATTGTATATAATTTTCTCCGAAAACCTATTATCAGTTATTAGAATAATCATTGGAAGATGGAGAGATCACGGCCACACACATTCACTATATGTTACAGGGAATTATAAGAATTGTTTCATATATGTGCCTTATTGGTAAAGTGGAGAATAACTCACTACTTCAAAGTTCAAACGCTTGAAAAACTGAATTAAGAAGTTTTGTAAATATATACATATTTAGTAATATTGATGTCTAAATTAGCCTAAAAGTTGTATAAAACATACGTAGTCGTGGCAATCCTAGCTGGATCCACGTAGTGTTGAGGAACTAACCAATCTCACGAGTCCCTAATTCGATCGAGATATTGTTATGAAATAAAATATTTTGCAGTGGGGGATCCCGGATCATGATAAACTTTTTATTTTTAAAGGTAATACGTAAGGTAATATGTAAGGTAATTTCCATGTCATTACATAAGTAAAGATGATATGAAAAATGACAAGAAAATGTTGGCCCACTCCGTTACAAAAATAGTGAAATTAAAATTCAGATTTATACTTTTAGAGAAACATTCACGTTATGAACTGGTCTAAAAATATTTTAAATTTTATTGTTTTTTAATTGTTCATTTTATATAATGAAGATGAAGGGGATTCATAAGTTTTTATTTTCAATGTGTTACGGTGTGTGGGAATATAAAT
Source organism: Aphrophora alni (assembly GCA_963513935.1). NCBI lineage: Eukaryota > Metazoa > Arthropoda > Insecta > Hemiptera > Aphrophoridae > Aphrophora > Aphrophora alni. The sequence continues at coordinate 92,428,518 of OY740766.1, forward strand.
CCGCCCGTGTTCAAATTCGTGTAGAGTCTGAATTTAATAATTGATTTCATTTAGTGGCATTTTTCATCATTCATTTTAAAATGAAATTGGAATTACTTATAATAATTATCTGAGCACTCATAAATATGAATAAATTTCTTATTTAAATGTTCTATTATAAATTGGACGTTTGTCAAAGAATCCAATATTCTATCAAATAAGCAACCCATTTACTTATTAAAAACAATCCCTATATTATATTTTTACTTTTTTATTATATTTTCCTTTTATGATAATTACTTTTCTTTACTTTTAGTTCATTTTATACATTTATTATTTATTTTATTTTTACAAATAATTACTTCTCCATATTTTCTAGTGAAGACGCAAATAAAAATCATCTTTTAATTTTCTAGTTTTCTTATTATTTATGCTTCTTTATCACCATATACTGTTTGGCGAAGGTATTTATGTAATAAGTCATGTAATTATTTTACATTAAACATGGCATTTTATATTATTTGTTTAACTAAACAAATTGTTTTTATTTTTAATTCTGTAACTTTCCAAAATGAGAGTACATAATAATAACAAATGACATACGTTTTTAATAAATATTATAAAAATGTACAACTGCGATTCATTAAGTTAATTTTTGAAGTAAAAAACTATGAGAATAGTTTTATTTTAAAAGTTAGTTGAAAATATAATTACCATCCCTATTCCAATAATGTTATGTAAATATGTGACAGTTTAGGTCACATAATAAACACACATTTTTTAATTTAGGCCCTACTAATATTTTAATATTAAGTATACGAGATTTCTGTCGTTAAATAAATGAGTTATAAAGATTTATTCCTATATCAAGAAGCTATATAAAGGGAATATACACTTATCTCTTCACTCTTCAACCTCTCATTATATTACAAAAACAATCTTCAAAATAGAATGTCAGAAATTCATGGTAACTTTTTCCAAATCTACAAAATTTACAGTTAAGGAATATTTATATTTTCAAAATCTTATAAGTAACAAAATCAGTTTTAGAAAACGTAAATTACTACCCAACTAAATTAAAACTTACTTTTTACCAACAGTTTTATAGTTGTGTGCAACTTGGTGGAGTAAATAAATAATATACATAAATTTAATGAAAATCAGATAAATCTGTTAACAATTCAACAACACATAATTATTGTGCAAATTTGTCTGGAATATTCTATTAACATATAACCTAAATATTAGTCTATATTATTAATTATGCTAAAGTAACATAAAAAAGATAACTTTAAAAATAAAAATTATTTTATTCAACTTCACAACATTTTCTGTCGCTATATGGAGTGTGGAAGTGAAAAGAGCTCCTTCGCATCTCTGGGCAGCTTCGCCTTTGCAGATTATGAATATTTAAATTGATACATTTTAGTCATCCCGCCTTTTTTTTTTATTACAACAGCCATTGACTTTGTTCGTATTGGCCTCTAGGATATTGTTTGTCTTCTCGTGATTTCTTATTTAAAAGGACATATTTTCCTTAATTTGCTCACGATAATTTCTTGTACTTAATATTTAGCTCACATGTTTAGATTATTGAACTTAATGCTTCATACTAATGTTTTAAATTCGGTGTAAAGAAAGCACCATAGGCTGAATTGCCATTATTGTTTTATGGTTCTTAGACGCTACATTTGAGTAAGATGTTTACAAAATCGTTGCATCGGTTTCGAGAAAGTTCAAGTTTTGTGTTTTTATGAAAATTATTTGCACAGTTCGAGTTATGACGGTTATATTTAAGAGTTAAAATCGGTCCAAGTGTTTCTGAAAAAGCAATGTTGTTGAACTTACACACAGAGAGATTAACATGAATACAGAAATATTGAAATATCACCTTTTTAGACATGTCCACCCATAAACTAAAGTACCCAAGAATATCACAACTTCAATGATTATTCTTCTGATTTGATCTCCGAGTCAAAATGTACAATTACCAAAAACAAATTGAATATTGAATACAATGTATGAAACGATTAACGTGGTTTTGTATGTTTTACTAGGATGTCTCTATTAGAACTGCTACGAGTTGAAGTCAAATTAACACATCCTAATATATCTGCTCATACAATTGTTCGTACATTTGTTATGTCTTTATCTTATATGACACATATTTGACCTCATAGATTCTGTAAACGCGCACTTTTACCAAATTCTTAACAAGTAACGAACAAACTACGTAAATAATAAGTTGTTTTATTTTTTGTATACAATCATATTGTTATCATTTATATTGTGCTAAACAAGTTATATTTGTTGACGAGCTAAATCAGACAATTACCTATTCCACCCTATCACATTTATTCTTGTATTTTACTCTGGTGGTAAGACAATTAATTAATTGTATAAGTTTCATTTACATGTTTTTAATTCAAAATATGATTGCTTATGATTAAAATACATAATTGAACATTGAAGAACAATTTGTAATTTAATATATTTGTAACATATTTCTTAAATTAACTTTTACTAAGTGTAAACGATAATTTAAATTGCATACATTTAATATGTAATTAACTTGTCCTTAACATAACCCTATCGACAAGTTATGATACATTTACAAATATTGGTCATTCATTAGGTAATTTATAATCAAAAACTGATGTCTATTTATCCATGTGTAGTTTTTATGTATGTATAATATGTATATATTCAACTTTTTCTAATAGTAGTCGCATCGACATTGTTCGAAAGTATCCTAGGAATTTTGTGACTCTTAATAAAAATATGATTTTGTTATTTTGTATGGTAATTTTTTTATTTATCAGAGAATAGGAAAGAAGCCTCATATATGGCTAAAATATATTATATACTAAAGTTAATCAATATCATTATCCACATTTTGGCTGCCATAGAGACATACGACATAAGGACATGCGACATACAACATACAAGCATGCGACATACAGACATAAAGACAAAAAACATACAGCATAAGGAGATGCGAAATACGACATACGGACATACAGACATAAAGACAAAAGACATACGACATAAGGACATTCAACATACGACAAACAAACATGCGACATACAGACATAAAGACAAAAGATATACAGCCATAAAAACAAAAGACATACGACATAAGGACATTCAACATACAACAAACAAACATGCGACATACAGACATAGAGACATACATACATAGAGACATACAGACATAGAGACATACGACATATAAATATTTGCTATACATATATACGACATACAGGTTGGTTGTATCATTCCTAAAAGTCAAGAGATTTTAAAACCGATATTTCAGCATTAAATTCTGTGCCGGTCAATAACATTCTGTACACTACGTCTTGTTGAGTATATAATGAGAACATTACCAAATAGATACCAAATTATATTTTATTAAAATGTTCTCTATAATGTTTGACTAATTTCGTATGCATATCAATCTAAAATGAGCTATATAAATCTTTTTGTTCACTTATCTCAAGTAAACACTATTGTTTATGAAACATTATTTGAACACCAAACACAACGCTATCAATAAAAGCGACTTACGCTTTCTCTTTCGAAATAAATAGGATTAATGATTTCAATCAAAGTTTGATTGATTTGTGGTTCAAGAATAACTGGCAAAAAACTAAATGAATTTTGAATACCGTTTAGAAATTGTGATGATATTTGAAGAGAAATGTCTATAATAAATTTAGCAAACATCGTGGTAAGAAGAAATTTCTCTTCGAGCGTAATTCAGAGTCTTTCATATAAATCCCAAAAGCCTTACATTTTCCATGCCTGTGTGTAGGGTTATATTTAAATTTTTTATATAACACCAGCTTAACGTTGTCGCGGAACTTGTAAAAAACAACTTGAAAATTGTGTAATGTTTTTATAATCAAGGATAAAATAAAGCAAAAGCTTAAAGTTTCAAATATTTATTAGTATAAATGAGCTACAATTGTTTCGCCTTGCGTTGACTACGTAGCCCGTCAACGCCGCAAGGCGAAACAATTGTAGCTCATTTATACTAATAAATATTTGAAACTTTAAGCTTTTGCTTTATTTTATCCTTGAATATGGAGTTTCAACAAGAAATATCTGCTATTACATTAAAGTTTTTATAATATTTATTTCTGTAAGGGGGGAGGTCCCAATTCAGCTATTTTTGTGTGTTTCTGTACATATGCTTTTGAGAAGAAGTTAGGATGATGTTTATGCACAATTCTGTTATCTTCGCCATGTTTGTCTCTTTGTTCTGCAATGTAATGGTGTCGTATACATTTCCCAACACACTGTAACGGATGATTAATTATTATTCTCGATGTATAGGAACAAAGGTGGTACGAAGTTCTTCCTCGAGGTCAGGCTGGTGCACCCTAGCAAACAATTAGTGCCCCTCCCCCCTCCACTAAGAAAACTTGTAAACAAGAAAGCACACATGCTCCAATAATACAGAATAATGCATCTTTTCAACTATTGTGTCAGTTGGAAATGTACAATAAATTGTAGAGCACATCTTAAACAAAATGTTACCCTACATTTGCATTAATTTTTAATGAATTTTTATTTAATTTTTCGGAAAATAACTGCGGAAAATAAGTTGTAATATGGCTAAACTTGTTCAAGTATAAATATGTTTCAACTTTCAAAGTTGTAACACAATATATTTTATTTAGTTCTTTACAATACAATCGCTAAAAGTAGGGAAAAAACTATTAATGAACAAAAATACTGTTTCATTTATAGTGGAACCAACTTTAACTATATTTACGAATTTAAATGTCAAATAAATGTGGGATTTATTACAGTATCAGGTTTTAGGTCTAGGATCTAGTTTTTGGAATAGAGTCGGCTGGATTAGGCAATATATATTACTTGATGCAATTTCTACCTTAATAATCTAGGCAATAATTCCTTTTTTTATATTTTTGTTAAAAATTTTAATTCGGATTACCAATTTGGACATCTAAAATACATCTTCAAATTTAACGTATCACCTATTTGGTTTTTTCAATTAATGACAGGTTTCACCTGAACGCGCCGCCTATCCTATTAATTTTAGTAAGACTTTAGCACTCAAAGAAAAAGCCCCTTCAATTCGACTTTATATCTACATTCAATACGTACCTATTCAATATTGTGGAATACACCTAAAAAAATGAAAAAAATATGGAATCGTTCTGGTTTTAAGAACTTTAAACAACTTAAGGCGAGTCTTGTCACCAATACAAAATTATGAGGAAAATGAAATATGAAAATCCGGGTTTTTATAAAATAGCTGTTACAGATCGTCTACAATTCTATAGGCTAGATAGAAAGATTCAAAGACCACCTCTACAAACAACCATAGCTGAATAAAAATCCAGTTTTGCAAACTAAATCATACAAAACAAACAGGAATAATTTGAAAATTACACAAATTTTAAGCCCTTTTCATATTGAAAATAGTAAAGACTAATATTAAACTAGTAAGCTCAAAATAAAATATTTAATTTTAACATTTAATAAAATAAACAAAATAAACTCATGTACAACAACAAACAACCGGAGAGTAGAGCACCAGTACAATGCACTTGTGACTATCTACAATGCGCGATGGAGTTACTCGTATATGAAATGTGTTTGATGTGATTTAATTCGTATTTTTTTTTTTAATTCAATATTAACAACGAAACCAATGAATCGATACTTTAAAACAGAAGATGACATTTTAAGTTAACTGAAATTAACGAGATAAATATACTGTTAACGGACTTAATGAAATATGAATTTATAATCAAATTCCAATTTATTATTATGTATTATAATTATTGTCTTAGTCAGGGCCTGTAGGTTGTATTGAGGATAATCTTTGCCATTCCTACCAATGTCTTAGAAACTTTCTAAGTGAACGCGTTTCGCTGTAAATCGATTTCAGAAAGTTCAGAAAAGTTTTGAAAATGGAATTTACGCTGTAACACGTCAACTGTTACAATAAGACTTAGCTTTTAATGACAAAAAAAATACTTGAAACTTAGTAGATTAAAATCATTTAACAAAAACGACTCATATCGCAAGGTATTATTTAAACGCCTATCTTATGTCCTAGCAAAACATATATTAACTCAAGAATCGCTGAAAAAGGACATTCCTTTTTCTAAATTGAAACAAACTGTATTGCTTTATATTAGTACCCCATAAGCAGTTTTACTGAAACTCGTAATTAATTATGTAATTATGAACCTGCTTCACACCGGACGAGACTAGCACAAAGTGAAAAGGCGACTCAGTAATTGGTAGGCAACTGAAATGTGAAATGTTCTTTAGAAGATTCATGGTCCTAAATGTTTATTTCTTCTTTATAAACTACTTTATTTTTATCGTTATTGCTATAGCTGGTTTAGTGTAGATGTATAGTTTTGAAGATGGATGTAGTCAGAAACCCATCAAGTAGTAATAACAAAGTGGCAAGGCTAGGAATGCCTGAATATTGTATTCAAGTAAATATTATTGGTTTTCACTATTTCACCCAGAAATAAAAACTGAAATATGGATCAAATTTATTTTGTTATAAAGACTGAAAAAAGTATGAGGGGAAAAAACTTGAAAAACTAATTTTTAAATTATTCATTAGAGATTAAATGCCAAGAACTTAAAAGTGTAGTTCTAAAATATATTCCAAAAATATAAGTTTACTATGCAATATTTAATACAATTTTAAGCTCGCAACTGTTGCACTGTAATGATATTGGAATTACCTTTTATGGAATGGCTTATTTGTCAACTTACCTGCAGTTATACTCTTGTAGATCTAACCGGTACTCTTGTAGTAAAAAGTTACCAAAAATTCCATTGAAGCCATTTCGAAACTATAACTTTAATTACAGCCATATTTAAGACTTTCGGGTTTCTTAGTTACGTTGGAATATCGACACATTATAGATTGGAAATTCTTTTATTTAGCAAATTTTCTGTTAATTTTTATTAAAGTTGGGTCGAGATGTATACTATGCAAATAAGATAAGAAATAAATAGTCACTGTTTTTTCAAAGTAGATATTGAGAGAACTTGAAACATTAGAAATATGAGTTGGGTATTTTTGTATTACTAACTTCCTTCAAATGTTCTTGTAAAAAACAATGTCGATTGTCACACGTTTCTTGGTTAATAATGTCAATTTAGAATAACACTTTTCCCAGAAGTAAATATTTCTTCAAAACATTTATCAATATTGAAATAAATTAGTGTTTTCAATAATTGTCGTTTTATTTATTTTTTTTAATGCAGAACATTTTATCAATGCATTGATTACAGCTCTTTTCCAAGTGATAAACATTTTTGTGTTTGAAGTGTTCAAACTGTTAATTAAATCAGATGACTAAAATCCTTACAATTAGGTGTACAATAACAGGAAAACCTATTCAGCACGGAAGCATCATTTATCGCTGTATTAATTTATTTATGCTGCTAAAGAATTCATTGATTGGCCTCGTTCTGAAGTTTTCATATTACTATCCCACAGTGACAGCGGGTATTGACATTCTATCCTCAATGTATCTTGACGCCAACTTTAGTCCGTTTTACTACTAATTATTACCAATATTTGTAACCACATTGACTTTAACTTCTTGATGTATTTTGCCCACAATTATTACCAATGTTGTTAACTTCAGTGACTTGTGTATCTTTACCCATTCCAATATATCCGTTTTAATATCAACTATTACCTTCATCATCAGTTACGCTAACTTCAATTTCATTCACTACGCGACTAAAAAATCCGTGATTTGAAGACTATATTTCAGTTGTCAGTTACCTTCTAACTCTCATTCAAACATTTACTATATCTATACGCCATTTACATTTCGTCATATCCACATTTATTATCGACAGTTTATCAACAGTGATATTAAACAACTGTATGTAACCGTCCAACTGTTGAAAGCCATTGCCGGTAACGTAATTTTTGCTGTCACTCACTCCTTAACAAAACACCCCCTCATCTCTACGACACCTACAGTATTTTTTTAGCTGCATATTATCGATACATTTTACATCGGTGGTATTCAGCACTTCAACTATATTTACTGTCAGCCGTTATTTCTAATTTAAATTTAATTGTAATTAACCCCCTTGATGTAACTTTGCGCCACAAATAAGTTTTCATATCGCCTTCTTTTATCGATAATCGGTAAAGCTAACGTTGGTGGTATTCACTAGTATATTTAAAATGTACGTCACTATTCTTTCCTACTGACAGCCGTTATCGTAGTTATTTTACTGTCATCCACCCATTTGATATATCTTTACACCATATATAGTCCTTCGAATTACCATTTCATATCTATAATCGATAAATCTAACGTTACTGGTATTTATTATTACAAGTAAATTTGGCCCACTTCATTCCGTCCTTAAACCTTGCTATATTAAATCGTTTGACTATCATTTGATTTGATTTCCGAATTTATTTTTTACTTGTCCAATATTTCATTCGACAGATCTTGTTAAATACAAGGACGGTCTGAGCACATTATTGTCTTTGATGAGGATTCAATTATTTTCGAAACCGGGATAAACTTTTTAAATTGTTGATTTGCATAGAAGTTATAAAGAAAACAGTTAGTCGTTTTTTTTTTCAAGACATATGTTATAAATATGAACTTTTGATTGCCACTTAAACTTCATTATTTACTCTTGGAAAGTCTCTACAGAAGCGTATCCACTTTTCTTTCAAACTTTAAGTGTTATTTTATACAGGAATCGAGGAATAACAGAGAATGAAATGACTTAGAACAGCAAAAGTCTTAGAAATATTTCACGACTGAATTGGTGTAGTAATCAAAAAAAATATGATCGAATTATTTCAGATAGATTATATGTCTATTTCTTTTTCCTTTTATTTCCGTGCATATTATTTGTTGTATGAATAGCCTCAAAACACTAGTATAGAAGAACATCAGGACCAAGTTCTGTTAAATTGGTTAGATTTGATCGCATATAGTAACAAACGGTCACACTCTCTACAGACATACTTTCAATAAGTATAAAAAGGAGAGACGGTTTTACTACCCCCCCCCCCCCCCTACATCTCTTGCATGCCTGGAATGTCTTTATTATTTAAGGCGATATAAAATGCATTAATAAGAAACTTCCCTCTACTCAGGGTGGGTTTTGTCCTTTTTAAGTTTTATATTTTACAAATAATTTATTTAGAAAACTATAGGTACATACTTTTCTGCAAGAGTCAATTTCCTTAAGGACATAAGTTTCGCGTTTAAGGTTTATGATGATAGAATGTCCTGTGTTATCTGGATAACTGACTCCTCATTTAATTAAATTTATTAGGGTTAACTTTGAAAATAATTACCTTCTAGTTTTACATTTAGTGTTTTCTTATGTATAGACAGAACTTAAGAAACGCATACTATGCTCTGTGTTCTTCATAATTTATTTAGTTCCATTCATGCAGCAAACATTTCTGTTTTTAGAAATAAAAACTAACAACATAACACTGAAGCAATTTATTATATTTACAAACATAACAACTATTATATATTATTTTCAACATTTCACTTGGGTTCCATTTCACCTAAATTTTCGAAATCAGGTCAGTACTCTAACGAAAATATATCCTTCAGTATTTTAAGACAGAAAAAGTGAAGAATTAATTTTCATTTTTATGTCATTTAGAGACTACGTTTTAATAAAATATAAGGAAATTGTTGGACAATATATTTTATATCTCTCATCTTGTTTTTTTATTGTTAAATATTCCCAACTTTTGAGTTATAAAACATAGTGTATATTAATAAAAACTTTTGTACCTATTCCAGGTAAAATCCCCTAAACTATAGCAAAGCTCACAGGCAACATATTATGATGAAAATAACTTTCTAGGTCGGCAAAACTCAAATAGCAATAGTGAATACTTTTTATGCGACTATCGTATGCTTTTAACACTTGAATTTTCATTTTTAAATAAATCGTATCAAGTAAAGCTTAGCCAAGGGAAATAGTTGTGTACCCATATTCACCTCGGCATATAAAGGGTTAACTTAGGACTGTCATATTTTAAAATAGGTCTGAATGAAAATAGATAACAAATTTATTGTTTTTTAAACCCTTATATATTTTATAACTTACTGCGCTTAATGGATATGTTTAATTAAATGAGTGTATAAAGTTATTAAAAATAAGCAAAATTATAGAATTACTTTTCTCACCTACATATTATCCATCGAACGGTTGAACAAAAATGTCTTACACTAGCACAGAAGGTATTTTGCCATGTACGTTATGTATAGCCAAATATATTATTGAGACCATCTTTCCAAAAATGCCTCTACTAGAACTTAAACTCGAGAAAGAAAAAACAATGTAAATGTCTTTATTAATAAATTTTTCCCTAGGTATATCTTATGACGACAAGTTTGTATAGGAAAGTCCAATTTCAAACATTTCTACGTATTTTCTACATTTTATATATTTACATAGAGCTTAATCTTGCTTTACTTGGGTCATAATTTCCCCCCAAGCCTAAATCGGATTTTATTAAATGGAAGTTGTTTAGTGTCAACTTAATTTTCTCTAATTTCTTTTATTTGTAATGTAACAGAATGACATGAGTAAATACTTTTCACATTTGACCGAAATAACACATTTCAATAAAATCGGTAGTGCTCAAATGAAAAACAAGAAAATAAATCCTAAAACAACCTCGAGATATGGTTTGTTTCATCAAAATCGGTCCATTTTAGTAGATAACAGTATATAGAAATAAAAGTGTACGGATATGTTTGTGTGACCATCTAAAGCTAAAGTTAGTATAGTGTTTATATTATGGTTGAATATAAAATTGAAACTACTTTTTTTTTCTTTTATATATATACAAATGCCCATAAGTACGTGTAGACCTAACTTCTATTTGTAAATAGCGTTCCAGTTTGAACAATAAATTACATTGCATACCTAATGTCACCTAACATTACAGAATAAGAGGATAAAACTAGTCCAATATTAGCTTGCTTGTATTACAGATTAAATGTTCAGAAATTCTCCCTTCCATTGCCCCCTTTGTCTGTCTGTCACCAACTGATAACAATGTTATGGCGCATGCGCCAGTAGTATCGGAGAAGTTGAGTAACTTGCTATGCCCTAGTCATCATTCGGTGCTTCGCTTTAAACGTTGGGAATGTCTGTTCAACTTACAGTGTTTCCGGCACGTGATTTAAATTGATTCCGGTTTATTGAGAGTATAGCAAACAATTTATTTAACCAACAGTTAAGCATAAGAGCATTAAAAGTAAACAATTTATACGATTTATCGGACTAATTAATTACAGTTTGGTCAACTATTAATGTTTATTTCTTTACAAAAAACACACATTTTGATAGTACGAGTCACTTTACCTAAATTTTTACACAACCGAAAAAGGATTTAAGTACTATAATTTTGCTACACTCTCAACAAATCCTATTATTATATATTTAAGTCTAGAAAACCTTTGTTTCTAACAATGTTGTTTCGTGTTTTGTGTATTCAAGAATTGTGTTCCTTTGTGTATCAGTGAACAGTGGCATTGCTATTATTAACAATTAATTAATCGAACAAAATAATTTTGTTGTTCCGTAAATATTCAGTGAATTTTTTGTTCAGATGTGATATTTTTATGTTTTATTTTGTAGGTTATTTATAAAGTTTGGGATTTATTTACAATTTTATGAACATATCATAAAATTGGGTTTCTTGTGTAATAATGTCACTATAAACACAATATTTGTTATTACTATTTGGAAGTAAATATTTAATATTTAGCTGTGTTTATAGTAAACACGTCATTATTGTAGGCCTAAATATAATTTGATAGAAGGTTATGTTATATTTCTTAATTTAACTATGTTTATTAACTAGTTTCAAAGAAATAAATTTTGGAGGGATTCGGTTGAAACCCTTGGATATCACGACATTGTACGTGTTCGATATAAAGTGTAGATTACGAAGTTTTAGTAAATTTGGCGTGAAACGTCTAAGTTGTTTTCTCATAATTATGACACAATAAACATTAATATGAATATATTTTTAAGTTCTAGTGTGATATCAATTTAAAGTATCCAAACATATTTTGCATTTATTGTGTGTTTTCAAGCTGCCGAAGCCTATATGGAGACCCCCCCCCAAACAAAACTCACACTAATGCTGCTTACTTATTAGTACGATATGAATTGTTCCTATATATATTTTGAATTTAGAGTTTTGGGTTGCTAATATCAAGTAAATATTTTCCTCGCGATGATGACATTTATTGTTCTATTCAAATTCAAACTTAGAGCTTTATTCCGTGTTACCAAAATAACCATAAAAAAACTATCAAAACCTTGCAGTGATATCTTGTCGGAATTATTCGGTTCTACTTGATCGGATTATTACACATCTGATACATTCCTCGATAGTTAGGCATGCTAGTTACTATCAGTATGTATAGCAAGTATTTGGTGACGAGAAACGAAAAACTTTATTTATGATAATTCACACTTCCCTAAATCTTTCATTAACAAATAATGTATACGTTGTTCCAGCCCGATTTATGTTTAATATTAAATTCAAATAACTGCTTACTTGTAAATATTGGTTAAAGTCATTTGTGGCAAAACATATAAAGCTACTTTAAAACAATTATTAGCCTTGGATGTTAAATTAATTAAATTAGTTATGAATGCCTTCCACCTACGCAACATTGGAAATGTTTTACTGTTGATATCGAAGAACACAAGTGTTATCACAAAAAAACGATTTTTTCCCTAAATAAAATGTATCAATCTTTTGGAATTCCTTAATTTTTTCTGCTACTTTTGATGTGTATTGTTTTATAATATTTTAATGTAAAAAAGTAAAGTCAGTTTTCAAAAGTTAAAACCATACATGATTCATCCTACTCCCTTTACATCTCCGATTAATGCAAATTAAAATTAAAACTTTTTGAAACAAATTTATTGATTCAATAAATAATCATCCTTCAATATTGATATATTTTGTACAATTATTTTTACTCTCATGTTTTAGTTTTAATATATGTTTTATTTGCAATTTTGAAAAATGTAACATCTTTCAATAATTAGGATAATCATTTAAAGGAAATTAACTTTCGTTGCAAATCTATGTTGTGATTGAATAATGTTGTATTAAAACATCATAACTAAAGATAGTAACATGTTTCTATCCATGACTTTGAGATCTCATAGCTTTGGGTAATTAAAATATATACATTTTTGTATCAAAAGAATGACTTGGAGAAAATGTTTGCTTGAATAAAAGACGTGGGGATTTTAGGTCATTTCATTAAGATTTAAATTACATGATACATTTTGGACAAAACCATTTACTGTAAATTACACCCTGTATTTAAAAAATAAAATATTGGCAGACATATTTGTCAATCCTAGTAATAGTTCTACAGCGTTGAAACATATATGTACACTGATAAAAATATCCTTTTGTATAAAAAGTATAAAATGAAGATTAAGAAAGTGGAAAAAATGATCGCATTTCGACCGAGTAGGATTAATCAAAAGAGCTTAAACGATAAAATCGAGAGAATCTTCTCGGTCCCGAATGTCCGGACATACAATGCTTAATACAATAATTCTAACCGTTCCTTCCTTTTTGTACAGATTGTATTGGCAAATAGATTTGACCGTAGATAAAGTTGTCAAAGAAAATTATCTATCTCATCATTATGTTGTTATCATTTGTGTGTACCAAGAGCCGTGTAGCTTGAGTATTTTTATTTTTATTAAGGTTTTATATACTGGTTCTTGTTAAACATATCAAAATGATATTTTATTTGTAAACGTGATATTATGAATATGACAATAGTCCATTTTGTAACATTTTTCTTTGTTTGCTTAAAATTCTTAATATTAAATTTATTATAGGATAGGACATAATTCTTTTTCTTTACATAATCACAAATATTTTTAGTTGTGTTACAAATCTCAGTAATTTATATCTTTTCTAATTTATTTATTCCTGAATATTTAATGACTTTTGAGATTTAATTTAAATATATTCAAAGTTTTGATTGATGTTAGTTCTGTCACAACAAGTTTGTCATTGTAAAATGGAAAACTTTAACCCGTCAAATTATTTATTGTCTTGAAGTCTGTTGATTCCAAAACGCACTTTCGTCTCCAGTTCGTTCGAAACATCGATCATCTCCTTTTCTTGTTAGTTCAAAGCAATTAAGTGTACTGTGTTTTGACGTCAGCTGTTATCTTGCTGTCACTCTCCAACCATGTCCAGAAGTTCAATAGTTTCTTATTTAATTTATATTATAAGAAATAATAATAGTATTTTTTACTGTTATGTCTAATAAAATCATTTATTAGGTATCAGCTGTGTCCTGGTTTAACAAACTTATAACTCATAAAATGGAAACAAACCTATATTATCGAATTCTTTCTTCTAATCTTATCGGTCAACAGTTTGCACAACATAATCGCCTTATCGCGTTGGTGCCAGGCCATGGTTGAGTGTAACGACGCCTGTACTCTAATGAATGGTTTCCTAATTAGTTTTGGTCCGTCTCCCTTGTACCCGACCTCCAGAGACATCCGTTGTCCAGTTTATTGAAGTAAGCCCTCCCGACTAATTATACACTCACATGATAATTTGTAACATCACTGTTATGGGATAGTTGTTGTTCTGGTTTTCGACATCCTTTGCCAAATTAAGCCATATGACATGTTTTGATTCAAATAATGCCATTATGAAGTTCCTTAGTGATTTAGGTAAATAATTTACAACGTTAGAATTCGTTTTGATAACCCATTTTTTACGAAATATTGCTCTTAAAATAATACAAACGAAAATTACATATTTTCCATATTTCTACTAAATGGAGGTTATGATTTGTAAACAAGAATGAAATATTCTGCACGAATCAATGTTACATAAATACTGTTAAAAGAACAACAATATTCCAAATAGGATCTGTTGAACTTCATTTATGTACAGTAGAATGCTCAATATTGCTTGTTTGTATATTTAGATTTTATGTTTTGTCATCAAGACCAGCCGACTCCAACTTTATAGGGCAATAGTGGCAGACAACTTGCACGCACCATGCGGTAGAGATTGAAGTAATGGTTTGCAATTTATAGTCCACCGTATCAATATCTTTTCTAACATAAACAAGTTGCCTGAACTTAACCCATAGTTTAAAAAAGATTTACTTACAATCTAAAAGACAGATGTTTAAAATTATATATTTCACATGCGTAAGATTAAGTATTTTATATTTATAATTAATATTCAATATAGGTCTAAGACTCTTTTTTTTAACACACTGTATTTTTTTATAAACTTAAATTTCAGATTTTATATAAATTTCAGATAACTACGACACAATTATTAATAAAAAAATAGTTTATTCAAATTCGGAGTTAAATTTCATTCTTTGATCTTATTAAAATGTTACTGTAATAGCCAAAATTATTTATGTTTATAATCATTATTTTGTTTTCTTTCATAGGTCAAATTTTTCTCTCTTGGAAATTTTTTATTAATTAATAAAAAATATGTAGCTTCCAACTTCCAACATCGATTTCTGAAAATAATTTATAGAGGGCTTAGAATTATTAGAAATTAACTTTGTAAATTAGAAATCTAAAGCTTTATTCCTCTCTCTTGCAGAATGGCGGATTTAACAAGCTATCATATTTCCAACCCACAAAACCTCCTAAATAGTTATTATTGCCCCAACCTGATTTGCACTGCTAATTTCCTGAGCTCTTTGTATTACCCAGTCAGTATAAGTGGCGTAAGTCACAAAATATTTTTCGTTTTGGACTAATCATTATGTCTTATTCCTTACAAAATTCTTAAACGTGGTGTTCGATATATTCTCCGCCAATCTTCATCATCTGCATGTTAATGGCCCAAATATAACATTGGATCTTTTTATTTAGTATGAAGGATTCATTCGTACTCATTTATTGACTTTTTAAATATCCATAAATTTCAAACGAAGTCATTAAACACGATTTTTATTCATATATTTTCGCAATTGAGATTCAAACACACCAAATTATAAATAGAAATTTTGTATTCAATAGTCCCAACGACAACTCCTTAAGGTGAATTACAACGACATTAGTGCCAAGCTCATAATTTCGAAGCCTAATACTCAGTATTACTTAGCCATTTGTCATATACATAAAGTTGTACACTGCACCATGACCTATGCAAAGTTTCAACTGTGAACAGCTACAAGTATATTGACTGTCCTGTAGTGATATTGATATGACGTAATTTTCACATTCAGTGATTGAACCCTGAGTAAAAGTTGGTCTGTACTAACAAAGTTGGGCAAATACTACGATGACACACATGAACACGTTAGACTTACGTTAGTGATATGACAAAATAAATAGCTTATCAGTACATTAGTGTTTCATCAATCATAAAGCGAGATTTTATCTTTTATCCGGGTTATATAATACAATACCGCCATGACAGCATTCTTTTTATTCGGCATCTTTATACATTATTCATGAACATAATACAACTTGACAAATAAAGTACATGACACGTCTGCAGAAAAAAAAGTTGCTTTAATAATACACAAGGAAAATATCAAATAACAGCACAACGTAAAGCTGATAGTAGAATGTTTTTAACAAAACTGCGTTTCTTGGTCTAAGCGAATTTCTCTTAATAATTATAATTTAGCAAACATTTAAGTGTTTAATAACAGCGACTATATTCATCCTTCCATCTCATTAAAACTCATACTTTTGATTTAGTTCCAAACCGGAGTAATAATTTCAGCTGTAAAAGGGGCGAAATAACGATGTTATAAGTGAAAACAAAAGTGTTGTTAACATGTGTGAATAATCGATAATGTGCGCATAGAGACAGAAATAAAATTGATTACTTTGGAACTCCGCCAGCGGGCAATTTGATGCCAAACACTTTGAATAATTTTACACAATCTGATAAACTTACAGTTCAGTATTATTTGAAACACTACATTGTGTTGCCAGTTTAGTAAAGCGCGTTTGGTGTAATATAGGCATGGACTTTTTCAGTTTTATTTATAATAATTGTAATGAATATTGTAACATATAAAATCAAAGGTAATTTTTATTATTTATATGTTCTTTAATTGACTCAATGAATGTCAGAAACTAAGATATCTATATTGTATATACTTTTTTTTATAAATCTCGTAACTGATACTTGGTGTATAGATTATACATTTGATAAAACTAACAATATATATATAGTATAAACTCTCAATACTTCCAAAACTGTTAACATTTAATAACAATAAAAGAAAATAAACCTAGCCTATAAATAGCCCTCTCTATCTTAGTCTAAATATCTGTTGATTTTCCTCTGAATCAATCATTCAAAGATATTAAAATCCCGAACTATTAACTTAAAACTTACAGCTTTCTACTAAATATAGGTCGTGTTGGCATAAGCCATATGGGAAGTTAAAAGTGTTTCACAATAAACACCACATAATAATAACCTAAACTACCTACTTTTAATAAAATTCTGAAAGAAGTTGATAGGTGCCATCATAGTATTTAACTAGTCCGATCATGGAAAGTCTGTTTCTTGAACCTTGTAGGGTAAGTTTCGTTAAATCAATTGTTAAACAGGTTTCCTGAACTTGACATTGTGTATCACTGGCTTCGCTCTTATCGTGGGGGGGGGGGTCTGGAAGTTATACAAAGGTGAAGGAACTTACACTCGCTACAATTCAAATATCACGTTTTCTAGGAAGATCACTTCGCTTATTTTTCATCGAAGATTTTCGTGCGATTAGTACTATTTATACAGAATTGACCTATGCAAACTTTTATCATATTTAGTGTGTTATAAATTGAATAACACGAGATATGGACAAAATCAGTTTTAGTGAAGTTCAATACGAGCACTCTATAATCCTATATATCATATTCTAATTTGTATTTATATTTTTTGTAGTAGCTAATAAGCTTGCGTACAGACGAAAACAACCGACGGACAACTTGTTTATAATAACTTTTTCGGTTTCCTGGAGCCATGAAACGTGGAGATCTGTTCACTCAAAAACGTAAAGTTCAGTCAAAAACGTGTAGATTTTCGTGTCAAAACGTGTCCAGGCAAAATCGTGCAGATCAGTGAAAAACGCGAAGATCAGTGAAAAACTTGAATATCATTTTAAAAAACGTGAAGAGCAATCAAAAACCGTGAAGATCAGTCAAAAACGCGAATATCAATAAAAAAAGTGAAGATTAGTCAAAAAATTGATTATCATTGAAAAAAACGTGAATATCATTGAAAAACTTGAAGATCGGCCAAAAACGTGAAGATCAGTAAAAAAAGTGAAGATCAGTCAAAAACGTATAGATCAGTCAAAAAACGTGAAGATCAATCTAAAACGTGATGATCAGTCAAAAACATGAAGATCAGTCAAAAACGTGAAGATCAGTCAAAAAAACAGAGGTGGAAACTTTTGTCGATTACCAAATTTATCCAATATTTCGTACAATTGTGTAACTAAAAAGAAAAATAATTCATAACGGCTGATATCATCAACCACTTTCCACAACAATGATATCAAATAAGGGCATTATATTTATCAAAATGTAATCTTTTATTTCTTATTTTATTTACTAAATAAAAACTTATTTTGCACTGTCGCAAATTGTAAACTGTTGCCTTGAATTGAAGTAATTATATGACGTCTACACTTTAAACTAATTCAATAGGTAAGTTAAAATTTTGTCTCTTAAAATAATTGTCCTCCAATTTACATCTGATAGTGAGGATTAATTCAGTACGTTGGTTTTTATAATTATTCCAAATCTCGATCATGTTTTTTTCCATTAAATCTCTAAAACTGATTAGAATTTAATTTATATTGCCTTTTATATTACCTTCACTATCGTTTATTGTTAATTGATTTTACAATTGAAAAAAATTCATTTGATATAAATAAAAGAAAATTGATTTATGTTGTACTTAATATAGATACAGCTCTAATTTTTATTCATTTGTTATATTTACTCATTGTTTTTGACCCGTTATTATTTATTTAAATGTAATTTTGAGTACTCTTAAAAAAGAATTATAAAGAAATGTTTATAAAATTAGTAGTCAGCTTAAACGTGTTTGAAATCAGATACATAGTAATATATATATATATATATATATATATATATATTTTCAAATGTTCTTAACTGAGATATGTTATCATACTAATAACTTAGATTTTTATTTCCTCAAAAATAATAACAAATAATCCAAATTAAAAACATTACCTTTTAATAACGGTATCTTACACTTATTACTTAGCTTGGGGTTAGCTAGTTTTTTATTCTTCATTACAAGATCAAACATTTTCATAAAAATGTTTATTGGTTGTACAACTTAGGGAATCTTAAGGTTTTGAATCCATTTTCTAATTGAAAAAAGTTCGTTCTCCTTTAAGTTAAATCAGATATAAAATGAATATTAATGCTGTAACTAGTTTCTATACCCTAAAACAAATCATAAGTATTGATATTACAATAGCTCCCTTTAAAATAATTTTCCTTGACTTTAAAATCCACATTCAATAGTGCCAAAATGTTGGTAAGATTAAAGTTAGGTTGTGTTCCATGTTATTACTTTAAAAAATCAGATTATTTCCAAAATGGAGGTCTTTATTATGAACTTTTAGGAAGTTTGTTCTTATCTAGGTATCTGTTATACCTAGTGCACCTTCGTAATCTGTAGCCGATATATTAATACCGAAGTTGATGTGAGTAATCGAGCTAAACACCAACCTTTTCAGTTACATAGGAGATATTAATTGTTGATGGTCTGTTGTTAATTGCCTTATTAAACGCTTATATTTAATTATTCAACTGTATTGAAAATGTATTTTATTACTATAATTGTTTCATTTTGTGCTTTTAAAATGTACAATTCCTTACTAGGAAGCAAACTACTCGGGTAGAAAGAGATATTGAAGGCAGTATTGTTTCTACGGTGGGTAAACTGTTAGATATTACTGCATCATATATTATGAATATAGTTACAAAGTCAATCCAAGATAATTCCATATTAAGAAAATAGATAGATTAAACGTAAAATATATGACCAAGTGATTTGTGTTATTAGGTAATCTACTTGAAGAATTTCAGTATGTCATAACCATAAGAACATTACATGAAAGTTGGTTTAGATTGATCGAATGTCCTCCATAAATCAATTACATATGAAGAACATACGCCAACAAATATTCAACAAAAACAATGTTAAGTCTGGCTTTACTCCTTTGGTCAGTGTTAAGTCAAATATTTTATAAAATAAGTCGAACAGAAGTGAACAGATCTGTGAAAAGTGAATCTGTGTGTCAGTCGGAATTAACTGAACCTCTAGCGTCAAGAACCAACAGCAGCACAACTACCACCATGACGTCAGAGGAGCCACCATTGGTCAATATCAGACGAAGATCTTCCAGTAAAACCCACACTCGGTATTACAGGATTCGGCTGCCCGCCAATCAAAGACGAGCAAAGAGGTACTTAATACAAGTTTTACTATTTTACCTTTATCGTACTTTAAGTATAAAATGAACGTAAAGGAGATTTAAAAAAAAAACTAATATACTGATATGTTTTGAACGGAAATTTGTTATCTATCACTTTCTGTTATTCGATAAACCTAGAACATGACAAAATTATAACGCCAACATAACCTAGTAGTCTGTGTCCATACTAAAGATACTCAAGCCCAAAGCTCCCAAACAGTCGAAATAAAATTAAATAAAACGTAATCTGAAACACCACAAGTCCTCGAACCCCACTCCACAAAGAAAAGTAAATGCCATCTTGACTAGGGTCACCTAGGGTTACCACTTCATAACGTGACTTCATTTATACTGTCCAAACATCTTATATTAGTTCTAATTTTAAGAATTACGGCAAATTTGGGCTTAAACTATGAATTATTATCAAATAACTTTAAACCAAATACATAAAACTCATTATTCTTTGATCTCTTACGTTTGTTATCCAAGATGAAGTACTCTTCCATTTATAAAATGATTCGGCCATTCACAACATGTCAAGCCCCAATTTTTATAGCATATCTTGGACGACATTATTTATTCCTTGAGTCATCTTTAATCAAAATACATTTATAGTTTTATTAAATATAAGTAATATATACGATTGTATATACGTTTGTTTAGACATTCTTAGAATTTTTTTTTCAGTATCAAATCTTGTTTGTTTTGGTTTTAAGGCAAAAACACCATTACGATCATGATCGCCTTCAAAATATTAAGCATAAATTGCTCCACATAAAAAACCTACAAATAAAACTAAAAACAATAACATAAAATTTGAACAGTATTATTAGCACTAAAAGTAGTTAACAATCGTAAACTTTGATAAATAACAACGTACATGTCTCACGGTGCAACAAGTTAACAATGATAATGTTATTGTCGCATTTTTATTGAGTCGAATATGTTAAAGATTTGTGTAATTGTTTAAGTACCCTTAATACAGAAAGAAAGAAATACACGCTACGTAATCAGAATTTATTTGGGTCGATTATTAATGTTGGTGAAATAATCTATGAACAAACTATTTATAAGTTCAGTTATATTTTGTAAGAAAATGCTGTTAAAAAAAAAAGGCTTTATTCATATACCGAAGACGTTTGAATAATAATATGTAATTTGCATGCAATCAGCAAACGCTTTTTCAGCTTAGTCAAAGGTGACGTATTCTTTTCTTCCTTTTTACTACGTCCCTCTGTGAAATTACTAAATTTATTCCTTCGTTATTCGGTTTCTACAGATATCAATTTAAAATTTAACATAAATGTGCTCTAATGAAGGTTATAACTTAAATCGTTTGAAATGCAATGCCAAAGACTGCAGAACATGCTACGTAATAACAGAATTTTATGTTTAAAATGTATTAAAAGTGAGTAATATTTGGAAATAACATCCAAATTAAGAGGATAAATTTTAATAGAAATAAAAGAGTTCATTTTAAGTTTTTTTCAAAAATAGATAGATATTACATGGAGAGGACTATCTACTCAGATTTTTTTTTGACCTCATATAAATTGTTTTTACAATTTACTACAATGATCAACTTTTGTGAAAACGTCTAGTACTAAATGAAACGAAGCACTAGTTCCAATTAGAGTTCAGTGTAGCAATCGATGACTTAGAGATTGAAAAGTCTCGAGTATTGTATTGTACAAATAAAGTGAGTATTACCGACAATTATTATGTTTTGTTTCATTGATTGTTGTAATAATATATATTTCGGTGTACGCAATAACGGATCTCGGATCGCTATGCACATTTGCTTTCTTTTCAACAGTTTCCAACTTCCACCTATATGTTCACAACTATAATTTTGATTCTGGTTCTTTGTAAACTAAAACCATACGTAAAATAACGAAGATAAAATAATAAAATAACGATTGCTTGAACAACTTGGGAAGCACTTAAAATGACAACAATTACAGGCTTTCATATTTGCCTTTTCGTCAACGCTACATCAATTGCCTGGTAGGATTAACTATAGTTTTATTTTAAGACATTATAATAATTAAAACTATTTTACTTTATAATATGATATAAGATAGGTAGGTTATTAATGGCGGCTCTTATTTTTCAACTTTTCATATTAGTGGCGATCTTGTCAAAGTTCTCTGTTCTGAACAAATTGTTCTCATGGTAAAAGAGCCCCATAAATTATTTAAGTTACCTTGGACTTTGTTTTCCCGCCTGTAATTTAACTGAACTTAATGAAACCAATTTCGTAAAAAGAATACAATTTATGATCTACTTAGTCCCTTAAATCCCCTGGTTCTGACAAATATCCCCCCTTTCCGTCCCACAGACAATTAATTCCTTCAACCGAAAAACATTATTCCTTTTTAGCCTATTACACTTTAATGTTATCGTAAAAGGGCTTTGAAAATATGTTTAGTGAAAGATTAATTTAGGAAGTTTCACCGCATTTGTCTTTCCAACATTTAGCAAGATTCTTTTACTAAAATTCAATAACGTTTCCTTTACAGAAACTTAAGACTGAATAAAACTAAAGTTATACTTATCAACTGTACAAAATTGAATGATACATTTTATTTTATGCAGATTTTATAATTTTTTAAATGAAAATAATGTAATATAAAAAATATTATTATTGTTTTGTATGACTGCAAAAAAAAATTTTAAATAGTTTAAATACAATTTCCGTTTCTAATTTTAATCCTGTAGGTTTTGATTCTGCATACGAATTATTTATAATTAATACGAAGATATTACTTTATTTTATTTTTTTACTGTAATTTTAGTGCAAAACATGTAATCTTGATTTTTTTTTTACCATCAGTTTTGTTTAGTAAATAGCCTGTTTATGCAAGAATTCTATAGTACAAAGCCAATCTAAATAACACAAAACGATTTGTAGTTATCTTAATTTTAATCAATGGATAAATTAAATCATTTTTAACAACTACTGAGAGGATTGAGTCCTGTTGGATTAATTCGGATCTGCGGCTGACTTTATTTGGTGTTCTGATGTATTAAGGACCTCATTCACATTGACACTTCTGTCAATATGAGTAAATATCAAGTTAGAAATAAAGCTACAATTTTAGCTTTAAATTTTTTTCTTCGAACCATATGTATAAACAATTACGAGATATATAGTTTGATTCTTTAAAAAGTGCTGCAATTATTATATTAAAACCCAAACAATTCGATTCAATAATGCACATGTTTAAGGCGCCATTACATTTTATTTGTTTGTTTCAAATCAATAAAATATTATTATAGTAACTGTAAAATCAAATGTATTTAAAAAAGTGTAATAAAATATAAGTAAATAATTAATTTTCACTTTAATATGTCATAAATTCCCTTGGTAAGTTATAACACCGTGCACGCTACTAAAATACCTTGTAGAATTTTATTTTTGATTTTCAATAATTTAAGTTTACAAAGATTTTATCACAGAACTTTACTAGTTAGTTCAATTACTTTACATGATTGATAAAAATTATTAAGTGATAAATAAAAGGTATGAGTGCAATCATTACAGGCTATTAGTTTTAAAAGCGTCAGACGGAGGAGTATTAATGATTTGTTTAAAGTTGTTGGTTCCAGTGGCTGTAGGAGTAGATAAACTGCAAACAGTACATGTTTCTAGAGAATATGATACTCAAATCCTGATATTGAAATAAACAGATTCATATACACAGATTTCTCTGGCTGGATGATTGTGTCGACCTCACTGTGGTTATTACCGTCCTTTCCTCAGTAAATAATTTGTTTTAAAATTTTTGGCGGCTTTTTTTGTTAAACCAAATTTCCGCCTTGTTCCATTTTTAATTCTGTTTAAATTCGGAATGAGAATGTCAGGCTTAGGATTATATTATCGCTCTTGGATACCATTAGGGCTACGAATTGCAGTTAATAAGTCAATTACTGAAAAACCGAAGAGTTCCGTAACAAATACTTGGACAAACGTGGTTACTTTAACAAATTTTCAAATGTTGTGTACAAGTTTAACAAAACTTGAATTTATTGCTCTTTGATTTACAAAACTACAAATTAAGCAGATGCAATTAATACATTGGTTATATTTACATTTATGATAAAATGACAAGACAAAATTACACCAAAAAAATATAACCTTTAACGATTTACTTTTTGGTAAGAAATAGATAATTCGTGAAATCATATCAGAATGGGAAATAAAAGGATTTGTTCGATCTAGCATTCAAACTATACAGAAATATACTTGAGCAGGTAGAATGGTTATACTGGACTAACACTACTGATAAGATAGCAGGTGCTCGTGTAATGTTTACACTGTAGATAAGCAAGCGTCACGTCGATTGTTGATATATCGACGTCAGAACTCGACGTACACTTGTCACGTGATAGTTATATAGGATTGTGCATGTTTATGGCGACAATAAATATTGTATTTTTATCTAAATCTAGTGATAAAGCATCCTAGGTGATTAATATTCATCCGAGATTGTCATGCAATAAATAGGCAAGTTTAGTTTGTAAATAATATTCGATAGTTACTATATCGTCGCTATGTAACAATTGTAGCACCAATGTCGAATACGTCACCTTGTCGCTTTAAGATAGTACATTTCATAGTAGAAAATGATGTCATTATTAAATAAAAATTTAATTTAAACCATTACGTTATAAGTTGAAGGAAAGTCGTATGTATACTACAACTACAATAAAGTAAAACTTGATATTTGGATTATGTTGGGAATGCATTTTATTTTGGTAATAAGAAGGTAAACTATATATAACTAATACATCGAATATAGTCCAAATTATTCCTGAGATAACATTTTAGGTATATGTTCAAAAAGATCACACCTGGCAACACAGCATTTTTATATCTGTGAAATATTTAAAGAAAACAATTGAAGTAGATTGAGATGAGTGTATGGAATCGTTAAATGTCGATGTGTCACCGCGTCAGTCGCCTGCACTTTACATTGAAACCAAATCATTTAGTTGTTGTTCGACATAAATTACCTAAATAAAGTTTAAGGTCCAACATTATATTCTCTTATTTAAATTTAAAATAGTTTAGAATATTGTTTAACTTCCTAAGATACTGCTTTTCAATGATAACGATATTGCTGAAATTTACTTTAGAAAAAAATGTAAGTTAAATTTTCTATGTTCACTATTCGAATCTAAATTTTAAATGATCAAGTTAACAAAGCAAGCTATTTGTTTTAAACACAGAATCCGTTCCAATACTAGTTTCAACCAAAAATTAATTTTGTATGAAAAATGTTAATTGTTTAAATTAGATTTTTAAGATAATTTTCAAACACAAAATAAAATGGACCCACACAATCAAAATTTTTCTAGTACATAACCGAAGTCATTTCCAATGAGAAGAGATATAACACACCCTACACCCTACATTCATGTTTGTGTGTACATAGGGTATGTGTTACGTAGAGACGTGAGAAATTTATTTCCGTTCATGTAAAGAAGAAAATAGCGCCTGTATGTGAGTATAATATCGTTAAAATATAGAGCGAATTGACTGCTGTGGGTGGAACTTTGTGGATAATTCCGTGCAAGTTATAGGCTGTAATAAATACAAAATATTTTTTTCGTAAGGGAAATGTGGGACATTTAGGCGCTGTTCCAAGACTGTAAAAAGCACGAAACTGCATATCACAACGTTAATTTTCATTTCTACACAGATAATCGATTTGCATACAATATGTGTCAAGTTAAGTTAGGAACGTTGTTATCAGGAAAACTTCACAAGAACCTTATTCACTCCCACGAATCGGGCCTCTGATTGTGACAAAAAATTACTAGAGTTTAAGTTTAAAAAAATTATTACTAATTAAAATTGCTCAAGTTCAATAACATGTATAGTTATTACATCTTTATAAGTTTAAAGTTCCAATTTAATATAAATACCAATACGAACATTTCGAAATATGTATTTTTCATACCGCATTCTCTCTCTTATAATTTATTTTCAAATTACCTTTCTATATTTAATCTTGAGAACCAGTGGATTGTGAGGAAGATATTAAGAACAACAATGACCAGATTATCTACATGAAAATGGATCTCATAGCTTCCTTTATACTCCAATTTATGTTTCCATTTTCCCTTGTCCGGTCCCATTCATTTTAACAATGACTCTTCTGGCATAATAGGTCATCTGATCACATTGCTCTCTTTTCTTTCTTATTAGAGGTAGTATATAAAGCTTTTTAAATGTGGTTAGATTGAATTTTCCCCATACTTTAAAATTTATGTATTCCAATGTTTATCATTTATTTAAGGGTGTGTTCTTTTTAGCAATTTACATAGAAAAAAATGTATAATTTATCACACGTTTAAAGAATTATTTTATAGAAATATTGTTCATATATTTTATATAATTTGGAATTTTCCTCGTATTATAATGTATTTTATAAAATATATTAAATCCATTTGCAACCAGATGACTTTTGTTAGTCGGCTAGTTTTTCAAAATGTTTAAAAATAAACATTTTTGTAGAAATAAGTACTTAGAGCAAAAGACAATAATTGAAAATAATAATAATAAATATAAAAAAGGCATCCCAACTTTTTGAAATTCTCGTGTGTATGATTCTTTATATAAAAGGTTTAGTTTTTAATATGACTATTCAGATAAAGTTGAGATTTTATTTTGGAATACACTTTTCATATCGTTTAAGTTGCAAATCTGACATTAACATTCTTCAGTTATGTTCTAAATAAATCCTAACTTATTTTATTGTGAAAATAAATATTATCAAGACATTACTATCAGAGTAATAATGATCTCATTTCGCATGTTTTAGATATCTGTAGAGTATAATGTTTAAGTTACTATGAAGACCGTACCATAATAAATATGTTTACAATAAACTTCACTAAGCTCATGTATTAAGTACATTAACAGGGCTTGTAACGTATCATTTTCTTGACGCGACTAAATCTTCTTTTTATTATTATTATTTTTTTTTTTAGATAATCAATTATTTAATCTTGAAAAATAGAGTTGATCGTTAAAGCGCAATAATTACAAACTAGGGACGTTTCATAATTGATTGTGTTTCCAGTTGAATCACAAAATAACTGGGAACTCTCAATTAATATATAGACATATTGAGTGTGACTACAGTCGGTACTCGGTGAAATTCCATAATAAGGCAAAACAAAAATGGAAAAGCACTTATAATTTCACAAACAACAATTTATTGCTACAGCTGTTTCGCCGTTAGGCATCGTCAGACAACTAAGAACTAAAAACTAAAATACAGGTCAACTTAACACTAACATCTAGGAATGAAGGTGGGGATGAAAGCAGAGGTGGGGCAATGACCTGGTTTTACCTGAAACCTTTAGTTTTTAGTTCTTAGTTGTCTGACGATGCCTAACGGCGAAACAGCTGTAGCAATAAATTGTTGTTTGTGAAATTATTATAAGTGCTTTTTCATTTTTGTTTTGCCTTAATATATAGACGTTGAAATGAAATGACGATATAGTCCGTAGTGTATAACTTAATTTGTTTAAAAAAATATAGTTTCAGATATTAATAAATCAGTAATATTGAATAACTGTTCAATTCGCTCCTCTATGTGAACTGTTTTAATTAACGCTTCAAAATTTCACTTTATATGTATGAAACTAGAAAAAATCAACGGTAATCTGATAAAAACCAATTTCGTGTAACAACCTATTTCGCCTGTAACTACAATAATTACTAAGACCCAGTAAGGAGCAATATTTTTACTAAATTTTCATAAAATAAAAATCTTTATGATAATCTATTTCAATCTAAAATCAATAAAAATAGAATCATAAAGAAACTTTCGAAATTCGTTTTATTTTGTAACTAACTGTCGAACATTACTCAATTAATTACTAAACATGGTCTAGGGACCAATGTGATGATGGTTGTACATTTCATGATCCTGGGCTTAGGATTCGCATTCTGGACAGCTATATTTCAGAAATCGAAATTACAAGTAGCTACACTATGGAAGAGCTTTAGGTTTTGAATTTATTTCTCTTTATGGAGTTCCGCATGTTAGGTTTTTCAGTAGTTATTTTTGTTTTGTGATCCTTTTAATTACTTACAAACGATGACAATGACAACAACCGAATAACTCCCGACGATAGACGGACAGTATCACTCATTAACGTGATTACCCTATACTTAACTAGTTGACTTGGATAAAGCAAACAAGTCGACTGAAACTAGCATCATATTTCCCCAGCTCTGACGTAAAACCAGTCGATACCCAAGTTAACTTGGCGTAATTATGTATATTGTACTCCTCTCTTCATTTGTGTCAGCATCATTAGGTGTTTTATGTTGAATTCTCGATAAAAACACAAGTGTAAAAAGAATTTTTAACAGTCCTGGATTTTAATATTTGTTTGGATTTTCTGAGTTTTTAAACAGCCACACACTTTACCTCCCCCTCCCCCCATTACTCATCTTCATCTTAATTTGTGAAGACGCTAATTTTATTCAAACTCATTCGAAAATGACGGTCCTTATGACGAAAATATTGTTTCTGTTATTAAATATGTTGTTTCTATTATTGTTGATATTAAACAAATTTGATTTTAACTTATTCTGAACGTGGCATAAAGTTTCAGTAAAGTTTTAATGTCGCATGTCATTAGGAGTGGATCCACATGATGCACACTTCTTTGTTATTAGTACATGGCTAATTACGCGAAGAATTAGGTAATTTTATATAAAGCTTAAGTTCAGTGTAGATTACTAAAGTCTCTAGTTCCCAGTGTCAGATGAGCTAAACGTATTTATGATTAACTATGCAAAGCTTTATTTTAAGGGAGAATGTGCCTTCAGCAGCATTACTGTAGAAACTTATTAAAACGTAATATTAAACTTGCACGATATTGCATGTTGCGATAAAGTGACGTTAAATCTCCATGGTCTTGCATAATTAAGATTCCCTTCAGCAGCATTACTGTAGAAACTTATTAAAACCTAATATTAAACTTGCACGATATTGCATGTTGCGATAAAGTGACGTTAAATCTCCATGGTCTTGCATAATTAAGATTCCCTTCAGCAGCATTACTGTAGAAACTTATTAAAACGTAATATTAAACTTGCACGATATTGCATGTTGCGATAAAGTGACGTTAAATCTCCATGGTCTTGCATAATTAAGATTCCCTTCAGCAGCATTACTGTAGAAACTTATTAAAACGTAATATTAAACTTGCACGATATTGCATGTTGCGATAAAGTGACGTTAAATCTCCATGGTCTTGCATAATTAAGATTCCCTTCAGCAGCATTACTGTAGAAACTTATTAAAACGTAATATTAAACTTGCACGATATTGCATGTTGCGATAAAGTGACGTTAAATCTCCATGGTCTTGCATAATTAAGATTCCCTTCAGCAGCATTACTGTAGAAACTTATTAAAACGTAATATTAAACTTGCACGATATTGCATGTTGCGATAAAGTGACGTTAAATCTCCATGGTCTTGCATAATTAAGATTCCCTTCAGCAGCATTACTGTAGAAACTTATTAAAACGTAATATTAAACTTGCACGATATTGCATGTTGCGATAAAGTGACGTTAAATCTCCATGGTCTTGCATAATTAAGATTCCCTTCAGCAGCATTACTGTAGAAACTTATTAAAACGTAATATTAAACTTGCACGATATTGCATGTTGCGATAAAGTGACGTTAAATCTCCATGGTCTTGCATAATTAAGATTCCCTTCAGCAGCATTACTGTAGAAACTTATTAAAACCTAATATTAAACTTGCACGATATTGCATGTTGCGATAAAGTGACGTTAAATCTCCATGGTCTTGCATAATTAAGATTCCCTTCAGCAGCATTACTGTAGAAACTTATTAAAACGTAATATTAAACTTGCACGATATTGCATGTTGCGATAAAGTGACGTTAAATCTCCATGGTCTTGCATAATTAAGATTCCCTTCAGCAGCATTACTGTAGAAACTTATTAAAACGTAATATTAAACTTGCACGATATTGCATGTTGCGATAAAGTGACGTTAAATCTCCATGGTCTTGCATAATTAAGATTCCCTTCAGCAGCATTACTGTAGAAACTTATTAAAACGTAATATTAAACTTGCACGATATTGCATGTTGCGATAAAGTGACGTTAAATCTCCATGGTCTTGCATAATTAAGATTCCCTTCAGCAGCATTACTGTAGAAACTTATTAAAACGTAATATTAAACTTGCACGATATTGCATGTTGCGATAAAGTGACGTTAAATCTCCATGGTCTTGCATAATTAAGATTCCCTTCAGCAGCATTACTGTAGAAACTTATTAAAACGTAATATTAAACTTGCACGATATTGCATGTTGCGATAAAGTGACGTTAAATCTCCATGGTCTTGCATAATTAAGATTCCCTTCAGCAGCATTACTGTAGAAACTTATTAAAACGTAATATTAAACTTGCACGATATTGCATGTTGCGATAAAGTGACGTTAAATCTCCATGGTCTTGCATAATTAAGATTCCCTTCAGCAGCATTACTGTAGAAACTTATTAAAACGTAATATTAAACTTGCACGATATTGCATGTTGCGATAAAGTGACGTTAAATCTCCATGGTCTTGCATAATTAAGATTCCCTTCAGCAGCATTACTGTAGAAACTTATTAAAACCTAATATTAAACTTGCACGATATTGCATGTTGCGATAAAGTGACGTTAAATCTCCATGGTCTTGCATAATTAAGATTCCCTTCAGCAGCATTACTGTAGAAACTTATTAAAACGTAATATTAAACTTGCACGATATTGCATGTTGCGATAAAGTGACGTTAAATCTCCATGGTCTTGCATAATTAAGATTCCCTTCAGCAGCATTACTGTAGAAACTTATTAAAACGTAATATTAAACTTGCACGATATTGCATGTTGCGATAAAGTGACGTTAAATCTCCATGGTCTTGCATAATTAAGATTCCCTTCAGCAGCATTACTGTAGAAACTTATTAAAACGTAATATTAAACTTGCACGATATTGCATGTTGCGATAAAGTGACGTTAAATCTCCATGGTCTTGCATAATTAAGATTCCCTTCAGCAGCATTACTGTAGAAACTTATTAAAACCGTAATATTAAACTTGCACGATATTGCATGTTGCGATAAAGTGACGTTAAATCTCCATGGTCTTGCATAATTAAGATTCCCTTCAGCAGCATTACTGTAGAAACTTATTAAAACGTAATATTAAACTTGCACGATATTGCATGTTGCGATAAAGTGACGTTAAATCTCCATGGTCTTGCATAATTAAGATTCCCTTCAGCAGCATTACTGTAGAAACTTATTAAAACCTAATATTAAACTTGCACGATATTGCATGTTGCGATAAAGTGACGTTAAATCTCCATGGTCTTGCATAATTAAGATTCCCTTCAGCAGCATTACTGTAGAAACTTATTAAAACGTAATATTAAACTTGCACGATATTGCATGTTGCGATAAAGTGACGTTAAATCTCCATGGTCTTGCATAATTAAGATTCCCTTCAGCAGCATTACTGTAGAAACTTATTAAAACGTAATATTAAACTTGCACGATATTGCATGTTGCGATAAAGTGACGTTAAATCTCCATGGTCTTGCATAATTAAGATTCCCTTCAGCAGCATTACTGTAGAAACTTATTAAAACGTAATATTAAACTTGCACGATATTGCATGTTGCGATAAAGTGACGTTAAATCTCCATGGTCTTGCATAATTAAGATTCCCTTCAGCAGCATTACTGTAGAAACTTATTAAAACGTAATATTAAACTTGCACGATATTGCATGTTGCGATAAAGTGACGTTAAATCTCCATGGTCTTGCATAATTAAGATTCCCTTCAGCAGCATTACTGTAGAAACTTATTAAAACGTAATATTAAACTTGCACGATATTGCATGTTGCGATAAAGTGACGTTAAATCTCCATGGTCTTGCATAATTAAGATTCCCTTCAGCAGCATTACTGTAGAAACTTATTAAAACGTAATATTAAACTTGCACGATATTGCATGTTGCGATAAAGTGACGTTAAATCTCCATGGTCTTGCATAATTAAGATTCCCTTCAGCAGCATTACTGTAGAAACTTATTAAAACGTAATATTAAACTTGCACGATATTGCATGTTGCGATAAAGTGACGTTAAATCTCCATGGTCTTGCATAATTAAGATTCCCTTCAGCAGCATTACTGTAGAAACTTATTAAAACGTAATATTAAACTTGCACGATATTGCATGTTGCGATAAAGTGACGTTAAATCTCCATGGTCTTGCATAATTAAGATTCCCTTCAGCAGCATTACTGTAGAAACTTATTAAAACGTAATATTAAACTTGCACGATATTGCATGTTGCGATAAAGTGACGTTAAATCTCCATGGTCTTGCATAATTAAGATTCCCTTCAGCAGCATTACTGTAGAAACTTATTAAAACGTAATATTAAACTTGCACGATATTGCATGTTGCGATAAAGTGACGTTAAATCTCCATGGTCTTGCATAATTAAGATTCCCTTCAGCAGCATTACTGTAGAAACTTATTAAAACGTAATATTAAACTTGCACGATATTGCATGTTGCGATAAAGTGACGTTAAATCTCCATGGTCTTGCATAATTAAGATTCCCTTCAGCAGCATTACTGTAGAAACTTATTAAAACGTAATATTAAACTTGCACGATATTGCATGTTGCGATAAAGTGACGTTAAATCTCCATGGTCTTGCATAATTAAGATTCCCTTCAGCAGCATTACTGTAGAAACTTATTAAAACGTAATATTAAACTTGCACGATATTGCATGTTGCGATAAAGTGACGTTAAATCTCCATGGTCTTGCATAATTAAGATTCCCTTCAGCAGCATTACTGTAGAAACTTATTAAAACGTAATATTAAACTTGCACGATATTGCATGTTGCGATAAAGTGACGTTAAATCTCCATGGTCTTGCATAATTAAGATTCCCTTCAGCAGCATTACTGTAGAAACTTATTAAAACGTAATATTAAACTTGCACGATATTGCATGTTGCGATAAAGTGACGTTAAATCTCCATGGTCTTGCATAATTAAGATTCCCTTCAGCAGCATTACTGTAGAAACTTATTAAAACGTAATATTAAACTTGCACGATATTGCATGTTGCGATAAAGTGACGTTAAATCTCCATGGTCTTGCATAATTAAGATTCCCTTCAGCAGCATTACTGTAGAAACTTATTAAAACGTAATATTAAACTTGCACGATATTGCATGTTGCGATAAAGTGACGTTAAATCTCCATGGTCTTGCATAATTAAGATTCCCTTCAGCAGCATTACTGTAGAAACTTATTAAAACGTAATATTAAACTTGCACGATATTGCATGTTGCGATAAAGTGACGTTAAATCTCCATGGTCTTGCATAATTAAGATTCCCTTCAGCAGCATTACTGTAGAAACTTATTAAAACGTAATATTAAACTTGCACGATATTGCATGTTGCGATAAAGTGACGTTAAATCTCCATGGTCTTGCATAATTAAGATTCCCTTCAGCAGCATTACTGTAGAAACTTATTAAAACGTAATATTAAACTTGCACGATATTGCATGTTGCGATAAAGTGACGTTAAATCTCCATGGTCTTGCATAATTAAGATTCCCTTCAGCAGCATTACTGTAGAAACTTATTAAAACGTAATATTAAACTTGCACGATATTGCATGTTGCGATAAAGTGACGTTAAATCTCCATGGTCTTGCATAAAGATTCCCTTCAGCAGCATTACTGTAGAAACTTATTAAAACGTAATATTAAACTTGCACGATATTGCATGTTGCGATAAAGTGACGTTAAATCTCCATGGTCTTGCATAATTAAGATTCCCTTCAGCAGCATTACTGTAGAAACTTATTAAAACGTAATATTAAACTTGCACGATATTGCATGTTGCGATAAAGTGACGTTAAATCTCCATGGTCTTGCATAATTAAGATTCCCTTCAGCAGCATTACTGTAGAAACTTATTAAAACGTAATATTAAACTTGCACGATATTGCATGTTGCGATAAAGTGACGTTAAATCTCCATGGTCTTGCATAATTAAGATTCCCTTCAGCAGCATTACTGTAGAAACTTATTAAAACGTAATATTAAACTTGCACGATATTGCATGTTGCGATAAAGTGACGTTAAATCTCCATGGTCTTGCATAATTAAGATTCCCTTCAGCAGCATTACTGTAGAAACTTATTAAAACGTAATATTAAACTTGCACGATATTGCATGTTGCGATAAAGTGACGTTAAATCTCCATGGTCTTGCATAATTAAGATTCCCTTCAGCAGCATTACTGTAGAAACTTATTAAAACGTAATATTAAACTTGCACGATATTGCATGTTGCGATAAAGTGACGTTAAATCTCCATGGTCTTGCATAATTAAGATTCCCTTCAGCAGCATTACTGTAGAAACTTATTAAAACGTAATATTAAACTTGCACGATATTGCATGTTGCGATAAAGTGACGTTAAATCTCCATGGTCTTGCATAATTAAGATTCCCTTCAGCAGCATTACTGTAGAAACTTATTAAAACGTAATATTAAACTTGCACGATATTGCATGTTGCGATAAAGTGACGTTAAATCTCCATGGTCTTGCATAATTAAGATTCCCTTCAGCAGCATTACTGTAGAAACTTATTAAAACGTAATATTAAACTTGCACGATATTGCATGTTGCGATAAAGTGACGTTAAATCTCCATGGTCTTGCATAATTAAGATTCCCTTCAGCAGCATTACTGTAGAAACTTATTAAAACGTAATATTAAACTTGCACGATATTGCATGTTGCGATAAAGTGACGTTAAATCTCCATGGTCTTGCATAATTAAGATTCCCTTCAGCAGCATTACTGTAGAAACTTATTAAAACGTAATATTAAACTTGCACGATATTGCATGTTGCGATAAAGTGACGTTAAATCTCCATGGTCTTGCATAATTAAGATTCCCTTCAGCAGCATTACTGTAGAAACTTATTAAAACGTAATATTAAACTTGCACGATATTGCATGTTGCGATAAAGTGACGTTAAATCTCCATGGTCTTGCATAATTAAGATTCCCTTCAGCAGCATTACTGTAGAAACTTATTAAAACGTAATATTAAACTTGCACGATATTGCATGTTGCGATAAAGTGACGTTAAATCTCCATGGTCTTGCATAATTAAGATTCCCTTCAGCAGCATTACTGTAGAAACTTATTAAAACGTAATATTAAACTTGCACGATATTGCATGTTGCGATAAAGTGACGTTAAATCTCCATGGTCTTGCATAATTAAGATTCCCTTCAGCAGCATTACTGTAGAAACTTATTAAAACCTAATATTAAACTTGCACGATATTGCATGTTGCGATAAAGTGACGTTAAATCTCCATGGTCTTGCATAATTAAGATTCCCTTCAGCAGCATTACTGTAGAAACTTATTAAAACGTAATATTAAACTTGCACGATATTGCATGTTGCGATAAAGTGACGTTAAATCTCCATGGTCTTGCATAATTAAGATTCCCTTCAGCAGCATTACTGTAGAAACTTATTAAAACGTAATATTAAACTTGCACGATATTGCATGTTGCGATAAAGTGACGTTAAATCTCCATGGTCTTGCATAATTAAGATTCCCTTCAGCAGCATTACTGTAGAAACTTATTAAAACCTAATATTAAACTTGCACGATATTGCATGTTGCGATAAAGTGACGTTAAATCTCCATGGTCTTGCATAATTAAGATTCCCTTCAGCAGCATTACTGTAGAAACTTATTAAAACGTAATATTAAACTTGCACGATATTGCATGTTGCGATAAAGTGACGTTAAATCTCCATGGTCTTGCATAATTAAGATTCCCTTCAGCAGCATTACTGTAGAAACTTATTAAAACCTAATATTAAACTTGCACGATATTGCATGTTGCGATAAAGTGACGTTAAATCTCCATGGTCTTGCATAATTAAGATTCCCTTCAGCAGCATTACTGTAGAAACTTATTAAAACGTAATATTAAACTTGCACGATATTGCATGTTGCGATAAAGTGACGTTAAATCTCCATGGTCTTGCATAATTAAGATTCCCTTCAGCAGCATTACTGTAGAAACTTATTAAAACGTAATATTAAACTTGCACGATATTGCATGTTGCGATAAAGTGACGTTAAATCTCCATGGTCTTGCATAATTAAGATTCCCTTCAGCAGCATTACTGTAGAAACTTATTAAAACGTAATATTAAACTTGCACGATATTGCATGTTGCGATAAAGTGACGTTAAATCTCCATGGTCTTGCATAATTAAGATTCCCTTCAGCAGCATTACTGTAGAAACTTATTAAAACGTAATATTAAACTTGCACGATATTGCATGTTGCGATAAAGTGACGTTAAATCTCCATGGTCTTGCATAATTAAGATTCCCTTCAGCAGCATTACTGTAGAAACTTATTAAAACGTAATATTAAACTTGCACGATATTGCATGTTGCGATAAAGTGACGTTAAATCTCCATGGTCTTGCATAATTAAGATTCCCTTCAGCAGCATTACTGTAGAAACTTATTAAAACGTAATATTAAACTTGCACGATATTGCATGTTGCGATAAAGTGACGTTAAATCTCCATGGTCTTGCATAATTAAGATTCCCTTCAGCAGCATTACTGTAGAAACTTATTAAAACGTAATATTAAACTTGCACGATATTGCATGTTGCGATAAAGTGACGTTAAATCTCCATGGTCTTGCATAATTAAGATTCCCTTCAGCAGCATTACTGTAGAAACTTATTAAAACGTAATATTAAACTTGCACGATATTGCATGTTGCGATAAAGTGACGTTAAATCTCCATGGTCTTGCATAATTAAGATTCCCTTCAGCAGCATTACTGTAGAAACTTATTAAAACGTAATATTAAACTTGCACGATATTGCATGTTGCGATAAAGTGACGTTTTAAATCTCCATGGTCTTGCATAATTAAGATTCCCGGTTCAGCAGCATGTAGAAACTTATTAAAACGTAATATTAAACTTGCACGATATTGCATGTTGCGATAAAGTGACGTTAAATCTCCATGGTCTTGCATAATTAAGATTCCCTTCAGCAGCATTACTGTAGAAACTTATTAAAACGTAATATTAAACTTGCACGATATTGCATGTTGCGATAAAGTGACGTTAAATCTCCATGGTCTTGCATAATTAAGATTCCCTTCAGCAGCATTACTGTAGAAACTTATTAAAACGTAATATTAAACTTGCACGATATTGCATGTTGCGATAAAGTGACGTTAAATCTCCATGGTCTTGCATAATTAAGATTCCCTTCAGCAGCATTACTGTAGAAACTTATTAAAACGTAATATTAAACTTGCACGATATTGCATGTTGCGATAAAGTGACGTTAAATCTCCATGGTCTTGCATAATTAAGATTCCCTTCAGCAGCATTACTGTAGAAACTTATTAAAACGTAATATTAAACTTGCACGATATTGCATGTTGCGATAAAGTGACGTTAAATCTCCATGGTCTTGCATAATTAAGATTCCCTTCAGCAGC
Source organism: Aphrophora alni (assembly GCA_963513935.1). Taxonomy (NCBI): domain Eukaryota; kingdom Metazoa; phylum Arthropoda; class Insecta; order Hemiptera; family Aphrophoridae; genus Aphrophora; species Aphrophora alni. The sequence goes on from OY740766.1 coordinate 92,466,737, forward strand.
ATTACTGTAGAAACTTATTAAAACGTAATATTAAACTTGCACGATATTGCATGTTGCGATAAAGTGACGTTAAATCTCCATGGTCTTGCATAATTAAGATTCCCTTCAGCAGCATTACTGTAGAAACTTATTAAAACGTAATATTAAACTTGCACGATATTGCATGTTGCGATAAAGTGACGTTAAATCTCCATGGTCTTGCATAATTAAGATTCCCTTCAGCAGCATTACTGTAGAAACTTATTAAAACGTAATATTAAACTTGCACGATATTGCATGTTGCGATAAAGTGACGTTAAATCTCCATGGTCTTGCATAATTAAGATTCCCTTCAGCAGCATTACTGTAGAAACTTATTAAAACGTAATATTAAACTTGCACGATATTGCATGTTGCGATAAAGTGACGTTAAATCTCCATGGTCTTGCATAATTAA